>CM034146.1:671869900-672369900 GCA_019776745.2 Taxus chinensis
TAAAAACCAAATGTAGTTTACTTCTTCATTAATGCACTCTCCAATGTTAGCATATACGTAGTTTCCGAAGTCAACAATTATGCAATTTCCCACTTCAACAAACATGCACTTTCTTGCTAGTCAATTCCAACATCCTACTTCATGTCCTACACATGTTATTGATTCAAGACAAATGTAATTTTCTTATGCAAGTCATATGCTGTTTCATTTAACAAGTACATACACCCCCAAAGGAGAATGAAATAACAACATACAATATAAATAACATCAACAAGATAATATGAAATTGTAAAGAAGAATTCAACATTCATGTAATGTAGGAGAATGCCACATGTGGTGTGTTGATAATATGTACACAACATTTTGGTTTAAGATGTTGCCACATAATGTAAGAAATTATGTCCTATGGTAAGTGGATATTATGTATCCTATATATGATGGTAGGGAAATTGTGTCCATTAATTTACAATTTTTGATATCTACATCAACATACAATTCTTAGGAGACATGAAGATACTTATTATAAGTGTTTTGGAAGTGGGATATGATACTAGAATTTGTAACCTCCATTACCATGCACTATGAAAATGACAATATTATCTTATGTAGTGAATGGCTTGTACTCATTATGTGTAACAATATTAATGTCAATGTAAAGAATACTAGTGCATCAACAATAAAAATTAGGTGCACAACTTTCCTCTCATAGCTATATATATATAATTTTCTAGGTGAATGTGTGCTAGTGTGTCCCATTGGTGGGCCAAAAATGCAACCCCTTGTTTTGCATGGCACATTTTTGGGGTGTTCAGGTCAACACCCCCTTCATTCAAACTTCCATGTTAATGTTATATCCAAAAAACAACACCCTCTGATTTGTCATGAATGAGCGTATGAGCAATTAGTGTTTTTGGGTAACATGGGATTGTCTCTCAAGTTGTGGAACCTGCTTCTTGAGACAAACCTCCAGAGAAGGCTGGTTCCTCTACCTATTCCTAATGCTAAACTACTTCTAAGAAAGGAAATACAAACTATCTAATCTTACTCTAACAATCCAAGGGACCAATGAGAGAGAAAAATGCATAAAATGGGAAAATACTAAGCTAAAGAGAGGTGATAGCACCAAGAAAAGGGTGAAAACACTCTTATGAGGAAATGGGGAATGGAGAGGTCAAACATGAGTGACATAGATCCAAAACAACATTTTACCTTCTATTCTCCATGAGACACAATCAAATGAACTTGGAAGGAGAAAAACATGCACAAAATAAACATCATTAATGGAGAGGCAAGGAAATGAACAAAACATAAGTTAGGGTTGAGAAACACCACAAAACAAATATTTTATTTCTTTCAAAGTATGCACAAATGATTACATGTTAAGAAGAAGGCACAAGAACACATTGCCAAGCTTAAACTACAACTCACAGCTGCTCGGGAACAATTTTGACATAGTTCCTTTACATTTTATAACATCATCTCCTTCACAAATGAGATATTTTACATTATATAGAAGCTGAGAAAGAGAGAGGATGGAGAATAGAGGGAAACTCAAATTTCCACATTCAACCACCAACAAACATGCATTAAATGTTTGAAAATAAGCATGGGTACCTTGCCAAGGCCATTCCCTCATGATATTTTGTTTGTGGGAGAAGAAAAGGGCACCATACTTCATCAAATTGGGTGGTTGAGATACTTGGAACTACATATTTTAATGATGGAATGTATTTTCTCTTTTTCACAAACCCATCTTTACATAAATTAATGCTGCGAGATTTCTAACGGTACGAATTTTATGAAATTTGGAGTAACATGTCAAAATATATGGCCATTTGAAGTTTGAGACTCGGGATGGTCGTTGCATGTTCCCAATGCAATGTTACAGTCTGCAATAATGTTTTTTGTGCTTGGTGCAGACAAAGCATCCGATCTGGGAACTCATGAAAATGTGAAATAGTTTCGTTTTGTACTCTTGGGACTAGTCATATCCACAATACATTGTATCGGCTTCACCCTACGGTCGATCGACTATTTGGTGACCCGACGGAACTGTTCCGCCCGTTCCCAACGTGCCTGTATCTTGCACTTTACCCCGAAACTCTGCCTCCTCACTTTTTTCCTCAGTGTCATTAGTCGGCCACGTAACTGATTTGGAGAACTGTTGGCTTGACGGAACCATTCCACCCGTTCCCTTAGTTCCCGCAAATCCCGTTTCACATGTACCACACAGTTTCGTCCTTCCTCCTATGGCTAAATTAGTTAGTTGGAGAATTGCCAGCCTCGTGGAATTATTTCGCCGGTTCCCCAAAAAATCGACTCGCTTGCAATACACTTTCAAGTCGCATTATGTGTCCAAAAAGGCTCATGCAGAAAACTCAAGGAACATGAGAACTGTTCTGGATGTTCCTCTTAGGCCCGATTTATCCGCAATACATTGCAGAAGACCCAATTTTTTATTTTTTGGCTAAGTGTTGGATTGAGGGATTAGGAAAGGAAGAAAGGAGGGGTGGTATTTTGGATAACAGTAACCCCTTCACATGGGTTTAGGAAAACCTCCTTTTTGGGTGAAGGGGGTTTTCCCAAGCCCTCTTTACACCACACCAACTTCATTTCAAATGTTTTTTAAAAATTTAAATGGGGGGGGACCTGGGGGTTTTCAATTTTTTTTAATGACATTGTGTGACAAAGACCAAACAATCAAAATGCAAATATTTTTTCATGCACTTTCATTAGTCAAAGATAAAAAAATAAAGGAATGTTACTGAACATAAAATTTTTAAATAATTGCTAACATGAGTTTTTAGATAGATATATTATTTTCTCAATTCTAGATACTTTCGTCAAAATAAATAGAGCAATGTAGGTCTAAATAATGAGGGAAACAAACCTAGAAAATTTAGGAAAAGGATACCAACTATCTACCCGATTTGTAACTTATGCAAGAACCGTATCCCCATGCTACAATTGTAGTTTATGTTTATGACAACATTTCACCCACTATCCCATCTATGAGGTCCCTATCTATGTATAGGGGGTTTTGCAGATTCGTCTAAGTGTGCCCCATATCTAGATAGGGAGATGCCCTCGGTCCAGTTCCCAATCCCCCCAACCCATAATGAGAGCTCATAACTATCCATTTACGTGGGTGGGTACCTCTCTATATATAGGGGAGGGTTGTTAGTTCTATTCTGAACTATAGGGTTGTTGCGGGGAGCGCCATATTTAGATAGGGACAGGGCACTCGCCCCCCCCTAAGGAACTCGTAGCTAGATCTACGTGTCTTTCTTGGGTCCCTTTACACCTATAGATGCCGAGAGATCGAGGCATAAATGACGAATGCCATATAAAATTTGATGAATTTATTCACCTCTTCTTGACCTCCCAAACTTCACTCACTTCTCCTAATCTATTGTAGATCTTTAGACAACTTATTTCCTTCCTTGGAACACTAATGTGATTATAACACCTAATAAAATTGTAAAAATTAGAGGGAGTTATTGGGGGCATGTGTTATCCATCCATTACTATTCTAGCGGTTTCTAGACCACTAAAATTTTGTATAGTCTTGAAAACAAAGTCTAGTAAGCATGATGTAATTTAGAAAGAAATATAATGTAATGTAAGTAGATAGCCACTCTTCTTTAAATGCTTGAAATTTTCTTTCAACATGTGTACATGAGGATGAGTTTGAAATATAAAAAAAAATTCCTTGATTTTAATACCTATGTGATTCTCTTTACACGTTTGTCCTATATGCATTTATAAAATGATAAAACTTTAGTTTTTTTTTTGAATTCAAATTAAATTGTATGAACACATATTTCAGCATACATCAAGTGGGAAGTGCTGACAAAAAAGGGTCAAAAAACCCTTTGGGGCCCAAATAAGGATAAAAGGGCCCACAGAAAAGCTAGTGTACAAGGTTTTTATTTTTTTGTGTATTACTTTTCTAGCAAAAAAAGAAGAAGCACAAGGCTATAAAAAACATATTAAAGATAGAGAAAATTGAATCCAGAGAGTAAAACATGATGGAGAGGGGAAATATGAAAGATAAAATTAAAATAGAGCTACTCTTGCCAAAAAATCAATTCAAATGATAAACATGCACCAATAAGAACCCAATTGATAGACACAAAAATAATACACAATCATAACAAATTAGACTAATGAAAATTATAACGAATAATTACTTTAAAATGTATGTAACATATTGTGGTAAACGTAGCTGAATTTTGTTAGGTGTTATACATTTTTAAAAAAATTAGATGTCAAAATACAACCACTTTCAAAATATGATTATTATAATTGATAAGGGAAAATATAATTTAATTATTTAAATTAAATATATGTACAAAATTTAATCGTCATATATATATTTCTAAATTTCATCATAATTAATTTTAAAGCTATGAACAAACTAATAAATCAGATATTACATCCACACAAATGAAACATTTAAAATATGAACAAAATAAAAATACTAAAGATGCCTTGATATCTTATTATAAAAAATATAATCTTAATAATTTACTGATAATAAAATACAAACATGTAGGTGGAAATGTAAGGAAAGAAAGCTTCTAGAATAATTAGAAGCACAAACTTAATAAATGCAGGGGGCTTACAAAGTACAAAATTACATGTACAAATCAATGACCACATAATACAATCTGAAATAGGAATCGACAATGAAACAAATGGAAAAAACAACCACCCTAAGCATATGCACTATTGAAAAAAACAACTGGGAAGACTCTTAACAAAATATATGGGATATTGATTCAAGACATACAATCAATAAAAAACAATTCTATGGTTATTGCAGTCATAGTAATATTTACAAAAATTGATTCTCCAACGTTATTTAAAGATTTAGAAGGAAAAAAACACTCAACAAAAGATAACATTATAGTTTTCATAGCATCTCTCACTTTTAAATGGCTCAGTAATTGTTTAATGGAAGTAGTCTTATTTTGGGAAAATGCATTTCACAAATTTCTGGTCTGTGTTGATTATATGAATGAAAGTCTCTAGTTTGAATCAGGTTTAAAGGTGGATGTCCCTTGCGTCTCTCTGTACGTTAGAGCACCTTTAAGATGATTTGTGAACAGTCTAAGATCAAACTCGAAAATAAATATAAGCGTTATGTCCTTGAATGTCACCTGCTTTGAGTAGAAAATTGAACTGTGGTTTATGCGAGATCCTTTGGTGACGGTGATTATGTAGAAAACTTATTGTGGTATTAGGTAAGATTACGGTTTGAATCTATTTACACTGTATTTTTTATCCAGATGCATAGGTGATAGGCCTGACACAATTTTATACCTCATAAGATTTCTTATGCAATTTTGTACGGCATAAGAAGACATTTCTCCATTCAATTCCATGATAAAAAAAACAATGAATTAGACTTCATAAACGTAGACAAACTAAAGAGTGCGTAGTCGTACAATTATACACCACAAAACTCCATATGTTATGAATTTACACTCTCAAGCATGGGTGATCTGTTTTTTTTTTGTTTTGTAGTCCATTTCTTTCCATAATATTTAATCACACAAGGTGTTAGATTTTCCTGCCATTTAAGGGAGATGACCCACTAGTTGAATGGTGACCAATTGTTGTTATTATTTATTCATTTCGTCTGCATGTCAAATATCAATATTTGCAATATTACAGATTTCGAAGTTGTATTAGTTCACCTTATTAATAGGTATGAAACAATTTTAACTCATTTTGAGTGCACAATAAACAACAATAAGTCAACAAAAAAATAAGAAACCAACTTTCATAAATATTACATCATAATCCTCCTTGCTCGAGATTCAAGTACAACATCACAACCATAAATTTTCATATGTTTCACATTATATCAAAATCATATTATTGCAGGTGATGAATGGTATTGCATGTATCCTTGGTTTTCACTTTGTTGTAGGTGATTACATGTTGTGTTGAGGTTGTGTGAATAAGAGTGGGGTGAATTCACAAAGATGCGGCTCACTTTTATATAGAGAAGTGACATGTTTTTTTTCTTGAAAAAGAGAGTTTATGTAAATTCATGTGATCATAATTGATATATCACTTTAGAATTTTGTAATGGTGTAAATAGATGAAATCTGGGATTTTGAGTCAATGATGTTCTCAATTTTTAAAAAAATAATTTTTTTACATTTTCATCTTTTTTTGAAAGAAATAATTTATTTGTGCAGTCAAGCATATGGAGTGAAAAATGGCGCCCGCGTGTATAGTCATAAAAAAAAATATATATATATATATATATATATATATATATATATATATATATATATTATTTTGAATACATAATGTGTTTTCAAAGTTTTAGCTCTCTCTCTCTCTCTCTCTATTATATATATTTTTTTTTTTTTTTGGAAAAATACATATTTTTTTATTAATTCTACAATCTCAATTTATATGGATTAAAACTATGTTGTGGCACACCAAATATATCAAATTTGAAAAACAATCTAGTTAACAAAATTATATAGTTATATTAAGATACTTTTTCCCTAGCATCGGGGTATTTAAAAAAATAAATAAATAAATAAATAAATACAATAATGAATAATAAAAATTATAATCTATATATATATAGATATAGATATATATATGTATTATATATAGAGAGAGTTTTATATATATATATATATATATATATATATATATATATATGGATAAAAATAATTTTTTTAAAATGTATGTACTAAAATTGGTGTACAAAGTTAACAAATATCAATTTTATTGATTTTAAAAAAAAACTAGAAAAATAATATAATAATTTAGTTTTAAAAAATGGGTAGGTGGCTATAAAATGATTTTTTTCAAAAGTTTTAACATAACTTATTTTTGAGGAGGCAAAGCGGCATCAACATGACAAATAAAAAATGTCACAACCAATTTTCTTGCTACATAAGTTGTTAATGGAGACTTATGACCATAACATGTTATGCTCGTAAGGGGTTACAACCATAAGTGTTATAGTAGTAAGCAGTTACAGTCTTAACCTTGGCAGATGTTACGGTCATAACTTATTAATGTTGTAACCATGTCAACAAAAAAACAAATCTTTTGTAAGTAGTTATAGTCTTAACCTTGGCAGATGTTATGGTCATAACTTATTAATGTTGTAACCATGTCAACAAAAAGACAAATCTTTTGTGTTGCAAAACTCACTATTCATCTCATCTCAAGATTTTATCTTCTTGTCAAGGTATGTCAATATTTCTTCTTAGCTCTTTTTCAAACTTTGTTTATTTTATTCAATTTCGTTTAATTGTCAATTCATGTTATTTTTACAAACTTGTATAAGAATTTCTTTCAAACTTTTGGTCTTCTTTGCATCTCCTCTAAGAAGAGTATTTTAATTTTTGTAAATCCAAATACAATAATGATTTAAATAATCCATGATTTAAACAATGCAATAATATCTTGAAATTCAAATCTCATACAACTATCAAGAGGTTTTTTTTCTTCATCTCCAAGCATTAGATTGATTGTAAGCCTCTCTCACACATTTATTATTGGCAAAACATCTCAGAGTGCACGATGATCCTATCAATCTCATCACATACATAAATACATATCGTACAAACCCCAGTCAAATATGTCTCTTCAGTGCATCTTATAATTGCTTTTACGACTGAATGAAAAACTATTCTATCTTAGATGATCATCTAATCATTTTCTACCCATATTGACAGTATTTCAAATTTATTTAATTGCATACCTTCATGGTTTAAATACCCTTAAATAAAATTATATATCAACTGATGAAAGTGAATATATTATATATATATATATATATATATATATATATATATATATATATATATATATATATATATATATATATATATATATATATATAAAATAATTTTTTTAAAATGTATGTACTAAAATTGGTGTACAAAGTTAACAAATATCAATTTTATTGATTTAAAAAAAAACTAGAAAAATAATATAATAATTTAGTTTTAAAAATGGGTAGGTGGCTATAAAATGATTTTTTTCAAAAGTTTTAACATAACTTATTTTTGAGGAGGCAAAGCGGCATCAACATGACAAATAAAATGTCACAACCAATTTTCTTGCTACATAAGTTGTTAATGGAGACTTATGACCATAACATGTTATGCTCGTAAGGGGTTACAACCATAAGTGTTATAGTAGTAAGCAGTTACAGTCTTAACCTTGGCAGATGTTACGGTCATAACTTATTAATGTTGTAACCATGTCAACAAAAAAACAAATCTTTTGTAAGTAGTTATAGTCTTAACCTTGGCAGATGTTATGGTCATAACTTATTAATGTTGTAACCATGTCAACAAAAAGACAAATCTTTTGTGTTGCAAACTCACTATTCATCTCATCTCAAGATTTTATCTTCTTGTCAAGGTATGTCAATATTCTTCTCCTTTTTCAAACTTTGTTTATTTTATTCAATTTCGTTTAATTGTCAATTCATGTTATTTTTACAAACTTGTATAAGAATTTCTTTCAAACTTTTGGTCTTCTTTGCATCTCCTCTAAGAAGAGTATTTTAATTTTTGTAAATCCAAATACAATAATGATTTAAATAATCCATGATTTAAACAATGCAATAATATCTTGAAATTCAATCTCATACAACTATCAAGAGTTTTTTTCTTCATCTCCAAGCATTAGATTGATTGTAAGCCTCTCTCACACATTTATTATTGGCAAAACATCTCAGAGTGCACGATGATCCTATCAATCTCATCACATACATAAATACATATCGTACAACCCCAGTCAAATATGTCTCTTCAGTGCATCTTATAATTGCTTTTACGACTGAATAAAAAACTATTCTATCTTAGATGATCATCTAATCATTTTCTACCCATATTGACAGTATTTCAAATTTATTTAATTGCATACCTTCATGGTTTAAATACCCTTAAATAAAATTATATATCAACTGATGAAAGTGTAGTTGTAATTTGCAAATAATTGTTTGTGTTAGTATGAATTATAATAGATCTACATTTTTTTTATTTGTTACAAATATAGTGCATCATACATAATATATTAATGTGAATAAATAATTTTTAATGGTATTTTCAGCTAGAATTTATCAATTTCTTTCGCTGATTTGGGTGCTAAAATTGTTCAAAAACATAACATTATCATATAAGTTCATTGGGGGGCATATTAGGGCCATTTTTCCAACTCGGCTTAAAGGGTTTCAAGTTCCTTTTTTAGTACTACTAGCTAGGATTTGTGGATGGTATTATTTCTCCAATAATCTCTCCTAGCATGTCTCAATTTGGATGTTAGATTGTGTATACAAAAGGGTTTTTAAGCAACCTAATGATGGACCTCTAATGTATAACTATATACCACTTTTTAGTATTATTTATACCTCAACAAAATGTGTTTGTTTAAAAATCATGAATTGTGTTTTTATGTTGGCCATATTTTATGTTCGTACAAAAATTCTAAAAAGTGGGACATAGTTATATGCTTTTACAAATCAAAGATTTGTTTCTTGTACAAAAATATTGAAAAGTCAGACTTAAGTCTGCTTTTAACATTTAATTTATATAAGCTTTTCATAAAATTTTCTCATTGTGATTTTTACAGCTATATATTCTAGGATGATGACAAAGAGTCAAGCAAGCATCCCAATACCACTTGACACTCCTAGGTGGACAATTTTTGTGAAACTATAATGCGAAGATTTTTTGATAGAAAATTGTTTGTCAATCACATTTTCTACCATAGACATCCAAATTTCAGTGGCCCCAAGATAAAGACAAAAATTATGAAAATATTCAAAGTTAATGAACCTCACACAATATTTCTTTCTCAATTCAAAACTAGTGAAACAAACTTTATAGGTTTTGGTTTAGTTTATGATAGTGTGGAACATGAAAATCACTATGAACTCAAACATAATTTAATCCAAAATGGGATTAATGTTCCACATCCTAAACTGAAGAAACAATGTTGAAATTAGAGTGAAAAATATCTAAGGTGTTAACATATTTAATGTTAGAAAACAATGATGTAAAATAAACATTTGAAATTGATGTAAATATTAGTGCTCTTGAATCTGATTAAGAAAATTAGTACAAATTGAGATAAATAGATTAGAAAAGAATATATTTTGAGAAATATATAGATAATATAAATAGTACATTCTGATTAATTTTATGATCTACCTTAAATCAATTTCCATATTTTTGTAGGTAAGTTAGGAAAGTAGGGCAATTCTATGGGTAAGTGCACGAAGTTGGTGGATAATTCTGTGGACATAAAAACCTGAAATAAAGGAAGCGTAATTGTGATTTTATATACCACGATCATATTTTTTAAACCACAATTGTGATTCCTGAATTCTAAGTTCAGAAATTACCGAACCTAAAACTACGATCGCGAAACTCTGAGACAAAATTAGAAGTCCCGCAACTCCTTATTTTCCATATTTTTCATTTCAAACCGTGATTTTTCCTAGACGTTTTTCACTCAAGCTTTGAATACCACCTCAAAATTTCTCATCAAACTTCTAGATAGTGATAGATTCAACCATGCCGCCAAGATAAGGAGGTAAGTCCCCGATTTTAATCATTTTTTTGCATTTTAGGTTTTTTTGTCATTTTCATGGGTTTTTTGAAATGTTTGTTTATGTATACAATTTTCTTGTTTTATCAGTTGGTTGGCAAGCTTGAAATCGTGTAAACCATCAAAAAACATTCCTCAAAACCCACCGAACATTCCTCAAAACCATCCTCCAAACATAGATCCACCTCCTGTGGCTCCTTCTATCTCCACTGAGCCAGCAGGAACACAAGATAATATTATTGGAAAAATCTGAGAAAATAAAATTGTCATTGAGAACCTAATTCAAACTATAAGACAAAATCATGCTACAAATCCATCCCGCATGACTTTAGCCAATACATTGCAAACATTGATTGGAGAAGTTGAGTCCGTAACCAACCAAATACATAGATGGAACACATTTAGAGGTGACTGTTGGTGGTGGTATGCGGATAAACTATCCCATGTGGCCGTAAAAGACAAAAAAATTGGAAAAGACCTCATTTGTGCATTATTTACCGACCCTAGAACCAATGCCCCCCCACAGTTACTTGCAAACGGTTCCCAATCCATTGGTGCCATGATGACCGAATCAAAAATAATTTTTGGGACCGATGGTGGATGGTTTTTTATTATCCACCATGCAACAACAATGAGGTTCCTCTTTATTTTTTGAAGAAATTATATTACGAGTTCGTGCTCAATGAGGTCCCGAATTATTTTGACTTTTCTGACTTTTTTGGTCGAGGAGGTGGCTCTGCACAGAGTAGACATGGTGCATGCATAGGTCAACCTAGGATCCCCCATGCCCCAAAACCCCCACTGCCTTTAGTTATCCCTCCTACAGTGAAGGAGGTTGTGGAGATTGATACATTACATGCATTGAGGGAGCTCACTGACACTCTGACCCAACATAGTGACCAGATTACATCTGGTGATGTTGGTGGAGGTGCCAGTTCTAGCGCACCACACCACTGTGGATCATGTGGTGCCGTATGCACTGCGGGTGAGACATCATTTGCTGGTTCACAGGATTTCTTTTCTATAGATGAGATGCTGGGGAATGTTTTTGGAACTGGTGCCACTGATATTGGTCTTTCACAGGTAAATTTCAAATAAATTTAAATATTATATATATATATACAATAGTTTAATTCACATGTTTGAGATATATATATATATATATATATATATATATATATATATATATATATATTGATTGTACGTCATGTACATACATGTAAAAAACTAATTTTTTATTTTATTTTAAATAGCAAGAGCCGGTGAAGGAAACATCCGGCGTCGACATGCTAGCTACTGCAGCTGGGCGTGTTTCAAATGTAAGTTTCAAGTTGTACAAACTTACATTTTTAATTTCATTTGATTGCACTAGATTATTATTATAATGTTTCACGTGTATGTTGTACATATTAATATTTTTCTCTTTTATACACAGGAGCCTGACAGGTCATCATCTACTCAGGGAATTGAGGCTACTGGCATGCCTCACATGAGTTTTACGCAGGTTAGTAAATCTCTTTACACTTTGTTTCTAATTACTGGAAGTTCACGTGGATTACATGCTTTGGACCTCTGTTATGTGGTGCACAGTCATGTAGATTTTAATATTGATTTGTACATGTTTTTTGTATAGCTTATGACTGCTAGAGAGACTCCTCCATATATGCAGACTGTGGAGGCTGCTGTAGATACTGCCATAGCATCTGTAGATCCACTAACTGAGGTACAATTTTTCAAATTTGTTAAATTTTGGAGGTTCATTATTTCTTATTACTTAAATCTACAATATCAAATTTTGTATGTATATGTGAAATATTTAATTTGAAAATTAATTATTTGTATGTAGCTTACCCCTCGTGAGTCTATTGTTGTCCCTGCGATGTGTCAACAACAAATTGATAGGGATCATGACATTGCGGTAAGATTTCACATGCATTTTAACTAAATTGTACAAGTTTCTAAATTTTGAATGTATTTTAAAATTTTGGGTGTTAAAAACTTGTTGTTTATGAATGTGTAGGTTAGGTTGCAGGCATGCTTAGAGACACCTAGGACCACATGGATGAAATCCATAGTGGCATCTCCCTCCACTACATCCCCAGGTCATGGACGTGCTACTTCTAGTAGGGCGAAGAGAGGGAAGATGTTTCATGAGTAGATTCATAGTCCACCTGGATGTACATAGATATATATATGGGCCATCTGGTCCTAGTGAACATGTTTCTTCATATAGTCCATTGTATATATATAGCCTTTTGTGACCGCATGTGGTCCCATATGTACATTATGACACACTTAGTTCGAGATGTACACATACATTATGAACTTATACATATATATTTTCAGAGACGTGCGTCTGGAGCACACTTTGTTTGATTCTTATATATCCATGTGTGTTGGTTTTCATAATGATAAATCTGAACTATATATGTTTGATTTGATTTCATTGCATGTATGATATCCTTCTATGTATGTTTTCATAACCATTTAAATTAGTTCTCTGATATGTACATGTTTGATTTAAATATTTAATCATGTCTTCTTGTATTTGGATTGAGATGAAATTTTTTCATTAGATTAGGTATTTTCATATGGTTTCCTGCTTCAAATTTCAAGTGTTTTCGATCTCTAGAATTGCAAGGATCTAAAAAGGCAAGTTTTTTCTCTGAAATTTTAAATGGGATGCTATAAAAAATTAGGGTACCAATGGAAAATATTTTTAGATCATCTTCAAGGAGTTCATGAGTAGAAGTTACGGGAAAAATTTCAGGGGAAATGGAGCAAAAATGAAGGAGATATGAGCAAAAATGTGATTTTTGCAATAGGGTTTCTTGAAAATTTAGTAGCATAACTAAATATACTAGCAGCAATGAAGGAAAAGGAAATATTTTAAAAAGGGATTAAAAAAATGGCTAAGTGTATGTTTATACTCACCTCTTAACATTAACCTAGCTAACTCACCTTCTAACTCATCCTTGACCATTCTGGATTAACCCGGGTTACATGGCATGACAAGGTAGGGTTACAAGCCTTAAGTGACAAAGGGACTTAAAGGGGTGATAATGTGAGAAGGGGTTAAGTATTCATGAGAGGGGGCAACATAATCAAGTTGGGGTGCTGAGGAATTGAATACCTAGTGAGAATGTTACAAGCCTTAAGTGACGAAAGGGAGAGATTTCATGTGGTGGTGCATTTTGATGTCCCAAGTTGAAACTTGGGTAAAAATTTGACAGTAAGCCCTTATTAGTATTCTTAGGTTCCACCCATCGCATGAAGAATCCTCCTCTAATGAAGAATCAACTCATGTCTTCCTCCGCAGAAGATCTTGAATGATGAGGCTTTTCCATAGACCATCTTGTTGAATCTGGAAACTATAAATGAAACTTTCTCATCTTCCAAGATGTTCACATGCTCCAATGTGTTGAGTCAATTCTCAAGAATGGCATTGATATTTCCACATTGACTAAAATATTTTTCATTTAACTCTTCATAGGATTCTAGAGATATAACCTATGATCTCTACAAGGGCTGAACTAAAACTTATTGACTATTGAAGGAAAGGGTCACAAATATTTTCCTGAACCAATTCTTAAAATTTGAATCCTGAAGATTCTTCATGTGGAATTATTCTCCCTGAGAGGAGTACCAAGCTCATGCATTCTTCAAAAAAATTTGATACATTCTCCTAATGGGATTCAAAATGAAATGGCTTCTTTTAGAGCTTCAAACCTCTAGGTGATGGTATGGGACAAAATGTCATACAAGTTCTCTGAGTTAGATGAAAACACACCTGAGCTCACCAAGGAATGAGAATCAAAATTATTCATCTCACTCGCAAATGGGAGATTATTTTCCCAATGGAATTTCTCTTTCTTGATCTCAACTCTATTCCTATTGATTTTCAAAAATATGACCAAGAACAATCTAAACAAAGAGATAATCTCAGGAAATAGATCATGTTCCCTTTTTCAAGGATCATGCTCACCCAATGGTCACATGTCCTTCTTTGCAGTATGAATGCTTGATCTTGCTTGTTGGACTGGGGGGTTGAAGTTTCAGATGGGAGACATTGCTTCAATTTGAGGCAGAGATGATTAATCTCATGCAATCAATGATGGCACTTATGAATAAAATGTCCTCACACATGTGTTCCCTTAATTGTTTGATGATTTGTACTTATACTCCTAATTCTGTGTCTAGTGATATGTGATGAAGAATCCTATTACAATGCAAAAATAATGAGCATGTAATTGGGGCAACAGAGGATGGAGAGAGATCACCACAACAACATAGCTCAAGAGAGAAAAGCAAGGACAAGTGATGAAGCAGGTCTAAGAGGACAGAGGCAAGTCCAAAGAGAACAAGAGAGATGGAAGGTAAACAAGTGACAAATTGAATGTTTTGAGTCCTAGGAAATGAACGGAGGTGAGGAGTGAGAAGTCATGCCTCAGGACGGTGGGTCGTGGCACCAAACCGATGTCTGAGTGGAGGTGAAGACATGACAAGGTCTGTTGCTTCCAACTATTTCGTTCGAGCGTAGTCCCTTAAGAGCCTTGAGACCAAAATATCGTTCAACTTCGATGATGTCTCATCTGATCCGACACCTTGGCTCTATTTCGGTGCTCTCGTTGGCCCTATTGTTTGCAAATGCGTGAAGTGCACTAGAGGAGGTCAAACGTGTTTCACAGTGGGGTGCGCGACGAAGGGTCGTTGCTTCCGGGCTACTTCGTTCGGGCGTAGTCCCTTAAGAGCCTTGAGACCAAAATATCGTTCAACTTCGACGGGTGACTACTCAAACTCCGTGGCACCTAGAGATGACTCGTCTGATCTGACACCTCGGTGTAGGGACCCTCTACAAAATCCTCTCTCGGTTTTTTCCTTCTCATTTCGGTGCTCTTGCCCTATTGTTTGCCCGTATTGTTTGCAAACGCGTGAAATAGTGCAGTACTGGAGCCAACAGTGTAAGGTTGTCAAATGCTAAATTTTGTAAACGGTGGTGGCACCAAACTGACCGTTTCCAGGTGGCAAAGGTGGTTTTTTGGTGCACGACAAGGTTGTTGCTTCCGGGCTACTTCGTTGAAACGACTACTCAGACTCCGTAGCACCTAGAGATGGCTCCTGAATGAAACCTCACATGGACCCTCTACAAAAATTTCTCTCAATTTTTTCCTTCTATTTTGGTGCTCTCGCTGCCCTATTGTTTGTAAACGCGTGAAATAGTGCAGTTGGAGCTAGTGAAGGTTGTCAAACGCTATATTTTACAAACGGTGGGTTTTACCAAACCAACTACACCGGTCCGGGTGGCCAGGTGAACGCTAGAGGAGGTGGTGTTTTGGTGCGCGACAAGGTCGTTGCTTCCGTTCAGGCGTACAGCCCTGAGACCAAAATATTGTCTGGGTGGCTAGGTGAATGCTAGAGGAGGTGGTGTTTTGGTGCATGACAAGGTCGTTGCTTCCAGGCTATTTCATTCGGGTGTAGTCCCTTAAGAGCCCTGAGACCAAAATATCGTTCAACTTCGACGGGTGACTACTCAGACTCTGTGGCACCTAGAGATGCCTTGTCTGATCCAAAACCTTGGCATAGGGACCCTCTACAATAGCCTCTCTCAGTTTTTTCCTTCTCATTTTGGTGCTCTCGCTGCCCTATTGTTTGCAAACGCGTGAAATAGTGCAGTTTGAGCCAGTGATTGGTTGTCAAACGCTATATTTTACAAACGGTGGGTCATGGCACTGAATCGACTACATCGACACGTCCGGGTGGCCAGGTGAACGCTAGAGGAGGTGGTTTTTCGATGCGCGACAAGGTCGTTGCTTCCGGGCTACTTCATTCAGGCATAGTCCCTTAAGAGCCCTGAGACCAAAATATCGTTCAACTTCGACGGGTGACTACTCGGACTCCGTGGCACCTAGAGATAGCTCGTCTGATCCAACACCTTGGTGTATGGACCCTCTACAAAATCCTCTCTCAGTTTTTTCCTTCTCATTTCGGTGCTCTCGCTGCCCTATTGTTTGCAAATGCGTGAAATAGTGCAGTTGGAGCCAGTGATTGGTTGTCAAACACTATATTTTACAAATGGTGGGTCGTGGCACCGAACCAACTACGCTGGCATGTCCGGGTGGCCAGGTGAATGCTAGAGGAGGTGGTGTTTCGGTGTGTAAAAGGGTTGTTGCTTCAGGGCTACTTCATTTGGGTGTAGTCCCTTAAGAGCCCTGAGACCAAAATATCGTTCAACTTCGACAGGTGACTACTCGGACTCCGTGGCACCTAGAGATGGCTCATCTGATCCGACACCTCGACGTAGGGACCCTCTACAAAAGACTCTCTCAGTTTTTTCCTTCTCATTGTGGTGCTCTTGCTGCCCTATTGTTTGCAAACGCGTGAAATAGTGTAGTTAGAGCCAGTGATTGGTTGTCAAACCCTATATTTTACAAACGGTGGGTCGTGGCACCGAACCGACTGTGCCGACACATCCAGGTGGCCAGGTGAACGCTATAGGAGGTGGTGTTTTAGTGTGTGACAAGGTCATTGCTTCCAGGCTACTTCGTTCGAGCGTAGTCCATTAAGAGCCCTGAGACCAAAATATCGTTCAACTTCGACGGGTGACTACTCGGACTCCATGGCACCTAGAGACGTCTCGTCTGATCTGACACCTTGGCGTAGGGACCCTCTACAATATCCTCTCTCAGATTTTTCCTTCTCAGATCAGTGCACACGCGTAGGTATGGTCTTGTAAACACTTGGGGAGGAGTCGTTTTCAAAATTTACAACATTTTCAAAATTTACAACTTTTCAAAGTTTACAACATTTTCAAAATTTACAAATTTTTCACAAATTTTCAAAATTTACAACATTTTCAAAATTTATAACATTTTCAAAATTTACAACTTTTTCAAAATTTACAAAATTTACAACTTTTTCAAAATTTACAACTTTTTCAAAATTTACAACTTTTTCAAAATTTATGTAACTTTTTCAAAATTTACAACATTTTCAAAATTTACAACTTTTTCAAAATTTACAACTTTTTCAAATAATGAAAGCTTCTCTTAGTTTCGAGAATTTAAAATTCTCTACTAACAGTGCCAACCACGTGAAGGTGGAAGCTTTTCTGGCACCACTAACCTAAACATAAAAGTGTTAGTCAAAGAAATTTAAGTTTCAAATCAAAACCATATACTATCTATATATGTACAAAATACACAAATTTAAAATAAAATATATTCAAACTTAAATCTAGATCTTTAAACTAACAAATTTATATATATATTGAAAAGAAATTATATATACCAGACATGAGCATTGTAAATTCATTCCAATGAACCATCAGGATCGGATCTACTCTGAATAGTAGACAAGATTGCTTCATGATCTGACTCTCGAACCTTCCAAAGAATCTTTGTTATTAGGCCTTCCTCGATATCTATACAGCTGAATATTTGTCACTAGAACTAGATGTGAATATAAGAGTATTTTCCTGTGTGTCTCAAAGTCTTCAAACACCCAAACAGAGGAGTTTTTTAATGGATACCGTCGAAGCCAAGTTCCAGTAACTACCACTGACCCTGTAGGATACTCAATATCTTTGCCATCTATAATAGGAGAAGTCAACTTCTTTCTTTCCTCGATGCAACGACATAAGAAATAGTCTGTTCCTTCTTCATTGTCTTCTGTCGCAATTACTGCAAACACATGTCCTACAAAAAAAACAACTTGGTTGAACAACTCAAATTTAAATTACATATTAAAATTTCAATGGACATAACTCAATACAAAAATTAAATAAATAACCATAAATACCTTGTCGCACCAAAATCAAAATTTCGTCAAAGTCCTTGGATGTTGTAACTTCATCTGCAGAAACAAGTCGTAATGCTTGTGGAGGTTGATAACTAGGAAGCGGAGTTAGAGGCCTACAAATCCATCCTTCCACCCATTCTTGTGAATCACACTCAGCAGTGACAAATTCGATACAAGATGCACAAAAACATGTCAACTTTCTTGTCCATATGGCCCACGAAGTAGCTTCTGAGCTACAAAATGAGTGCATATCACTAGACCCAGTGAGTGTCATACAATCCTCGTAGTTAGCAATATGTTGTTCCTCTATCAACCAAAAATATCTGCGAACTGTAGAATTTTTTTGAGAACCTCAGGCCATGTTGTCAGTACACCATTCTACTATGCTCTTTGCATCTTTTAATTTAGCACCATCTTTGTACTTCAACTCTTCTCTTGCAAGAGCTCTTTTCACACATGCCCCTGCATCGTCATGCTCTCCTTTTCCATGTCCAGCCTCAGTGAAACTCCAAATATGTTGCACACCCATCTTGACGTGCATTCTGCTCATCCAATAAAATATTCGTGCATTCTTAAACTGAGACGTGTAATTATCTGACCATATATAATGTTGTTTGAAGTGGATGTCCCTATCAGACAAGTTTCCATAAAATAACTGGAAACACCCTTGCATAAATTCAGTAGAATGAGTACGATCATCACTGATATAAAAGTGGTACTCTCTTAAAATTTTTGGATCATTCTCTGTACTATCAGGAGAATGTAGAAATGTTATATGCACAAAAATCACAACTTGTACTGAGTTGTAATATTGCGATTGAACCTCCATTTGTGGTTGCAATGTGTAATTCTCTGCAAAATCGACCACTGAAACAATAGTACCAATAGGAAATGTGTCTTTGCATAGCTTGAATTGTTCATCCAACCATCGAGCTCTATGTGTATGCCTCGCATACTCATAAACAATTTCATCCTTAAATTTTCTCAAAAATTAGAAAACGGGCATTTGTTCTGTAACTAGCTCACACCGTTTAGACTCTTTTCCATCTTTCAACTGGTATGCAACTGATTTATATTTATCAAACTCAACTAAATTATGTCCTATTGTACCTTCAATTTACTCATGGATGCAACTTTCCAATTTAGGTAATCCGCCGCATGTACTACAACTTCCATCTAAACAATCCTGACTATAAAAAAATTGTCCAACTTCTTTTTCACAAAATATAGTAGGAATGAAATCCCTAGAAGATATTGGTGGAAATTGAACACCACATTCCGATAACATAGTTTCAGAATGAAAATTAGAATGAATACGTAAAAATTTAGCATAATGCATCGCAAATTCAACATGTTTCCTACAACAACAAGTGGTGCGAGCGTGGTTGATTTTCACATAGAATGGTTTCAACATTTCAAAAAAACGTTGACTAATTTTAATTTCTAGATTCTCTTGTTCAAACTTATGAAAAAAATTGAGTTTGAGTCATATCTAAGAAATGCTTTGGATGTGGTTCACGATTAGTAGAACCAACTCTCCGTTTTATAACATCTCTTGTATTAGGTGAAACTCTAGTGTTATCATGCCAAAATTTAATAACTTCTCTTATAGCATCAAAATTATTTTTGTCCTTACGCGGTGCTCTAGCAGAAAATGCCCAAAAATTGGCATTATTGAGTGATTGAAGGATATTACGTCTTTCAATTGCTTTCATTAGATTTTTTCGATTAACTTGCAACATTTGACTTGTTTGCGTAATCAAACGTTGTTTTTTTATTGATTCACTTACAACACTAGTAGCAAGTACATGACGCACAATATTACTATCCCTAGTGCGTCTCTTGACACCAACAGTGTGATATGCATCATGAAGGTTTTCAATAATTGTAGAGGTTTGACCACGTATATTAGATGTTGTCAATCCTAAGGTGTTTAATGTAGGTCTCATTTTAATCAATTTCATCAAACTAACCAACAACTAACATCTTTAGGAATCATTTAAAATTTCAAAATGATTATCCCAAATTTCAGTGGCTTTTCTTCTGATTTGTCATTCAGAAAGTTTGTCAGACATTGGTTTCAAAATGTTTTCATCAATTTCAAAAAAAAATTTAGGTTTCTTACGTAAAATCCTAGGAGGTGTTTTTGTCAAATTTTGCTTG
The DNA here is from genome assembly GCA_019776745.2 of Taxus chinensis. Classification (NCBI taxonomy): domain Eukaryota; kingdom Viridiplantae; phylum Streptophyta; class Pinopsida; order Cupressales; family Taxaceae; genus Taxus; species Taxus chinensis. The sequence goes on from CM034146.1 coordinate 671,890,472, forward strand.
TCTACAGTTTCAACATGAATTTCCTTATTCACATTTTCATTGTCTCATTCAATTTCAACATTTGCTACATCATGAGTATTTAATTCTTCTTTAACATTGACAGTAAAAACTTCTTCATCACGAGTATTTAATTCAACTTCAACATTGACAGTAGAAACATTGCCTGGTTCTTCATTGCTTACAATAGTTGAGATTGAAGATGAACCTATTTTTGATTCACGAAGTTTTCGCATTCCCTCAGCATTTTGAATTTTGTTGGCCTCTAATTCGTTTGGTGTTTTTTTACTTAATGACTTCCTTTTTTGACTTCGTTTTTTGTCTCCCATGATGTTTTGCTTCCAGTGATAAGAAAAATGTGTAGAAAAAGATAGAATTTCACAGTAATTCATACGGTAAGATCAGAGAGTAAAAATCACATGGTAATTAAGACATTGGGATGTGTGTAAATATGATTTATGAACCGTGAGCGCAATTTATAAACCACGATTGTGGATCTATCTGCCAAACCTAAGCCTCGGAAAATCTTTATTTTTCCCCAATGAAAGCTATGGAAGGTCATTATGAAGTGTAAAATGTCAAAAAACCTCAAATCTGCTCTTCCAAAGACTTGAACCATGCTAAAAAACTGAAAACATTTCACAAAAATGGTGCCATAACGGAGGGGAGACTCTTAGCGTCATAGAAATATTGTTTTTAAAGTGAATAGAATAAAATAAATATCATTTTATAATTTTTGACTAACAATAGGTCTTTAAGACATTTTCCCCCGTGAATGTTCATGTCTATGTTTAAGAGTGTAACTTTTGTTTCGCTTATCAAAATATGATAAAAATTATACCATCCCAAGCGTGGAAAAATTCTATACACGTTAAAAAAAAATATTTGATTTCAATATTTTTTTATATAGTTATGGCGGGCAAACGGAAAGTGTTCCATTTTCTAAATATTTTCAGACCACTTTCACGGAAAAAATCATAAAAAAATATTGCTAAAAAAAATACAAAATAAATCCATCCCAAGATAGACAACTACATCAAACGTTTCACCAAAGGAAAAAAAAAATAACAAGATTTGCTCATCCAAAATGCCAGCAAACGGACTACAATCTTATAAGTTAAAAAAAAAAAAAACTAAGTCATATAATTTTAAGTGTTTAATATAGCTAAACTTGTTCGTTTTTTTAAAAAAAATAGTATTTTAGAAACTAGATTCCGAATGCTACGATTCATATTTATATAATTTTTTCTAATTTAGAGTGCGCGTATAGCTAATAATCCCTACAAGTTGAGATTTTGCTGTTTTTTGCAATATGATGTCCAAGGATGACCCTATATTTGTCCATCAACTTCCTGCACTTACCCCTATATATTTATCCAATCTAGAGCAAATAGAGAATTTTGTATGATGTGACATAAATGTAAAATATAGAAGAAGTCTGATCGTAACATATTTCCAATAAAAGAGAACTAATATAATGAAAAAAAGTGAAAAAGGAAATTTAAAAAAGATCAAACAATATTGGAACTCAAGGTCAATAAGCTCCCCAAAATGAATAAGTTGTCCAACTAAAGAAGGTTAATAGGCTCTCCAAGCTCAAGAAGTTGTAAGAGAATGAACAAATAAGAATAAAGGAAGAATAAGAAGAAAGGGACATATCAGAGGAGGAAGAAGAAGATATGGAGGTAACAGAGGAATAAGAAGAAATGGAGGTAGTAAAGGAAGAAGAAGAAGAAGAATAAAGGGAGGTAACAAAGGAAAAAGAAGACATATTATCTCCCCATGAAGGATTACCGAACATGCATTATATGGAAGACATAGATGAAGATGATTATTTTAACTAACATTGAGGAAAGTGAGCTCATGTCCATAAATACAATCAAGGCCCAATCAATGGAGATATACAAAAAACATTTTGCCCAAAAATTTATTATTGGTAAAGTTCAATTAGTAGCAATAATTTTTCGATATAGAGACATAGTCCCTATTAAAGAGTTATTAGGAGTTGATTCATAAAATGAAAATAGCACAAAAGATTCCACAATACAAAATTTACATGATTCTTTTGACCCATGTTGCAAATAAGTACATGTGCTTATTTGAAAACTTGCTTCAAATTTTAGACTCATATGCCCTCAATTCTTCCAAACTTGCTTAGTTTCTTGCCTCCTAACTCTTCCAAGAAAAGGAAAAAAGAGTTGGCCATTATTTTTCCTTGTTTTGGCCTTGGGTAGGAAAACTCATCCTAAACTAAAAAAGTTATGCTACACTAGGAAAATCCGCGCTACACTAAAAAGCCGTGTTACACTAAAAAAAGTCACGCTGTATTAAAAAAATCCATGTTACATTAAAAAATTATGCTACACTAAAATAAGTTGCGCTACACTAGGAACAATCATGTTACACTAGGAAAATATGTGCTACACTAAAAGAATGTGCACTACACTAGCAAAGCCACACTACATTAAAAAAAACATGCTACACTAAAAAAGTTGTGCTACACTAAAACAAAACCATGTTACACTAAAAACTCTGCACTACACTAAAACGAAACCGTGTTACACTAAAAACTCCGCACTACAGTAGGAAAATATATGTTACACTTGAAAATCCGTGCTACACTAAAAAAAAAGGTGAGCTACCCTAAAAAAATCACACTACACTAAAAAAATTTGTTCTACACATAAAAAATCCACATGAAGGGGAAAAGAAGGCCATGAAAAAAAGAAACTTTGAGATATAATGAGGAGTTGACACGTAGGAAGGGTGACCAAGAGGTTAAATTTGACAGCCATGTGGTCGTTAACTGTACGAGACGACATAGAAAATTTTAAATGCTCATATCTTTTGATCTAGGTCACCAAATAAGACAAAATCGGTACAATTGGAAATGTCTGGAGGAGAACTACATGTTAAAATCAGTTTTGGGTTATATAAATTATATTTTTGGGCCTAAAATGTGGTCAAATGGCCCATATCCATTTTCAGATTCAGGTTTTGCAACATGTTTTGGAACTCAATTTTAGGTTCATAACTTTTGATCTTTAGATCCTTTTCAATTGCATGTGGTCTTGTCGCAAAGGGCATGAAAGTATATTTATTTTTGGAATATTTTCATTAAAAAATTGATTGAGAATTTGGGAAAAACATATTTACAGAATTGCAGGCTTTTTTTAGCCTGTTTTCTAAACCAAATGGCCCCCAAATCAGTTATAAATATTTGAGTAGCTCCAACAACTAGCATTAAACTTTGTCCTATACATTATCCTTTCTTAGATGATCTATCCTTTCATAATACAAGAAATCTCTCATGCCCATGTTTGGTCTACACACTTGAATGTTGATTAGTCCTTGGTGGTTAAATAAGTGGGTGATCTTCTTGATTTTGGATTTCCTCTCTCCCCTCCTCTTCAATAAATGTAACTCAATTTTAACTGAAAAATATCCTCTCCTAAATGAAAGGATATGATTCCCTTTAGTGTGGCCAATCATGTTGGGTTGCATACATTTGTGTTAGTCTTATGTAATACACTTAGTGCCTTCCCCATCATTATAATAGATTGTGTGTACTCCTGTCAATGCTATCTTGTTATTGTGGCCCTCATTCTTCTCTTTAACTTGTGTTATCGTGTTCTTTCCTTCTTATTTTATTATGAAATGATGTTCATGATTTTAACCCTTTGTGTCATTTATGTAGAGAATCAAAGTGTGGAAAAATCATAGAGCTAAATGTGGCTTGTTTCTGCCCTCTTGGCTTTGCATTTATCCCTCTCATTCTTCATCTCAGGGAAGGAATCCACTTTAATTTTGGTGCATCACGTAGACCTTACCTTTATCCAATAGTTCATCTTTCTAAACCTTGGTTCCTTGGAAATGTTATATTAAACTAGTTAGTAGAAGATTATAGTGATAGTTAGATTAGTTGCAGTGAGATGGAATAGAAGGAACCAACCTTGCCTTAAGAGATTAACCTTAAAAAATTCATTTCCCCACACTTCAAATGTATTTCAATCTTTCATTGAGATGTTGAGCCTAGTTTTAGCAAGGTTGTAATCTCAAGTGACAATAGTTTTTGGCACACTCGGTGGGATCTTATTTTCTTATTTTCAGCTCATTTTTGATAAATTTAACTAATATTGGTGTGTTTGTCTTAATGGTACCTAGCCTTTAGAGGCATCATCTCAACATGTCCAAAAAATCCCAAATCTAGAACTATTGTTTTTAAGCATTATAGTGTCCATTTTTCATGAGAAGAATAAAAATAAGGAAAATTTCATCTAGAGGAGATCCTATTGAACACCTACAAATCTCCCCAAGGAGAATAAGAAGGGGAATATCTACAAAGAGAACTTTGTCTCCTCCAAAATAGGTTTTTTCACTCCTTATAGTAGAACTTTCTTTTTTCCCCTTAGAAATTCAAGGTGTTTCCCTTTCATCTCATCAAAGGAAATTTCCTTTTGTGACCTTTAATGGACATAGTCCTTTGGATTTAATTGTTCATAATGATATATCAATTGTTGCTTTAAATAACATTAAAAGTTCACTAGTGAAAATTCAACCACTCCTAAAGAATGCATCTAAGATATTGCTAATGTGTGTTCAATCCATTTTATAACTCATGATGATGTAGCAGTAAGGTTTTTTAGCCTCATTTCTCAAAGGGAATACATTATAATGGTACATGATTTTGTTACTTGTCTCAATTCACTCATGGGATGAGCTTGGAGAAGCACTTTACTAAAAATTTGGACATAAAACAAACAACATTTATTTATTGGAGAAATTGACAACTATCAAGAGAGCTCCTTCTAAACTAATGATGCACTTCAACTTCATATTTTAAATAACTTGGAATAGGATCCCGACTCTTCTGAATCCAACTCCTCAAGCTACATTTATATATATTTTAAGAGCTCTTAATTCTAAGATTGTAGTAATGATTCAATATATGGGAGTTGTAGCATTACCTGGTACATATGCAACATCCATCAAGGCTAAGAATTGTCTAATTCAAGCTAATAAAATAACTCCCAGACCTCTCGCACCTCTTTTTTCAGAATTTCCCTAGGTTTGTCAGTATTTTCTTGCTCCTATTTTTGAGTCAAAATATTCCTCATCCACCCATGTACCTAATTATCCCAATAAGCAAGATGATAATGATGATCTTGGAGACTTGATGAAGAATTTATCCAATGACATTGTCTCCCTCAAGAAACAACAAGCCCAAGCTCCTAAAACTTACCCAAGTTTCAATCAAGGGAAACCTCCAAATCAGAATTTTAATAAGGGTTATCAACAATAGAGAACTTAGTATCCTAGCCAAATATATGGTTAGAATTACCAACTAATTAGTCTTCAAGATCACAATCCTAATTTGCCTCTTCAAGCACTTTATCCTATAAAAAAAATTGCTTCTACCAACTCAAGCAAATCCCTTGTTCTAATACAAAATGGTGTGGTTTGGGAAGTTGAGTGGTGTTTCCCATGCAACCAACCTCATAATCAAATTACTTATGCAAAAGATGTGTAAGTTCAAGACCTCATGATACACAATTCAACCAATCAACAAGAACCATTGACAAAGGCTACAAATCCTATTGTGGTAATGGCACAAGAAGATGCCCCCAAAGCTAACCTCATGTTTCGTAGTCCTGACGAGGTTTGTACAATCAACCAAACTACTGATAGCTCAAGTAGAACAAAAATGCATGTTATTGATAGCACAAGGTAAAATAAGAAACAACTAGGGATTACTTCTCCATCCTCTTTGGTGTAATATATCCCTCCTCCCATGGAGAAAGATCATGTGGTATATTTATGAAAGAGCACACAGTCATATTTTCCACTGATGGAACAAGCAAGGAATCCTCAACACCCATGATGCACAAGAATTTAGGCATAACTTTGAAAATTGTAGAAAATGAAGAAGATAAACTTGAATGTGACCATGTGGGGTGAATTGTTTATGTACTCTTAGAGGGACCTCTTGGAAGAAGCTTTGAAGGAGTTGACTCCATTATATGAACCAATCATATAAAACCCAAGCTCTTTAATTAACTTATGTTATCCCAAGAATGCACAAGTAGGTAGATTTAATAAACCACCACTTTTTTATGTGTCTTTGATTATTGGGAAACATTTAGCACATAACTACATGATAGACTCGGGTGTCAGTACTTCCATAATGCCCAAGAAAATATTAGACCCTTTAGGCATTGAATATACTCCAATTTCTAAAGGCAGTCTACAACTAGATGACATTATAGTTAAAACATTAGGAGTCATCAAATATCTTAAGTTGACCCTCCATTCTTGTCCTAGTTTGACCATTACCCAAGATGTATCAATTTTTTGACTTACCGTCCTTCTTTTCCCTCTACTTGTCAAGATATTTCCCTGGCACGATGGGTAATTTTCTTCTAATTAGTATTACATTCTCTTAAGGACCAGGTATGGCAAAAGGTTTACCATAAAATTTGAGTCCATTTCATCATATCATGTTGACTCGTATGACCCTGCCCATATCAGCTCTATTTGCATAGTTTAAGAGAAAAAAGAAAGTGAACCAACACCAATACAAGAAGTTTTCCCACCTCTTTCACTACTTAACCTTTTGTTAGATGAATGAGACAAAGAGCATTATGAGTTTGATTCTTATGAAACAATTAAGGAGACTAGTTTGGGTACTTATTATATCCAAGAGGGGGATATTTTGTTCCTATGCCACTCAAGGAGAAGGAGGATCTAGGAGGATTATGGAAAATATTTTTTGATGGATCATAGAGAAAAAATGAGGTTACAATAGGTGTGGTTTTAGTTTCTCTAACATGTAAGAAATTCCTTTTGTGTATAGATTGTAGTTTACATGTTCCAATAATGTTATAGAGTATGAGGCATGGATTCACAGACTATTATTGGTTGAGAAGAGACCGATAAAATCATTGAAAGTTTGTGGGGACATCGAGTTATTTTTCCATCAGGTAAAAGGGAGGTCTACTACTAAGAATAAGTTCCTAAAGACTTACATGGATAAAGTTTGGGATCTAATGGAAAATTTCAATGTTATCAACCTACAAGTGGTACACAGAAGATATAATTGTGATTTTTATCGGATGACACTTGTAGGATCAAAACTTTCTCCACCTAAGGACCTCATTCAAGGAAATGGAAAACATGTTAAGATGGTGGTTAGACCATCAATTCCTGATAATGAAGTAACTTGAAAATTCTTTGATAATGATGAGAAAATAGTCAAGTTCATCCAAAATGAGGCATAATTCTCATCAAAATTGTAGTCAAGGCTATAAGAAGGGTATGCTGATCAAATTATTCGATTGAAGATAAACAAGTTGCCTAGAGGATTGGTCACACTTGAAGACATATCCATCTTGGATGATGAGTTTAAATGGGAGAGGAAAAACATGATAGTAAAGGAAGAAGATTGTCAGAAGGTCACCATTATACAAGATAAATAGTTCATGCTAGGAAAGGTATGTGGTACAAGAGAACAACAAGCTTTTATATCCTTATGTAAAAATTATAGTGATGTATTTTCAATGAGTTATGCAGACCTAAAATGCTTTAATACTGACGTTGTTCAACATGCCATAGAATTAGACCCCAATGCCAAGCCCATTAGATAAAATTAAAGACCTGTAAATCATAAAATTGAACCCCTTATGAGAAAAGAGCTATCCAAGCTTATAGAATCCAAAATCATCTTTCCTATCAAGTACTATTCTTGGGTGGAAAAATCAGTCCCTATTAGGAAGGAAAATGGGGAGATATAAATTTGTGGACTTTAGGGACCTTAATAGAGCCTCCTTCAAAGACCACTATCATTTTCCCTCCATGTACCAAATATTACAAACAATAATAAGGGCTGAGAGGTTCTATCTTTTGGATGGATATTTTGGATACAATAAAATATTAGTCAACGAAGAAGATCAATACAAGAAAACTTTCACAACCAAGTGGGGAAATTCACTTATGGAAAAATTCCTTTTGGTTTAAGAAACAATGGAGCCTCTTTTCAAAGGGCCATAAACATAGATTTCAAAGGTTTCATCAATAAATTCATCCTTATCTATCTTGAAAACATAACAATATTTTCAAAACAAGGAGAAGACCACATGCAACACCTAGAATAAGTATTTCAGAGGTGTAGAAGTTTTGTAGTCTCACTCAACCCAAAGAAGTGCATCTTTTTTGTACCATAAGGAAAACTCTTAGGTCATGTGGTATCAAAAGATTGTATATATATATATATATATATATATATATATATATATATATATATATATATATATATATATATATATACACATATATGTAGATAGGATCTCAACCATCATTTCTCTCTCTTTTCCAACGTATAAAAAATCACTATAGTCCTTCATTAGCAAGATTAATTTTGAAGGGAAATACTTCATAACTTTACAAGGTTGTTCAAACATATCAATATTATGCTAAAAAGGATGTTGCATTCAAGTGGACTAAGGAAATAAATGAGAAATTCAACAAGATCAAGGAAGCTATTGCTCAAGCCCCTACCCTCCTTAACCCAAAACTATGGGAAATAATTCATCTTGTATGCATATGGGGAAGAAAATACCGTTGTTGTTGTTGTTGTTGTTTTGACTCAACAAAATAACGAAGGTTTGGAGTAACCAATTGTATTTTTTAGCCAAACACTGAAGGATTATGAGATGAGATACAATCACATTGTTATCCTGCAGAATTGACAAGGGCAATTTGTAGGTAACCATACCAAAACTTCCGTTTTGGTCCCCTGAAGAAGTCTGATAACATTCATAATGGCCTAAAACTCCCTTTCGAAAATCAAGTTTTTTAGAACTTAGCCATTTTCATCTTCTTTAAGCTCGGCGTAGAAAATGATGAGTCAACTCTCCAAAAATTGCACCTTTTTGAACAAGGCGCAGAAATTGTTATGTCAACATTAAGAAATGAGCACCCCTTAGAAAACCCTTTGGTGCGAGAAACACTATGTCAACATCAATGAAGTTGTGCCCCTTTGGTGCAGGAAATGTTGTGTCAACATAATTAAACATGCGCTAAGTTTGTGTGCTAAGGTGCTGAAAGTATTATATCAACGCTAATGAACTTGCACCAAGGCACATTTTTACCCGTGTCAACACCATGAAATGTCTGCCAAAGAAAGTTGGTAAAACAATAAATGCCATCTTTTCTTATAAATAGGTGCCCGACACCTGTCATTTTCACGATTTGAAAATTGGAAAAAGTATTTCCTCTGCACCTGTCAGCTATCCTTATCACCCCTGCGTGTCGTTTTTCAAGCTTGTGGACCCCAACGTCGTCCTTCGTCCTTTATAAATCTGGGTAAGTGGCTTCTGTCATTCTTCTTGCAGTTATGGTTTTTGTTTTTGGTTGTGTTAGGTTTTAGGGTTAAATGTAATAGATCAAATCTAAAAAGAGAAACCTAAAAATCCATAACCAACTGGAAACCCCTTTTCCTCTCCTCCCAGATCTGCAAATCTGGAAGGCCGCTGCCTCTAAAGCAACCAAAACTCATATTTTCCTACCTGTTGCCTTTCCAAAACAAACCCTCTCTTTACCCTATGAGATATCCAAAAAGAGAGAAAGAGAAAGAAGGAAAATAATCTAAGATGTTGAAACTAATTAAAAAGCTTGATGCTCATACCTTCTCTACAACATCCACGCATTTTGTGCCTTGGCACATTGTACCTTCTTGCAGCATAACCCTAACCTGTGTCAGTTAAAATAACACGTAGTAACTTTCATAGGGCGCAGGTAGAATCTATAAAACATTAACATAGGATGTTGCGTGCTTCAAATTTGTGCCAAACACTTTTTCCTTGGCGCATTGATTTCCTTTGCAACATATTTCAAAATTGTGCCTTGGGTGCACTTAAAAACCCATGCAACATAATCTTTTCTTGCGCCCCACTAAAGCAAATTTCCTAAGGTGCCGACGCATATTCCTTGACATCAACATGTCATGTATGTTATGAACCCGCACCTTGCGCTTTACCCTTTGGCGCCCAAAATTTCATGTCAACACCCAGAAAACCGCGTCCCTTCTACTAGTGCCACTTTTCTCCTGTCAACACTGGCATAAATTTTTTTATGTCAACACCTCAGAAAGTGCACCTAGCATTTTTAAGCCTCCGCAACATGCTTTGAACCTGTGCCTTGTGCCCTAAGCCTTATAATTGCTCATTCTTCTTTTTGCAAGCTTTCATTATGAATAACATGATGGTTGACATGGCTCTTCTGTGTTGGACCTCCTTGATCCTTCTTGCAGAACAACAACAACTATCCTCGAGCTCACACATGTCTTCATCAAACAAGAAACCAACAAAGTCTAAAGGTAAAGCAAAACAGTTGGAGCAAGAGATGAAGTACAAATATCAAAAAGTCAGGATGCCTGACTCATATGCAGAGAGTGATCTCGACATCAGAGACTCTGAGCTGGGGCATATCGATATGGATGACTTCTGGGTGAGAAACAACCAGGAAACTAGTGGCCCATGGATGAACAAGTTAGTGGGCAATGGATTGCACTTTGCAGCTGGGCTGCCAATTAAGTGTTGTGAATAATGAATTCATCATGTTGGTTGCCCGTTGCTACAACAAGGACATGTCATCACCAATCCGGCACTATGATAATTCTTCACCTGGAACTCCTCATGCTATGATTATTTACTAATGCACAACCTTTAGTTTGGTGGATGTAATCTGGAAACACAACAACAAACATAACACAAGAATACCATCGACTATGATAAGACAGAATGATGACAAATCTGAAATATCAAAGTAAATTATAATATTAACATGAAATTGTTACAATCTCATGCATGAGTTACTTCAAGTGTTATTGAATTCACTTGCCTTTCACAAGACTATGGGAGAAACTTTACAATTATACCTCTTAATGGCTTCTTCAACACACCTTTAAACTGATGGCTTCCTTTGCACACTTCCTACAATATTTCTCACTACTTCCTTCTATGCTAAAATGAGGGGGGTGGCCTCTCTATTTATAGAACTTCCAGGCTTATCCATCTTATCTCTAAGATAGGATAAGAAATCCACTCTGACGAATCATATTCCATACCTTAACTCTTATCTGTACATGTAAGCTTATCTTTTAAGATAAGATAAACCTTATCATTTTACATGGGTTCCACATTTTTTAGATTTTTTACAAATAAAATACACAAAATATTTATGACCTCACTCCTTGTCCTTATTACCAATATAATATTTCTAATTCCTAATCATGTAGACCCTACTTCTCTTCTTACCCCAACTTTGACATTTTAACATTACTGGACCACTTACGATAACTTTTTACTTTTTACCACAACATTCCTATTGTACTTTTGACTATTGCCGTACTATACATTATTGGTGGCGTCGTACTGGCAGCGCCATTATCTTCTATCAGACACTACTACTAATTATACTTAACAATATCCTATTCCTAATACATACATTAATGAAATAGAAATTACGGAGGAAAATTTTAGTGTCGACATCTTCCCCCTTCCTAGCTTCTACTCCGTCCTCGGAGTAGACTCTTCTGGTGCTTGGAAAATCTTAAACTTGTCATGGTTGACCCATTTCGTAATGAGAGTTCCATTCAATTCCTCTAGTCGATACGTACCATTTTCATGCACAGTTGCTATTTGGTAGGGCCCCATCCATTTTGGAATAAATTTTCTCTGTCTTTTTTTTTGTATTTGGAATCATATACTAGAACCAAGTCATTCACATGAAATGGAGACCACCGGATCTTTTGATCAAAGTATTCCTTCTGCTTCATTTTCTTCTTATAGCTTGTATCCTTAGCTATTTCCCTCATTTCCTTTAACAAATGAAGATGTACCAACCTTTCTTTTACTGAATCACTTTCATCCATTCTTTCATTTTTCATTACTCTGACCATGGGAATATCAAACTCAATAGGAAGAACTGGATCAATGCCATAAGCCAACTGAAATGGGGAGTATCCTGTTACTGACTTTGATGTTGCCCTATATGCCCACAATGCTGCATGAATCCTTTTATCCCACTTATGTACCTGCAAGGCTACATCTTTTGCTAGAATTTTGACACAACACAAAATTTGTTCGTTCCACCTGTCTATTTGTGCTTGGCTTATATGTTGTTTCCTTCCTGTGCTTAATAGAAAACTTGTTGACTAGGGCTTCTACCACCTCATTAATGAAGTGGCTTCCTTGATTTGTTACAATTTCTAATGGGCAACCAAATCTAGTGACAATGCGTTCATATATGAACCTTGCCACTTCATCCATGGAAGTTGTTTTCAATGGCCTAGCTTCAACCCACTTGGTTAAATAATTTGTGGCAACTACAATATACTTATTTTGGCATGGGGTAGTTGGAAGTGGACCTACAATATCTATTCCCCACTTTTCAAAGGGGACCAAGTGGAAGAATAGGGCATAATGGAACTGATGAAGTCTTACGGTTACCATGTGTTTGAAAAATATCACATGTCCTACAATAATTATAACAATCTCTAAAAAGAGTGGGCCAGTGATAACCTGCATCCAAGATCCTTCTTGCTGTAAGTTATCCAGAGAAGTGTCCTCCACATGTACCATTTTGGAATTCTTCTATCAACTCCTTCCCTTGATCACGTCCAATTGCCCCTCTTGTAATGTCCATTAGGTCCTATTCGAAATAATACTCCATGCAGAATAGAATATGGACGATTGGCTTGAGTAAACTTCCTCTTAGTCTTTGCATTGACACCATCAGGAAACTTGAATTCATTCAGATAATTCCAAATATCTATGTATTCACTAGGGATTGTATCAAGGGATAACAATGATGCATCTGGGAAATCATCATCATCACAAGATGATCCTAAACCATCATAGGCTTGAGAGAGTGCATTTGCATTGACATGCTTCTTTCCAGGCCTATCTATAATATCAAATTCAAATTCTTGTAGCAAAATTATCCATCTTGCTATCCTCCCTGATGGATTAGGATTATTTAAAATATATTTTAGAGCCTGATGATTTGTTACAACTATAAATTTCTGCCCTAGCAAGTAATTTCTAAACTTCTTTACAACAAAAATGATAGCGAGAGCCTCTTTTTCAGTTACAGTATAATTTAACCTCAACACTACTCATTTGTTTGCTCCCAAAGTAAATTAGATGATCATTCCCATTTTCATCTTTTTGGCTCAGAGTACTTCCTAGTGCTGCATCTGAGGCATTAGTATACACAATGAATGGCTTGCTCTAATATGGATTCTTTAAAAACAAGTGAAGACACCAAAACTTCCTTCAGTTGTTCAAAAGCTTGATGCGCCTTATTTCCTGGTTCATAAGTAACATCCTTCTTCAAGAATTGGGTTAGTGGCTGTGAAATCTTTGAGAAATTCTTGATGAACCTTATATAGTAACACACATGGCCTAAAAATGATCTCAAATTACTTCTATTAATAGGAAATGGTAACTTTTTGATTTTTGAAACTTTATCAAGATCAGTACCAATACCATCTCTGGATACATGCCCTAACAAAACACCTTTAGAACATCTAAAGACACACTTTGTAGGGTTTAGTGAGGCTTGTGCTTCATCTAACATTTGAAATGTTGTCTCCATCTGGTGCAGGTGGTCCAACTTACTCCCATAGATGTAAAAATCATCCAGAAATACTCTGATGAAGGTCCCAATGTAGGGTTCGAACACCCTATTCATCAAACGCTGGAATGTTGCTGGAGCATTACACAACCCAAAAGGCATAACTCTATAAGAAAACATTCCCCAAGGAGTGGTGAACGTGGTCTTCAGCTGATTTTTCTCTGCTATATGAACTTATTTGTAGCTGTTATATCCATCAGCAAAACTATAGCACTCCTGGCCAACTACTTTGTCCAAGATCTGATCTAAAAATGGAAGAGGGTAATGATCCTTCTTTGTTGCCTTATTGAGCTTCCTGTAGTCAACACAAATGCGTAGCTTCCCATTCTTTTTTATTGAGCTCATAATGGGAGAAACCCATTCTGAATTCTCCACAACAAATATGAATCCTGCATCAAGCAACTTATTTATTTCTTCTTTTACAGTCTTAGAAAAATTAGGATTCATTCTATATGGCATTTGCTTTATGGGCTTAGCACCATCTACCAGCTCAATAGAATGTTCTACCCAACTTACTTGACGGAGTTCCTTGTAATCGAAAGTGAATATGTGTATGTACCTTCAAAAGAGCTGGAGGTAGGATTCCTTCTCACTTCTCCATCACAACATCACCAATCTTTATTTGTTGGAGATGATCATCAACTTCTTCTTCAGATAATTTTATGGGGTCATGAGTTGGTTTGACTGGAAGGATATCCATGACTGAAACATAAACCTCACTTTCTTCATCTTCAGTGTCCACTTCACTAGTACTAGAGTAATCAGAGGATGTCTAATCATCAGTTTCATAACTTGAATCCACAGGTTCTGCCTTATGATGTTGAGGGATCATGTTTATCTTCACTCTCTCTCTACCACATCCAAGTGTCATGAAACCTTCATTCCAGTAGTTTCTTGCATGAACTCTCCTTAGCCATGGTCTTCCCAACAGCATTGGGTACGTAACAGTACCATTTTTCATCACCTAAAAGTCTACCACACATACAACACCCATAACAGATATTGTCACATTTTGAAACTACACCTCCTGGTTTAGTTTTTCCTTTATTTAATGACCTTAACATAAGTGTTGAAGGGCGATCAATTTTTAAACCCAACATATTCATTATAGACTCGGTTATTACATTAACTGTAACACCTCCATCAACTAAGACATTATGAATTGAAAATACCATTACATAATACCTCAGCTTGTGGAGCATAGGGATCCGCCTCTGCCTCCAAAACAGGGACCTTCAACCTCCTTCCTTCGTCGAGCATTAAGTCCACTTCGCAACTCCCCGCCTCTTCTCAGAAGACATAGCCAAGAGTTGACCATATGTAATATTTGCAGGTCTTTTAGATAGATCTTCCAAGATGGAGTATGGTCCTTGCCCCTGTGAAATCAGAAAATCCTACACACCCAACTTTCTTCTCCTATGTTTCTTACTAGTTTTCTCCTTTCATCTTCTTAGGATCATTTCCATCTTGATTATCTTTTTTTCTTTCTTTCTTTTTGTTACAAACACATCTACTTCATTATTATTATCTTATCTACTCTTATCTACTACATCAAAAGAATTCACAGGGTGCTTTTTTTCCTTTATCATTATCTCCTTTACCAGATGTAGAAAGCTCTATCTGGACAATTATACTTATAATGACCCTTTTTTTTATAACAACCATAACAATACAACTTCAGAAATATTTTTTTTTGGACCTCTATCCTCCCTGAGAACTAAATTCTTTTCCTTGAAGAAGATTAATAGTTAACTGACCCCCATCTTTTTGAGCAGATCTTCATACTCAGTAGATGTACTAGGAGAAATATTTGTGCTCACCGGAGTGGTTGTGGATTCTGGACCAAAGGTGCTGGTGTAGGCTCTACTTTAGCAACAATTTCTTTGGGCTCCTCTTCCATGCTTTCTTCTTGCCTTCTTGCAATCTCCTTTGCTTGTTCAATGGTAGCTGGGCGGTCATACTTCACTCGTTGTCTGATCTCTGGCTTCATCCCAAGAATGAGTGCTTGCTTAGAGGATTATCCATCCATCCATGCCATCATCAACCCATCCGCTAATCCTTCCTTCCGGATCTGGGCATCGAGCTTCCTCCTTAGCTCTAGCTCTAACACGAGCATGATAATCCCTTATCTTCTCCTTCTCTCCTTGGGATAGCTTTGTGATATCGATCATGAGATCTGCATTTTTTTGTTCACCAAATTCTTCAAGAAAACTTTCAGTTAATAAATCCCATGAATTTTTTCACATTATCACCTAGTGTTTCAAACCACCTAAAGTGCTGAACCATCCAAAAAGGTAGGAAAAAATTCAGTCCATTGTTCCCTTCTTATAAGGCCAGGACAAATACAAGATCGTTTAAACTCTTGAATGAAAGAAGAAGCATCTTCATTAGATTGGGCTGAAAAAAAAAAATCTTTCCCATTTTCAAAAGTAACCACCGTGAAATACCAACCCACAAGTACAATCAACAAGACTTATGTGCACAAATAATTGGAATCACTATAATAGAAAGTGACTTTACACCTTTACAGTACTATAGTAAAATAGAAAATGACCACGGTAAACTATGGTAAAACTTGACTTACTGCGGTAAAAACTGACTTTACTGTGGTAAACACTATTCACAGTAAAAAGTGAAGTTACTGCGGTAAATACTATTCACGGTAAAAAGTGTAAACTTTACTGTTACTACATAAATACTATTCACACATAAAAGAGTGGTGAACGTGGTCTTTAGCTGATCTTTCTTTGCTATACGAACTTGGTTGTATCCGTTATATCCATCAGCAAAACTATAACACTCCTGGCCAGCTACTTCGTCCAAGATCTGATCTGAGAATGGAAGAGGGTAATGATCCTTCTTTGTTGCCTTGTTGAGCTTCCTATAATCAACACAAATGCGTAGCTTCCCATTCTTTTTTATTGAGATCACAATGGAAGAAACCCATTCTGAATTCTCCACAGCAAATATGAATCCTGCATCAAACAACTTATCTATTTCTTCTTTTACAGTCTTGGAAAAATTAGGATTCATTCTATATGGCATTTGCTTTATGGGCTTAGCACCATCTACCAGCTCAATAGAATGTTCTACCCAACTTACCTGACGGAGTTCCTTGTAATAAAAAGTGAATATGTGTATGTACCTTTGAAAGAGCTAGAGGTAAGATTCCTTCTCATTCTCCATCACAGCATCACCAATCTTTATTTGTTGGAGACGATCAACAATTTCTTCTTTAGATAATCTTATGGGTTCATGAGTCAGTGTGATTGGAAGGATATCCATGACCGAAACATCAACCTCACTTTCTTCATCTTCTGTGTCCACTTCACTGGTACTAGAGTAATAAGAGGATGTCCAATCATCAGTTTCATCACTTGAATGCACAGGTTTTGCCTTATGATACCGAGGAATCACGTTTATCTTCTCCCTCTCTCTTCCACGTCCAAGTGTCATGAAGCCTTCATTCTAGTAGTTTCTTACATGAACTCTCCTTAACCATGGCCTTCCCAATAACATTGGGTACACAAAAGTACCATTTTTCATCACTTGAAAGTCTGCTGCACATACAACACCCATAACAGATATTACCACATTTGAAACTACACCTTCTGGTTTAGTTTTTCCTTTATTTAATGACCTTAACATAAGTGTTGAAGGGCGATCAATTTTTAAACCCAACATATTCATTACAGACTCGGTCATTACATTAACTGCAGCACCTCCATCAACTAAGACATTATGAATTGAAATACCATTACATAATACCTCAGCTTGTGGAGCACAGGGATCCGCCTCTGCCTCCAAAACAGGGACCTCAACTTCCTTCCTTCGTCGAGCATTGAGTCCACTTCGCAGCTCCCGCCTCTTCTCAGAAGACATAGCCAAAAGTTGACCATATGTAATATTTGTAGGCCTTTTGGACATATCTTCTAAGATGGAGTATGGTCCTTGTCCCTGTGAAATTAGAAAATCCTGCATACCCAACTTTCTTCTCCTATGTTTCTTACTATTTTCTCCTTTCATCTTTTTCGGATCATTTCCATCTTGGTTATCTTTTTCTTTATTTATTTTTGTTACAAACACATCTGCTTTATTATTTATGCTCCTATCTATTACATCAAAAGAATTCACAAGTACTTTTCCTTTATCATTATCTCTTGTACCAGATGTAGAAGCTCTATCTGGACAATCATACTTATAATGACCCTTTTTATGACAACCATAACATACAACTTTAGTTATATTTCTTTTTGGACCTCTATCTCCTCCCTGAGAACTAAATTCCTTTCCTTGGAAAAGATTAATAGTTAACTAACCCATCTTCTCGAGCAGATCTTCATACTCAGTAGATGTACTAGGGAAAAGATTTGTGCTCACCGAGAGTGGTTGTGGATTTTGGACCAAAGGTGTTGGTGTAGGCTCTACCTTAGCAACAATTTCTTTGGGCTCCTCTTCTATGCTTTCTTCTTACCTTCTTGCAATCTCCTTTGCTTGTTCAATGGTAGCTGGGTGGTCATACATCACTCATTGTCTGATCTCTGACTTCATCCCAAGAATGAAGTGCTTACAAAGGATATTATCCATGCCATTCATCAACCCATCCGCTAATCCTTCCTTCCGGATCTGGGCATCGAGCTTCCTCCTTAGCTCTAGAACACGAGCATGATAATCCCTTATCTTCTCCTTCTCTCCTTGGGATAGCTTTGTGATATCGATCATGAGATCTGCATATTTCTGTTGTTCACCAAATTCTTCAAGAAAAATTTCAGTTAATAAATCCCATGAATTTTTTCACATTATCACCTTGTGTTTCAAACCACCTAAGAGCTGAACCATCCAAAAAGGTAGGAAAAAATTCAGTTCATTGTTCCCTTCTTATGAGGCCATTACAAATGCAAGATCATTTAAACTCTTGAATGAAAGAGGAAACATTTTCATTAGATTGGGCTAAAAAAACAAGAATCTTCCCCATTTTTAAAAGTAACCACAGTGAAATACCAATTCACAAGTACAATCAGTAAGACTTGTGTGCACAAATAATTGGACTCACTACAATAGAAAGTGACTTTACACCTTTCTACAGTAAAATAGGAATGACCACTATGGTAAAACTTGACTTACTGGGGTAAAAACTGACTTTACTGTGGTAAACACTATTCACGGTAAAAAGTGAAGTTACTATGGTAAATGCTATTCACAGTAAAAAGTAAAGTCACTGTGGTAAATACTATTCATGGTAAAAAGTGACTTTACCATGGTAACTACTATGCACAGTAAAAACAAGGTTACCCTCCAAATGATTTCTTACTAAGGGGGAATATTTTTCCAGAAAATCTACCAACGAGGAATGGTCCCAGCAACGGAACCAAAATGTCATCACCAATCCGGCACTATGATAATTCTTTATCGGGAACTCCTCATGCTATGATTATTTACTAATGCACAAATTTTAGTTTGGTGGATGGAATCTGGAAATAAAACAACAAACATAACACAAGAATACCATAGACTATGATAAGAAGGAATGATGATAAATCTGAAATATAAGTGTAAATTATAATATCAACATGAAATTGTTACAATCTCACCCATGAGGTACTTCAAGTGTTACTGACTTCACTTGCCTTCCAGTAGTAACTATGGAAGAAACTTCACAATTACACCTCTTAATGGCTTCTTTAACACACCTTCAAAATGATGGCTTCCTTTACACACTTACTCATACAATATTTCTCACTACTTCCTTCGATGCTAAATGAGGGGGGTGGCCTCTTTATTTATAGGAATTCAGGCTTATCCACTTTATCTCTAAGATAGGATAGGAAATCTCTTCCGGCCAATCATATTCCATGCCTAAACTCTTGCCTTTACATGTAGGCTTATCTTCTAAGATAAGATAAACTTTATCATCTCACATGGGTTCCACCTTTTTAGACTTTTCTACAAATAAAATACACAAAATATTTATAACATCACTCTTTGTCCTTATTACAAATATAATATTTCTAATTCCTAATCATGTAGACTCTACTTCTCTACTTACCCCAACTTTGACATTTTAACATTACCGGGACCACTTACGAAAAATATTTATTTTTTACCACAACATTCCTATTGTACTTTGACTGTTACCGTACTCTACTTTATTGGCAGCACTATACTGACGGTTGCCGTTATCTTCTATCAGACGCAACTACTAATCATACTTAACAACATCCTATTCCTAATACATACATAATAAAACAGAAATTACGGAGGAAAATTTTAATGTCGATAGTTCCCTCCATCCGATTGCAGATCCCTTCCATCTCCATGTCCTTTTCCTCTCCTGTAGTAACTCCAGACCCCACAAGCAGCAACGCGTTAGACTTCTTGTCGATGCCACGACCAAGTGTTTTCATCATTCTTCCTTGAGGCCTCTTTAGTTGCTTCCCCTTTCACCCCCGTTTCTTCTTCCATTCCCTCTAATCCCTCTCCCATAAGTCCTAGCTGGATTTCTGATCATCTGAGCCAGCACAAGATAAATTTTCCCATCACACCCATGGGATTCTCCGTCATTCCGAAGAAGGGACCCAAGAAGCAGAAAGTGATAACTCACTTCTCTAAGAGCACTTCAGGGGAGAGAGTCATGGAGATTGCATACCCGGATCCCACCAAAGAAAAGAAGGATCTATCTCCTAAAGACTTCACAGTGACTCAAATCACAATGGGAACCTCGTTCAAAAGCTTACAAGGAGAGGCCTTATCTGCAGTAGATGCCCTTTACAAGAAGCTACAAGAAACAAAAGAGGAGAAGAGAATACTCAAGGAATAGAACAAACATCTCCTCCAAGCATTGTAGAGAATGGGAAATGCTCCTCCCGTGACTGCCGCCGAACTCACTTAAGTTCTCAGTCAGGATAAGATAAATGAGTATGCTAAAGATTGGTGAACAAGGCGCAGTAGTATTCTCCTGGATAAAGCAAATCCTCAAAGATAGTGAGGAAATGATTAAGAAGTTCACAACGCTCTACCAGGATATTGATCAAGCAAATAAAGAGCTAATGAGCAGTAGCAGGTTCCCTCTCTGAGGAGTTAGATAATGCCAGGTTTGTAACATGAAACATTCTAGCAATGGCTAACTGCTCAGCCGACGACCTATTGAAAGTCGGCGTCATCGATCACCTGCGAGCAAATAATAAAGCTCTCGTTGACCATTAGATTACCGGGTTGATCAAATGGAATATATCCTGGAGAGGATAGATAAAATCAAGGATGAAGCCCTGGATGCAAAATACAACATGGAGCAGATAGTTACAAAGATGTCTCCAGAGATGCTCAGTGTATCATTCACCTTGAGGGAAGCAAACGATACATTCCAGCGCTTTAAGGCTATAGTCACTCAAGGTTTGGTACCAGAGGTCACTTTCAACCGAGAGTCTATCAATAACCTTTTGGCCTGCCGCGATTCCATTGGCTTCTTGATCAATGCCTATGAGGAGTACGCCGGGTTACTTGACAAGCTCAAGAATGAAAAAGAAACTTGCGAAGTCATTGGTGACCATTTCAAGGGTCCAGATCATAGTCAACTTCAGACAATGATCAACAAGTTTATGGAATACCGAGCTCAGTGTCACATTGCCTCTCCTGCTCAGAAGCAAGACACTCCATTTAAGCAAAGAGATGATGAGGAGTAGTTTCTCCTCTTGTGTAAGCTTTGATCATTTTTATAAAAATATTTAAAAAGCCTATGTTGGCATTTACGATTACATCATCCATGTTGCATCATGGGATGTTGCCATCCCAAAAACTTGCCCAAAGTCAACTTTTGACTTTTTAGATATTTTGTAAATATCTTGTAAGATATTTTGTAAGTAGTTGGTTTGTTTTTGTCTTCTTTCTTCTTCTCCTTCTATAAATAATGGAATACTTGGACATTTTTTGTATGAAAAAAAAGAAGAGAGAATGACTTTGTACTTTCTTGTAACAGGAGAAATATTAATATATATGTTTAGACTTTGTGCTCAGTATATGTGTTATTTGCATTAGATCTTTCTTAAGTTAGATCTATGTTTTTATTCTGTTAGATTCATTCTTATTATTGACATATGCTCATCATTATTGCTTTATTTGTTTATGCAAGTAAGTTTCGCTCTGTTTACTACCAGCCTAAAGCATAAACCCTTATGACCTTTCTGTCTTTGGAATTCATTTCTTTTCTTCCTTTAGATCTATCCTCCTCTGTTCCTTCCCTCCTACTTTTCTGTTTACAGTTGGAACTACCTCTACTGGGATGAGATCCCAAACCCCCCTTGAAGTTAGATTTGCACAGATTCCTGCTTAATAGATTAATAATATACCAGTTTCACTTTGTTGTCTCAAAGAGGGGCTATGCCCTGCACACTGTTGGCCTATTTCCCCATGACCTGCCTAACCGACAGATTTTCAAACCAACACACATAAAAAATAAAGTAATTTCTATCATGATAGATCTCAAAAAATTAAAACATATGTTTTCCAATAACCACATCAAGTGTTGGTCTCTCATTCTAGTGTTAGATATTTCATCATGGGAGTTGAGATCACTGATAAGAGGGTTGGATGGGAGGTAAAAAATTATGGAGTATGATTTTAAATATCAAGTATACAAAGATTCTCATATTAGAGGTTTGTGTGAATAACTTGCTATGGATGCTAGTGATGATCAAGAAGCTTCTTATGTCTCAGAAGACCAAGAAGAAAAACCAAGAGCATGTGTACCTCATGGAAAAAATTAGAAAATTGACATGGCAAGATTCTTGTCTACAAGTGAGTATCCTTTTGTCTTGGAAAAAACTAAGAGAAGACACTTTATGATACAATTTATTCTTTATGCATTGGTGGATGGATTACTTTTTAAAAAGTCCCTGGATGGAGTGTTGTTGAGATGTGTTAAAGAAGAACAAGTGGATAAAATTCTAGATGAGTTTCATAATGATTTCTTTGGTGGTCACTTTTCTCCAATAACTGTAATTATGAAGATCGCGAGGAATGGCTAATTTTATCCACATTGTTCAAATGTTCATATAGATGGATCAATAAATGCAAAGGGTGTGATTTTTTCACCTATAATAAGAGGTTAACATAGCTTCCACTCCATCAAATCCAAGAAGACCATCCCTTTTCTCAATGTGATATTGAATTCATTAGCATGGAGAATCCCACATCTAGTTCTAGTCATAGGTGGGTCCTAATAGAAATTGATTACTTCACCATGTGAAAGGAGAATATGGCACTCAAAAAGTGACTAAGTTAGTTATTTTAGACTTCTTGGAAGTTATTGTAACAGAGTTTGGAGTCCTTAAAACTATAATTTCTTATAATTCCAAGGATTTTATGGGAATTAATAGCTCTGATTGGGATCTTAAATATGGCATCTATATGCATACTTCCTCCAACTATTACCCTCAAGATAATGGAATTATTGAGTTAACTAACAAGAACTTGATCAAGATAATGAAAATTAAAATGGAGATGAACCAGAGGCATGCCATAAAATATCAAGAATGCTCTTTGGGTTGAAAGATTCAATCCAAAGAGAACAATAGTTAGATATCCCTTTGTTTTTGTGTATGGTAGAGAGGATATGATTCATTATCTCTTGAATTTCCTTCATTAGAACTAGCCCATGTTAGTTGAAATTGGAAAGTGAAGATGAGAGAATAGTTTAGATGGTGGAGCTGGATGAGTTGGAATAATCGAGGCATTCGACCATGATCAAGTTGGAAAAACATAAAAAAATATGACTAAGAAATGGTTTGATAAGAAAACCAAAATGTATACCTTTAAAGAGGGAGACCTAGTTTTGAAATGGGATGTAGATAGAGCTAAGTCAGGAAGACACTCCAAATTTTAAGCAATATGGAGTGGCTCATACATCATTATAGCTTGTAAGCAAGCTAATTCATTTGAACTGTCATAGCTCAATGGGGAAGTACTCCAAATACCAGTTAATGGGATTTACCTTAAACCCTCTTCTTGAGAAGGTCATCTTCACCTTGTACATATTCACTTTTGTTGCTCTCTTATGTTTTTTTGTTATTGTGGGGTCGTTTCTTTTGTCTTTGTTTCATGATCCTTGATTGAGATGCACTCCCTCAATTTGTTTTGCGATTTTCCTTGAATAAGTTCTATGTTACAGGAGTTGTTGGAAATTTTGCAAACCATATTGGTTAAGTGGGCTAAGATGAGCTTGATGGAGGTTGACAAGCATGTAGTTTCATGCAAAGAATGTTTCTTCATATCATCCAAGGTCAAGAAGTGTTGTTTTCTGGTGAGGACCGTGAAATCATATAAATTGAATGCATAGATAAGTTTGAAAATAGAGATGTTTGTTAAAAATTTGAAGCAGCGTTAATAGTTGAGTTACAAGCAAGGATTTTGGTAAATATGTCAGACTGGGATAGTTTCAATATATTAAACAAGTTTGGGGTGAGTTTCAAAGCTTTCAAGATTTATTTTCAAGTTATATGTTGACTCCATGCCTAATGGATACATAAGGAGAGTATTTTCTTACACCTAACAGGTAGTTGTCCCACTAGAGGTCACCAAAATATTTTTAAATAAGCATCTATTCTTATTTGATAACTTGTTTCAAATCTTAGACTTAGGTGGCCTCAATTTCTTACAGACTTAGTTTTTTTCCTCTTAACTCTTATAACAAAAATAAAAAAGACAACCATTTTTTTTGCCCTATTTTGGCCTTGGGAAGGAAAAGTTTTGCTACACTAGGAAAATCCACCGTACACTAGGAAAAGCCATGTTATACTAAAAAAGTTGCGCTATAGGAGGAAAAGTTACGTAGCACTAAAAAAAGTTGTGTTATACTAAAAAAAGCTACGCTACACTAAAAAAAATTGTGCTACACTTAAAATTCATGCTACACTTAAAATGCATGCTACACTAGGAAAATAAAGTTGTGTTGCATTAAAAATTTGCAGTACACTAAAAACCGTGTTGCACTTAAAAATTTGCGCTACACTAAAAAAATTGCCCCACACTAAGAAAGTCATGCTACACTAGGAAAATTCGTGTCACACAAAAAAGTCATTATACACTAGAAAAGTCGTGCTACACTTAAAAAGTTGCACTACACTAAAAAATATGCACATAGGGGGAAAAAATTGTGCTACACTAAAAAATATGCACATAGGGGAAAAAAGGCTGCAAAACAAAGAATGGTACTTTAAGATCTAATGAGGAGTTAACATGTAGTAGGGATGAAAAAGGTTAAATTTGATGTTTCCGTGGTTGTCCACTGTGTGAATGACATAGGGACCTTTAAGTGATCATATATTTTATCTAGGTCACCAAATAAGACAAAATTGGTACTGTTGGAAATGTATTGAGGAAAACTACATGTTAAAAGCAGTTTTGGGTCATGATCAAGTATATTTGGCCCTAAAATATGGTTAAAGGGCATATAGCTGTCTTTAGATCTGGGTTTTACAACACATTTTAGACTCATTTTTTGGCTCATAACTTTTGATCATGAGATCCTTTTCACTTGCATGTGGTCTTGTTGGAAAGGGAGTGAAAGGAGCTTTTTTTGGCACATTTTCATGGAGAATGATTGAGAATTTGGGGATACTTAATGATAGAATTCTAGGCTCTTTTTAGTCTATTTTTTCAACCAAATGGCCCCCAAATCAGTTATAACTATTTAAGCAGATCTAATGACCAACATTAAACTTTGTCCTACGCAGCCCCTTTGTCATATGATTTTCCTTTGCATAATCCAATAAATCTCTCCTACCCGTGCTCTTCTTGATTTCGGATTTCCTCTATAAATGTAACTTATTTTTAACTGAAAAATATCCTCTCTTGAATGCAAGGTTATGTTTCCCTTTTGTGTGGCCAAGGATTTTGAGTTGTAAACTTTTGTGTTGGTCTTGTGCAATGCACTCAATGCATTATCATTATTGTTGTAAGTATTAGTGTGTTGTTCTGATTATGCATGGTTGATTATGAATTAATTATATCAAAATAATATCCTTTAATGAACCCTTACATCCTATATTTATAATATTGTATTTATATTTTTAGGGTGTAAACATTTGGTGAATCCAACACATGATCACATCTATCAACCCTACTTGCCCTAGGGTTTCTCCTTCTTCTTTGGTTTTAGATATATCCATATTATAAGGTTTGTATTCAAACTCAATTATGATTTCATTCTATTGCATAACCTAAATATGATTTCCAAATTTTTTCCTAGGGTCTCATAGTTAGTTCTCCTCTTTGAGTCTCTTTCTAGGGTTTCCTATTGGCCAAAACAAATTTTGTTGAACATCTAATAATTAAAAAATCTATTTTAAAATTCCTTAGAGATTTCTATTTATTTTTGATATTTTAAATAAAACCTTTTTTTTTGTTTGGAATAATTTTTAACACAATTTTATGAAATTTAAAATAACTACTTTTAGTAGCATACCTAATTTTAAAAAATGAACATTTTTTTTGCAAATTTCATGGAGGTTTTTATTCCACATATTTAAAATATAAAATACCTATTTCAATTGGTTAAAGTCACCTTTTTTATTTTCGTAAATGGTCATTTTAATAATTTGATGATGGTGATTTTTTGCTAAACATAACTTTTGGGCCCTATCCTCTTTGGTCTTTTGAATATCGACCTCCCATTTTTTGTCTACTTGAAGGATGGGATCTCTTACCTTTTTCTTTCATGGTTTATGCTCTTGGGGATATAATCTCTTTATGTGATTTCATACAATGTAACCCCTCACTTGAAGACGTGTTTCATAATATTTTCCAACAAATAAAGGTTCTTGTTAATGTAGGCCTCATATATGTGTATTTTATCACTTGTGCTTAATGTTGTGGGTTTGATTCAAAATAACCTAGTCATGATATATAATCTAATGATGGTTAGAATTGTGATGATGATCTTCACAATAATTCTAATAATATTGGATATGATGAAACTTATGCATTTGAGACTTCATTTTCTTATGAACAAATAGTTGACACTAACTCTCTCAACTCATTAGAGCCATGTCTCAAGGATGAGCTTAGTATTGAGTATGCATTTAGTGATGTTGATTGAGATAGTGATGATCAATCCCTTGCCATACATTGTCATGTCAAGTTTCATCGTTCTCATAATAACACACAACCTAATGACATAGAATCCACTGAGTGTTTAGGTTAGTCCTATTTTGATGATGATGAACTATCCCCTAGGTGGGTTTATCCTACATGTATTATAAAAACTAATACTACTACTTACATTTTTGATACTGAGACAAATATGGATAGCGATAAAGAATGTTATTATACTTCTATATATGGAAATGCATATGTAAATATTGCCATTTCATGTAATAATTATGTTTTTGTTCATAATTATGTTTCTATACATAATTATGTTTTTATTCCTAATGATGTTTTTATTCATAATAATGTTCCTATTTATAATGATGTTTCTGCTTGTGTTTCTACTCTCTCTGCTGAATACAGAAATGATATTCCTATTGGTGTTTCTTCCATGCACCTTATGAATGCTAATTTTGAGAATGATAATATACCTTCTCCATGTCTTAATGAATGTGAGCATGTTCCATCCTCGTGTATTGACCCTAAAGTAATATCTTCCACTAATCCTATTATGAATAAATTGGAAGTAAATAATGATGAGGTCCCTTTAGATCTTGTAGGCCAAAAGAAATCATCGTCTCTTGAAATTCCTAATATTTATCTCACTCTTAATACAATGTCTACCAATGATCATAATAATGAATTTTTTCACAAGGTTATCCTATAATCAATTAAATCATTACAAAATGATATTTAACTAAAAATTCAATCTATGAGTACCAAGATCAAAAAACTTACATCGAGGAGCTAACAAATTTATGAAATATCATACATGGTTCTACACATTCATATGATCGTATTCCTATTACATCCATGGAGCCCAATTTTAACGTTATGAACGAATCATCTTTTACTTTGGGGCGAACCAAAATTTTACTTCACATAAACACTTTATATCATATTACACCTAAACCTACATATACTATGAGGCATCATCCTTTCCTTAAGTGCAAACCATTATGTTTTTATAAGTTTCTTGATTGTCTACATGATATTTTAAGTAATATACTTGATAATCTATTGATTTGAATACCCTTTAATGAGCATCCTCCTCCTCATTGGTTAGACCATCAAAAAGGTAAACCTTTTTGTAACTTCCATCATATTAATGGGCACCATGACAATGATATCTACATACTAGATTAGAAGCTCAAGTTTCTTGAAGAAAATGGAATTATCAATTTTAATACATGAAATGTTAGTATATCCCCTTCCCCTCCTCCACGATATCAAATTACAATGGTTGTAATCTCCCAAGAATTTCCCTCTTA
This sequence comes from Taxus chinensis, assembly GCA_019776745.2. Classification (NCBI taxonomy): domain Eukaryota; kingdom Viridiplantae; phylum Streptophyta; class Pinopsida; order Cupressales; family Taxaceae; genus Taxus; species Taxus chinensis. The sequence continues at coordinate 671,918,575 of CM034146.1, forward strand.
GACATACTATCTTCTCAACATCTTATGAGAGGTGTCCCTCAGAATGGAGTTCCTTTTTATCAACCGTTACAAAAGGCTAAGTTTAAATGGGTTGTGAAAGAACAATGATTTCTACTACAAAATAATTATACCACTCATATATATTCTTCGATAATGCTAGTGCAACCATATACACAACTCACTATTACTTCACATATAATCCCTTACAATGCATCTTTAGGTTCTAGAGTTATTGTGTGCCCTTTTTCAGTTAGACCATTATGACCTCTCTTTTGTAGTTAGTCATGACCATTTTTCTTGACATCATTGTTATTTCCTAAACATGGCATCCCTCATCAAATGATCAGAGGAATATCAAGATCCCCCTTCCCTCTTTCTTAAGAATAGGTTTCCTCACATTAGACTTTATCCCATGTACTTCAATGGTGGTACCCCTTCTTATCTTTTAACATAGTATGTCTTATGTGCTCTTATCATATAATTTATTACACATTACTATATTCATCACATGTTATATCAAATAAATTCAACCCAAATGTGTGTTACAGACACATCAAAATCACTATCAATCGAATTCAATATCATATGGAACATTTTTGTAGTCACACATCTCAATCCAAAGTTTTATATTCATACTACTTCTAATGGGTTTATCCCTCTTTGATTTTCTATCATACATATTATGACTCTACATTTTATACAGGATTATTCTCATTCTACTATGACATATTTGAGGCCTATGCCTCGTGCACCTTCTGATTTAGATGTGCCTCTTTATGAGGCTCTTATTGGGTAACTCTTGTGTTATCTTCATTCCTATACATAGTTATTTTCAAAACATTTCAAAAACAGTCAAATAATAACATAATATAAAAACATTCAAATGTTTGTAAAAAATTACAAAATCAAGACATGGTTATAGTTTTATTGGCTAGCTTCTTAATTTACCCATGTTGTTTATCATATTGGTTTGATGGATAGAATTTTTTCTGTATACTCTTTACACACATGCGTTCATGAGTTATATTGAGATTGATGCAGGAAACACACATGTTGATACATAATGATGGATTTTGGCTTAGTCCCTTCCCATTGAAACTAATATTTAGGGTCCTCCACTACACTATACATTTGATTTTGTTTCGATATGGTTCCATTACACTTCCTTATTATGCTTGATTACATACATAGTGTATATGTGATATTTTGAACTAACATGACTAACATGTGTGTCTTGTGCATCATTAACTATGTTTTTATCATCATCGTTCATTACACTTTCTTGTTATATTGATGTTATCACTTGATTATGTGGGTTACTTAATTTATTGACTATTGTGTTGTCTAAATCCTTACTTATGATTGTCTATTTTCTTTCTTGATTACTACATTCTATGATTTCTTATTGTATACGACGTAAATGCCTTGATTGCCTTGTGACACAGTGGCTGTCCTATTCTTGTGGCTCTATGTCTATCTTTTGTGTATACACTTACTTCTTTGTATGTGGCCTACAATGACTTCCATTGTGATTTTCTTGTGACACCATGGGTGTCCCATCTTTTCCGATCTATTTTTCCAATATGACTATGTTTCTATATTATTTCAAACGCTAGTTTACTTACCAATCTCTACACTATTTTCTCTATCTTTATACACATGTACTATTGTCAATCTTGTTTAAGGAATGTTTACTACTTACTATTGATAATGTTTGCTTGATGGAATCTTTCCACACTCTTTTTCTACTTTTATACACATGCAATATTGGTACTCATGTTTTTTGCAAGTTACTTTCTTTGTGTGTCATGGTCTCCACCAATTAACCTATTTTGCAAGTAGAAGTTCCCAAAGGTGGCCACTATTCTACCATTTTATGTGATCCTATATAGATTGACATATTTATCACACATGGGTACACATATTTTCTTTTGAGTTGAACACTCAAATGATTTATCACACACACCTCAAAAGAGTGTGAATTCATCGAGATATATTCTACATCTACAGGAACATTACAAGATGCATGCACATGTTTTTATAGGGTCCAAATCCTCATAAAATGGAAAAAATACTATAAAGTGGTAGAATTTAATATAATTCAAAACCCTTCACCTCATTTAAGACCCTAGTATAGTCCTACCACATTGGACATTCCCAGACATGGGGTAAATTCTTATAAATTTATGGTATTCTCATATTTTATCAACTATTTGCAAGCATATCATACAAGCTTAGACACATGTTATTTAGTTAAGAGAATTATACGGTGGCATGAGTAATTCATTCCTTCTCTTCTATGCTACTTGGGCACAATTACAAGAACAATTTTTGTGGGCATGGGTCTTCTTCTCCTTTTCATTATTTTAAAATTTATATACTCATTCTCAATCATAAAACAAAATATAATGGGGGCATGGTATGTCCAATAATTTTTTACTATGTGGTTTTAGTTACAAAATATTAGCTCAACAGTTGATTGGATCTAGATTGATTTATAGTAGTGTAGTCCATGGGGTTGTGGAAGGTATCAAAGTGGCTAAGTTTTTCTTAGGTTTTCCTTTCTCTCCTCTCAAAAATTTAAATGGAAATATATCAAGGTTACTAAACATTTTGTATATTGTATTCTCTCTTAACATGGTACTTTAGTTCCTGTCTCTCCTTTGGTGTACCAGGAGCTAGGATTTGTGGACGGATTGCCCCCAATCCTTCAGCATCTCAGCAAAAATTCCAATTTCCAAAGTAAAAAATATAATGGGATCTCCTCCCTCCACATAATGAACATGTATATTCCTTCCATGTTTTGCATCTCCTTTACTTTATGCAAATTCAAAATTACAAGTGCTATTTATTCTTTGAGTTACATTTCATTTTATATCATAGATATTGACTAAAATCTATATTACGGATTTCACCGTGCATGCCAACACCAACACATTGGAAGACAACAATTAATCAAAAACAAAGTGTGTGTACACAGTTAAGTATGGTTTTCATGTAAGCATGCAATTTTCAATTACACACTTAAAAGGGGACAAATATAGACAATCAAATATGGTAACTTACTTTTGTCAACGATAATTTTGGATATGATCCCTTGCTGATAAAAATTCTCACATTCCAAGTCCAAATAGTATATATCTCTAGTTATTTCATGAATTACTCATCTCACACTCTACTATGTCACAAAATCAGGAAATATTAATTAATTAAATCAGTAAATCATCCATGTATCATATCAGAACTTTTTGTTTCACATCATATGCTTCATGTCTTGGACCATATAATTTGGTCAGGATATGTTATGCCATCCTGAATGACTTATACCATCTTGGTTAGTGTTATCTTCTAACTCTAATTTCAATTTGAATATATTTAGTGCATCATTTGATCTTCCTAGGGTTGGCCTTATCATAATTTTTCACCTACGGAAAAGTATATAAGCAAGTCAATATCACTTTATAACTCACATGGTACGCTTACAGGATCATATTGTAAATATCACTCCAAAAACACTCAAGGATCTTATAGATCTTCTTGAATAATTTGCACATCGTTTAGAATGTAAACTACTACATGTCTGAAACACTCGACCAAGCCAAAGCATCTAGTTTCCTCCATTTGCAATTATGTGAAGGTCCTAGAACCGTGTTTTAGCAAGATCAAGGTCACTCCCAACATTTTCAAAGGGTTTAAAGGGGATAAATGGGTTTAATAACACAACCACACTAATACCACATTGGGTACAATGTATATTCTATAGTTATCCCATTAACTTTATGTCAAGAGACATGATGGTACTCATACGGGGTTGGATTAGACCACACCCACACTTGTACATGTACGTAGGAGAATAACATGGGGATTGATCTTGCATGAGGACATATAGTGCAACACTCGGATTGGTTTTAGCTAGGGTTGACCACCAAGGGTAGTCCATCCTCACCACATACATGATTTATCAATTTTTGATCTAATGCTTTGATGAAGGGTATTACAGGTATATAGGGTTTTCACTTTTTACAGGTGATTACATGTTGTGTCGAGGTTGTGCGAACAAGAGCGGGGTAAGTGCACAAATGCATGGATAACTTTTATACAGATAAGTAGCATGATTTTATGGAAAAGAGAGTTTATGTAAGTTTCAATAATGATAATTGACATATCGGTTTAGAAATTTGTAATGGTATAAATAGATGAAATGTGGGATTTTGAGTCTAGGATGTTCTTACACATAAACATGTTATTTCATTTTTTTTTTTAAAGATAATGATTTATTTTGCAAACAAGCACATGCAGTGGCAAAATGGTGAGCTTGGGTATGGTCATTAAAAATTAAAATTAAAACAATATGTTTTGAATACGTAATGTGTTTTCAAAGTTTTAGCTCTATATTTTTTATAAATTTTGAAAAAATATTGAATTTTTTTATTCTTTATAATCTTAGTTTATATAGATTTTTTTAAAATTTGTGGCACACCAAACATCTCAAATTTTAAAAAATTCTAGTTGGAAAAAAAGTTATATCAAGATACATTTTCCTAGGAAAAAAAGTTAATAACTTATATTTTTTCTTTGTTAATGCATGTACTAAATTGGTGTACAAAGTTAAAACGATATCAGTTTCATTGAAAAAATTTTAAAATAAAAATAAGATATTTTTTTAAAAAAATGTATGGGTAGTTGAATTGAAAATAGGGATACAAAACCCATATTTTTGGATTTTTTGAAAAGTTTTAATATACCATATTTTTTAATAGGTGAAGTGGCAGCAACGTGGCAAAAAAATTTGACATCCAATTTTCTTGCCACATAGGTTGTTACTTGATACTTATGATCATAAAATGTTATGACCGTAACTATTTGAATGGATACGATCATAACTAGTTACGGTTGTAAGTGTTATGGCCGTAAGCAGTTATAGTCGTAACCTTGGTAGATATTTCAACCTTAACACTTAAGATCATAAATTGTTACGATCCTAATCCTTCCGGTAAAAAATAACTCTTTTGTGTTGTAAAATCACTATTAAACTGATCTCAATATTTGATTTTCTTATCAAGGTATGTCAATATTCTTCTCCTTGAAAAAACTATGTTCATTTTGTTCAATTTTGTTTAATTATTAATTCATGGTTTTCTTACAAACTTATATAAGAGTTTATTTCAAGGCTTTTAGTCTTATTTGCATCTTCTTTAAGAAGAGTATTTTTACTTATTGTAAATCCAAATACAATCTATCTAAATACCATAATGATTTAAACAATCCATGATTTAAATAATTTAGTAATATCTTGTAATTTAATCCCAGAAAACCATCAACAATTGTTTTATCCATCACCTCCCAGCATTAGATTGATTGTAAACCTATCTCTCATATTTATTTTTGGTGTGAAGCATCTTAGAGTGCATGATGATCCTAACAACATCATTACATACACTAAATACATGTCGTACAACCCCAATCAAATATGCCTCTTTAGTGCATCTTGGAATTGCTTCTACGACTCAATAAATCCCTATTCTATCTAGATGCTCATTAATAATTTTCCACCCTTATTGTTAGTAGTTAAAATTTATTTTATTATACACCTTCTTGGTTTAAATACTTTTAAATAAGATTATATATCAACTGATGAAAGTGTAGTTGTAAGTTGCAAATAATTGTTGGTGTCGATTTGAATTAATTTTAGGTATATTAATAGAGCTACAAAAATTTCTTATAGTTGTTTCAAATACATTGCATCATAACTAATGTTAATGTGAATAGAGGTTTTTTAAGGGTATGTCCAATTAGAAATTTGTTATTTTAGTTCTTTATTTGGGTGATAAAATTGCTCAAAAACATAACAATATCATATAAGTTTTAGTTGGAAATTGGTAAAAGTTGAGGGTTTTAAAATAACCCACATCCTTGTACAACAAGCCCTCAAGGTTGGATAAAACAATAAAGCATGACAAAGAGGAAGCCCCTATCATAAAAGGGGAGCATCAAAAGGTAATTAACAATGAGAATACAAATGAAGACTGCAACACACATTGTTAACGTTGAAACCATATTACCTTGTAACATCCCTTACGTGGTATCTTAGATGCATAGAAAAAGCATTCTTTTTTTAACGATAGTCCAGTCGTCACTCCTATTCGGATTTACATTTTCATCTAAGTGAGCTAGAGGGTCGAATTGCAGAGGAAGCCAAACTACCAGAATTGGGATTCTTGGTAATGGAACTGGTGATAACACCGTCCGTAGCAGGAACTGGAATCAATGTTAGCACTTGATCCTCCATAACTGCTCCAAAATTCTCCTCAGAAGATGCAACCCGAGAGTTTGGAATGGATTCCTTATCAGAACCATCCCGAGAGTCAGTCGCTGACTCAGGTTCCACATCAATAAATACGAGATCTTGATGAGAGTCCTTCCACCAAGAAATCTTTTCCTTCTTAGCTTTTTGCTTCACCATCTGAAAATATGAAGCAAGATGTCCTAGGTTAAAGCATTTTCTACATCTGAAGGGAAATCTTTCGTAATCAAAGGGTTTGTGACCAAACCTTGTCCAACACTTTGAGGTCAATCAAAGCAAGTAGATCAAGCGAAGTATCCAAATCTACCAATATCCATGTAAAAGTAGTGTGAGTGTAAGATTTTGTATTGGAATCAGTGGATAAAAATTTACCCAAAGCATTTCTAATAGCAGCTAGACTTTCTTCTCCCCCAAAATTGTAATGGTAGATATGGTAAACGAATCCAAATCGGTTTAACAGAGAAAGAGGTTGTGAGTGGGTTGAAAGTAGGGAACCATGGTTTCATTAACAAATGATGATTCTGCAGTTCCCCAGATCTTTGAGAGAATGATAGTCCTATCATCATATGTGCTAAAAACTACAATAAAAAACCCCTTGCATAGGGGTGAATGTCAATCCTACCTGATACAATAGGACACCAGATCGTAGCAGTCCATGGGTGGAGTGGAAGACCTGGCCAGAGTCCATTGAAGTAGCAGATCAAACCATTAGAGGAGAAAAATTCCTCAATCTCTAACACTGACTCCCCAAGAGTGACCAGAGGTGTAGTCTTGGCAATAGAAAGAGGTTTGGAAAGTGAGGAAGTAGAAGCAACGACATAAGAGAGCTTCCCAGGAACTACATCAGTGTCCATCTTTTCAAAATGAACAACAGAGGAAATAGGCCTCTTGCTGTCATTAGTGAGGCTACAGAGAGAAGAAGTGTGAGGGGCTCGAGCACCCGTTGCTACTTGTGCGGAGTCGTCACCTAAACCCACCAAACCACCATCAAAACCTAATATTTTTGTAGCAGATACGGAAGAGGACTTCAAATGAGCGCCACCCTCCATTCTTGTTTGCCAAACCACAAGATCTGAGCTAGGGTTTTCAAAAACGCATTTAGGGCCCGGGGAAGATTTCCAAAAACCCATCGTTTGAACAATATCATATAAGTTCATTGGGGGCATATTAGGACATTTTTCCAACTTAGTTGAAATGGTTTTAAAGTGCCTTGTTTGGTATCAAGAGCTAGGATTAGTGGATGGTATTATTTCCCTAATAATATCTCTTATCACGTCTCAAGTTGGATGTTAGACTATGTATGGGGGGCATATTAGGACATTTTTCCAACTCAGTTGAAAGGGTTTAAAGTGCCTTGTTTGGTATCAAGAGCTAGGATTAGTGGATGGTACTATTTCTCTAATAATCTCTCTTATCATATCCCAAGTTGGATGTTAGACTATGTTAAAGGTTTTTTAAGTAACCTAATAAGGTAACCTCCAATATATACCTATGCACAACATTTTAGTAGTATTTATACCTCAACAATATGTGTCTAACTAAAAATGAAAAAAATTGTTTTTATATTAGACGTATTTTGTGTTCATAAAAAAGTGAGGCATATTTATATGTTTTCAAAATGAAATATTTCTTTCTTGTATAAAAATCTCAAAAAATGGGACTTATGGGCTTCTTTTGAAAGGAAATTTATAACCGTTTCATAATTTGTATCATTGTGGTGTGTTTTTTGCAAGTATATATTAGTACAATGACAATGAGACAAGAAAGCGTCCCTATACCATTTGACACTCCTACATAGACAATTTCTGTGAAAAAAATATAATGTGATTTTTTTTTTTTCTAGAAAACATTTTGCCATTCACATTGTTTGCCATAGACGTCCAAATATCAGTGGCCCGAGATAAAGATAAAAATTATAAAAATATTCAAATTCAATGATCCTCACACAGTCTTTCTTTCTCAGTTAAATTCCAATGGAATGCACGCTATAAAATTTGGCTTATTTTATTATAGTCTGGAACATGCAATTTAATAAAAACCCAGACATAAGTTAATCCAAAATGGGATTATGGTCCACATTCTAAATCGAAGAAACAATGTCCAAATAGAGCAAAAAAAATTCCACGGTGTTAAGATATTCAATCCTGGAAAAAAATGATACAAAATAAACATTTGACATTGATGTACAAATTGGGGCTCTTGAATTTGATTAGGAAAAGTTGTACAAATTGAGATAAATAGATTAAAAAATAATATATTGATAAATATATTGACAACAGAAATAGTACATTCTGATCAATTTTATGATCTACCTTAAATCAATTTATTTTTTTGCAGGTAAGTTAGACAAGTAGGTTGATTATATATATTTACGCAACTTGAGAAAATAGAGAATTTCGTACGATGGGCCATAAACGTGAAAGATAGAATAATTTGATCGCAACATAAATCCAATACAAGAGAATCAATATAATGAAAAAATATTTGAAATAAGAAATTTAAAAAGAGAACAAGTAAATACTTCAAATCTCTCTAAGCTCAAGAAGTCTCACCAAGACTGAAGAAGATTTTCAAGATATGGAGTAGGTAAAGAGGATATTAAATCTTGAGAAGATATCAAATATGATGAAAAATAATAATAGAGGAAGAAGAATAATAAATAAAGTTAGAATATGAAGAATAAGAATAAATGGAGATAGAAGAGGAAGAAGAATAGGATATGTGAGGTAGAAGAGGAAGAAGATGAAGAAAGTGAGGTAACAGAGGAAGCAAGAAGAATAAAGTGAGTTAGTAAAGGAATAAGAAGAAGATATGGAGGTAGTAGAGAATGAAGAAGAAGAATTATCTCCACATGAAGGATTCCCAAACTTACATTATATGAAGGATATGGACAAAGATTATTTTTGCTAACATTGAAGAAAGTAAGATTATGCATATAAATAAAATAAAATCCCAATCAATGGAGATATATAAAAAATATTTTTCCTAAAAAAAAAAAAAAAATTATTGGCAAAGCTCAATGTTTTTTAGTTATTAGGACTTGATTCGGAAAAAAACCAATAACATAAAGGATTCCATGTTATAAAAATTACACGACTCTCTCAATGTTATTGGTAGTTTCTCTTGTAGTAAAGACCTTTTTACAAAACATGGATCCATTTTGAATGCCTTATTGGATTTAGAAACAACCAAAAAGTGGCAGTTCAAAGACAATTGCAAATGCTCTTAGTAAATGTAGAATAAACATGACAAGGTATGTGAAACATATGGGTTAAATTGGATGATAGTGTGGAAGGGAATTGGACATTGATATGCAAGGCTCCTCGAAAGAAACAAAATGTCTAATGATATAAAAGATATTGTTGTTAAGTATTGGAAAACTCATAGTCATGTTTCTTCCATTTATAAGGACACTTTATATATTAGGGTTCATCCGAGTGGTTTAAAGAAATAACATCCAAAACAATAAATAAAGAATATTTTTTGGATAAACATAGAGTGAATTTTATAGAAATTTCCAAATAGACGATTCAGACATAAATATTGCGCAACACCCATTTGAGAATTTAAATCCTCCATATGTAAAGATAAATACAATCCATGACACATGGTGTTTTCATACTCATATATAGTTTGATCTACATATTTCCACATTTTAAAAAATTAGTGAGCAAATGGTAGTAGATGATATGCCCACTCTACATACAAGTCAATTTGTTAGCTCTATTATTTGTTAGAATATGGATGGTGTAGGTGAATTTAATGTTGATTGTTTCAAAGGGGATTGCATAGAATGTGAAAATTTAGAAAATATCCTAAAAGGCATGTATAGTCAATAAACAAACCAAAAAATGTATGGAAGAGGTTTGAGTATGAAATTGATACTACAAATTTGAGAAAGGAATCCAGGGTGATTTCTTTGATAGAATATGAAAAGTTTTATTTGTGGTTTCACCGCCAAGTTTCATATGTGTGTGTGTGTGTGTGTGTGTGTGTGTGTGTGTGTGTGTGTGTGTGTGTGTGTGTGTGTGTGTGTGTGTGTGTGTGTGTGTGTGTGTGTGTGTGTGTGTGTGTGTGTGTGTGCGTGCCATATGTAAAACATAGCCCTGATTCAAGGTGGAAAGCTTTAGAATTTTGTAAATCTAAGAATTGTTTCCTTATTGGTTGTATCTTGTCAGTGGTTGACTTTGCTAAGAATTATGCTTTTAGATAGTAAGTCAGTAATTTCACTCAGACCAAGTGGCCATGATGGCACATGTTTCTTATAGGCATACACAACAAGAGGTTGATGGTAGGCTTCAAAGTACAACTGACAATTGAACGATTATAAAAGAGGCTCATATTTATATGAGTAATGACACAAGGCATGCTATATTTTATTCAACTCATTGTTTTTAAATGTTCTTCAATTTTTTTTTCAAGAATGATCATATCAACTTGAATGAACATTAGGTTTGGTTAGATGGATGTTTAGGCAAGTCTAAGACATCAAAAGAATTCAATTGTTTATGTAATATACATTATAAGCATAGTGTATAATATTTATGGAAATTTTTTTGAGAGAGGACATGGAAAGGGGGAGCATGATGGTGTAGGTGCTTGAATTAAGCATGAAATTCAATGACAATAGCTCATATATGATGGATTATCCACTTAGTAATGCCTATGAAGTTGTCAAGTGGTGCAAGTCACATCTTGGTGTTGTTTAAACAAGAGTAGCTCCAAAATCTACCATAAGATTCTTTTGGGAAGTGAAAGGTATTTCATTCTACCAAAATATTTCTTTCTTATTACCCTAGTTTTTCTATATTATAAGAACATTCACAATGTTGTTTGAACAAATATTGACGGCTTGTGGGAATACAATTATAGAAGTATTATCGCATGGCAGATTTTCATTTAATGTGACTACAACTCAAAATACTCAAGAAATATTAAAGCAAGAGGATATTCATGTTTTTTTATCATTGCATACATGGAGATGAAAATACAAGTGTATGTGAAAGCATTTCTAGAAAATATGTTTATGATTCGAGTTATGAATCAATTGAATTGACATCACTTTTTGAAGATGATGTGTTGTCGCCAAATCACTGCACCCTCCGAATGGCCAGGATGTGAATAGGACGTTCGGTGTGTGATTGGGACACATGGGATCACCTCTCAAGCTGTGGGACTTGGGCTCGAGGTGAACCTCCGGAGAAGGCCGGCTTCCTCTTCCTAAACTAAGTGTTGTACTACTCCTAGTGTAACAAAAATGATTATCTAGTCCTATGCTAACATTTTCATGGGGTTTTAGGGAAAGAGATTTACAGAAATGAAACTATACTAGCGATGGTGATGCACCAAATAAAGGGTGTTTCCAGACTCAGGAAGGGTTAATTTGAAGAGGGTGTGTGCACCACAGGTCAACTTCACCTACTGCAACTTAGAGAGGGTACAGGATACCACAAACTAAGAGACACGCGTTCCCTTTGTTAAACTTTATCAGACCTGAGAAATATACCAGTTTCCCAGTGAAGAAGGATGAACTCAAGAAGGGTGAACAGACACCACAACTCAACTGCATGCAATACTTCACCACTCGATAAGCACAGAACTCCAAGAACCTGCAATAGAACTTAAACTTGCACAGTGTACCTGCAAGTATGAGAAAGGCACAAAGAAGCACAGAAGGATGAAAGGACCGAGATTAGTCACAAAACACACACTTTTATTGCTTCAATAACATGCACAATGCATCATACATTCAGAAGAGGCAATAGTTGCCATTACAGTCTTGAAGAAGAGGCTTGAAAGTTCTCTCAACACACAAGAACAACTTGCAGAAGAGAGAGGATTCTTGAAAAGTATACACTCGCCTGAGATATCTAACTATCCAACTTGTCTAAACTGTTGGAACCCTTTGAAATGAGCTTCCAACTTACATTTATAGAAGAATATGTGAGAAAGAAGAGGAAATGTCATAATTACATTCCTAAAATGAAGGCCCATGATGTATTTATTACAGTTAGCTGAACCACCTGAGAAGGTTCCATCATGGGTCATTAATTGCCTGATGACCTAGTCTTCTCAATTAATTAAAAGAATAATTAAATAAAATATTTAAATAATAATAATAAATATTATTATTAAAATATTTAAATAAAAATATTAATTTAATTAACATAATGTCGGGACCCCCCGTTGACACGTTTGACTTGAAGAGGAGGGGGGTCCATGTGGATAGAATCTTGGCAATCGAGCTCTTTTGCATTGAGTCCTTCGAATGGTGAGCTATCAAACTCGATTCTTATCGTTTTCCTTTGTTAACTCGAGGCCATTTATGCATTCCACGTTCAAACTTCATGAAACAACACCACGAGCTCCCTGCGAAGTCACCGAGCTCTTCATCTAGCAAACGATCTTACCTTTCTTGGGCTCAAACTCACTTGAATACCGAGCTTAACCCAACATTTCTTCCAAACAATGAGAAAATGCCATTACCAATAAAGACCTAATGCTGCCAAGATGATGACCCAGGTTCATGCCCATGCACTCGGCAACATGCCACTATTGGGTCGATAGACACCCTTAAGACTGATTTTTGGTCAAAGAGCCCTTCAAAAAATACATTGAACCATTGGGGCAACCAAGAGGGCCTTGGAAAAATGTATAGGTAACAACCATATGAATTCTTCCTTAGTCGTGGATCAAAGCTAATAGAAATAAGCTAGATAAAATTAGCTTGAAACTGCCGTATAATCGTCCATTGTAAAAAAACACAGTTTCTCTGAACCTGGTAAAAGAATACTTTTTATTGTCTGATTGGACGTACATAATGGAAGGGTATAAATATTGCCTACTGCCCATAGAGTTTCTCAAAGAGACCATTTACAAGTGACAAAGATGTGGCATACAAAACAGCCAACCAGGTATTTCAGAGTTGACCTTCACATTCAATTCGTTTCTAGGAGAAAACATGCTGAGCAATATGAATCGTTTCATTCTGCACCGTAATAAACCTTCATCTCCTGATTCAGACAAATTTTATGAAGCCTTGAATGGCGTGACTCCAATCCATCGTACACGGCAGTGAATATTTGTTTCCTGCAGCTGCTTGCTGGAAGCGCTAAAAACGGCTTCTACTATACTGCAACATGTCAACTACCTGGTGCGTGGGAGTTTGCCTCGCGACCACCGAATGCTCAGAGCCCGAATGGGAGTTGGGAGAAGTATGCTGGCATAGGCGAACTGATCAGGTCGGACATCTGTTTGTTGCATTCGGTGAAACAGTATCAACGCTTCGTGAGGAAACCCGTGTCTTCTGTAAGCTGCAATTATGGTATTCCATGAGAAGGCGTCTCTTTCATGTGAAAGCATATTCCTGGAAATGCAGGTCTGCAATAGTTGAAGATATGTAGACGGGTTTACAGGGATGTTATGCGTGGTAAGCAGAATGTGTGGAGCCTCCTTCACCTATCTCCGTGTCATACTCGATTTTGGCCAGGCTAGACCACCACGTCCAATCCTATTAAACACTTCAACTGTCTCATTCCCACGTTCCCCGACTTACCTTCCGAGTGACTCGCACAAAGACTCGGATCCTGTTTACACGGCCCGTGCGGAAGTCTGATTATGGTTTTCCATCCCAATATTTCCATGCTTGGCAGTGTTTTCGTGAATCTCCCCTACGCGGAGTGAACAGCTTGGACTGCCATCGTCAAATCTCTGACCTCGGCATACTAGCTCCAAATCCCCAGCGTAACGGCTCAGCCACATAGCCGAGTTGACAGGTTCTGCATGGAAAAAGTAGTTTGAATTGCCTTGGTTCAACCGACTTGAATATCCCCGTTCCATGCCAAATCCTCCTTTTGCCAAGTCAAATTGGCATGGTGTTTGTATCAAGGAAGTCCATAGGATATGTGTGGGGATCTCGGACTTATGAATCCAATTTGCCATACATTGCCTTGGCAGGTCGGTTCCCAATTTCCGCTTCTTGACTTGGTCATACCGCCCCAAATCTCCCCCGCGTGGAATTTCTTCTTTGGCTTGCCATCCACGAAAACCCACTTGGCATTAGGCTTCTTGGATTCCCATTTTAAGCAAATAACTCATGAATACCTTAGTGCGGGGTTGAGGCATTATTTATTTATTTATTTATCCGACTAGGCAAAGAGCTGAAAAATATCCCACGAGCAGAACTTTCATGTTGGCGCTCCACCATAGCACTTCCACCTGGCAATTGGTGTTCATTTCTCCAACTCACGGAAATCCGATTATGGTTTGCCACGGTTTTATCACGCTTGGCAATGTTTTCTAAAATTTCCACGTTCTTGGCAAGATGAAACTCGGGGCCCCCCTTTGCGCGGAGACCTTGTGTTGGTTTTCCATTAACTGAAACCCACTTGGAAATCATCATGAACTTTTCCCATGTGTGGAAATATCATATTGGCTTGCCACAACATTATCTCCATCGCGGCTTCAAAGGCCTGAAACTCCCTCTTATCGCGGAAACCTTGTCTTGGTTTTTTATTTCAACATTTACCTTGGAAAACTCATTTGAATATCCCATGTTGAAGACTGACCCGCGGAACCTAGACATCATTTGGCCAATTCGACCAGTAAGAAACAAAAATATTCCTGAGAGATCCCAAGGCTCCATGACATTGTTTAGCTTGAGCAGGTGCGCTAAACTCACTGACTTCCTTGATAGCTTGTTACATGCCAACTTTGAGTGAGTTAACTTTGCCTAGAAACTGTCTTTAATGCATCCACACGAAATGAGTTGCATTGAATTATCCATCATGCTTGATGAGTCCCATCGATAGGGCTCCATCATGTATCTTTGTTTACGCAATGATCTCCATTCATTTTATGGCACTCTTGATGCCTTGGCTTGCGTTTGAATCACCCTAGCTCTGCAGAACTATGTCCTAAAAGAAGCTCACCACATGATCTCCAAAATGAACAAGCCACTAAGATGAGTCTAAACTCCTTATTTCTGCCTTCGCTTCCGCCTGTGGCTTGAACCTTTCCAATTCGTTGAGACTTTATTGATATCTCGAACTTTGACTCTCCCTGACTCGGCCTTCACTTCCGCCTGCATCAATCTCTACTGAGATCCTTATAGAGTTCCCTTCATTCATCAATTTTCAACGAGCTATATTTTGCATTAACAAGACCTCATCGAGCTCTTACAACTGAGAGTCTCTACCTGAGATGACTATCAATTTGACATCAGGTTCTTTATCAACTTGACCCTGAACTCTTTACTGAGTTGAGATCAACTGAGTGCCTTTCGATGCTAGGTGATCTCTTCATATGTAATTTAGGAATTATTTTTAATTATTGCATCTTGTTAATAACCGAAGGTGGGTTCCTGGGACTATTATTTCATTTTGAACGTGATAGGACCCTTAGTTGTCCAATCTTGCCATGTGTGCAAAATTGGATAACATTTTTGGCGACCTCTCAGGGATGATTGCCTACTAAGCATGATTCCAGTAGCCTTAAGTCATCCATTGGGCATGGAGTCTGTGTTGGAATCCTAAAAGTAGTATGATTTTCTTTGACACATCCCTAGAATTTCCTTGAGCATTGCCGATATGCCTTGGACCTCCCTGGAATGCTAAGCATAAAGTATACTGAATCTGTTGAATGCTTGACATCCATGTAACACTGCAAAATTTGAATGAAGCAGATTTTGAAACTCTTATGGAAACCTTGAACCTTCTTCTCCTTGACACCTTCCAATGATGAAAAAATGTGCAGAACAACACAAAACACAGCAACAAGGAACTGTCAAAACAACAACACACAACAATGTGCATAAGCACTTGGAGGAAAACACCTAATTTAACTGTACAAGGGGTGGAACACTTCTCAAAAACAAGCTTTGAGATGTATCCCATTCACATGAATGGGCAGTTCTTCTCTATTGAGCCTAGATAGACAGAAATGAATTTGCCCTCTTTGCAACTTGTGAAGATGTATGGCCCACTCTAGAGAGCGTCAAACTTGGCATGCCTGCCTGGTTTGGCCCTGTCTTCATTCGCATTTGAGAACTAAATCTCCCTCTTGAAAACACCAGTTGGATGTCTTCTTATCAAAATATTTCTCAACTTGAGCCTGATGCTGCTCCAAAGTTTTCATAGCCTTGTCTCGTACTTCCTCTAACTCCATGAGTTCAGTAAACCTTACTGTCAGAGGATCACTCTCTATAACTTCAAGTTGATGAGCTAACTCCAAAGAAGGTAACTCCAATGAGAGTGGGAGTTTTTCCTCTCTCCCATATACAAGAACAAAAGGAGAATTTCCGATGGCCCTTTTAGGTGTGATCTGATCTGCCCATAAGGTAGTTTTAAACTGTGTATGCCAAGTCCTCTTGTTAGTCTCCATTGTGCGCTTAATAATCCTTATGAGGTTTTTGTTGCTAGACTCAGCCAATCCGTTTCCTTGAGGATGGTAATTGGACAAATTTTTTGAGGTATACCCCATTTTTAACAGCCCATTCACTCAATTTCATACCAAGAAAATGCCAACGCATTGTCTGAAATGACTGTAAACGGAACACCGAACCTCGTCATTATACCCTCCAAAAAATCTGGAATTAACTTTTCATTGACTCTCTTTTAATGCTATTGCCTATGTCCATCGAGTAAAATAGTCTGTTGCAGTAAGGACCCACTTATGTCCGTCATTGGATGGAGGATTAATCATTCTGATGAAGTCCAACCCCCATTGAACAAAGAGTTGATCCACTTGAATTGGATGCAGATGGAAGAGCTGCCAGCTTCTGCTTACCTATGAAAAGCTAGGCACAGGTACTTACATTTCCTTACCCAGAGATGGGCATCCTTGAATAAATCTGGCCAATAGTAGCCAGCTCGCATGATCTTGGTAGTTGTTGTTCGTGTGGAATAATGTCCTCCAGATAGGGCCATTATGAAATTCTTCTAGTATCTTACTGACCTGTTCTGGTCCTATGCACCGAAGGAGGACGCCGTTCAAATATTTTCGAAAGAGAACGCTATCTACCAAAACATATGGGATAGATTGAAGATGGAAAGTTCCACCTTTGGTTTTTATCCATGTTCATCAGGATATGCTCCTGAGAAGAGGAAACTCTTCATTTTGGATAACCAGTCAGCTTGATCAACATTCTCATTAGTATTTAGGAGTGTCACGTCCTCATTACTTTTTGATTCCATGTCTATTGTAAGTTGCTGACATAAACCCTTACCTCTGACAATTTTTAGTGACTTTGATGTGCACATCATACTCCATTACCTTCGTGATCCATCCAACATGCTTTTCGTTCATTTCTTTGTTCAGCAAAAACTCCTTGACACCTGGATGAGACACCATCAGATGAATCTTGTTGTTGGACAACATGTGCTTGAATTTCTTCAAAGCTCGAATAACCGCAAAGACTTGATTTTCAATGAATGAGTATTTGAACTCGTAGTATTTGAGGGATTGACTGAAGAAAGTGATTGGTTACTCCATCAGGTTGTTGTTTTGTTGGGTGAGGATCCCTGAAATGCTCTCTTGACCTGCAAAAGCATAAAGGATAAAATCTTTGTCAAACCTGGGGTTCACAAGCGTGGGAGCTTGAGAAATGGATGTTTTGATGGCTTCAAAGCTTTCTCGTCCTTCCTTTTTCCATGAGAATGGCATGTTTTTCTTTAGCATGGCTGTCAGTGGTTTAGCCAATGTCACGAATTGAGGGATGAATCTCCTGCACGAAATTTATGGTTCCCAGAAAACTATGGAGGCCCTTCTTGTGACTTGGGAGAGATAAGGACATAATTGAATGAATCATTAGCTAGATCGATTGATAATCCTTCTGCTGAAACTACATGCCCCAACAATTTTCCCTCGTGCACTGCAAAAATACATTTCTTGGGGTTAAGTGAAACCCCAAATTCCCTACACCTTTGGAAAACTTTCCTTAGATGTGTGATGTGATCTTCTGCATGCTTAGAGTATACAGTTATATCATCAAGGTAAACTAAAATAATATCATTGATTAGTCCCTTAAATTCCATGTCCATGGCTCTTTGGAAAGTAGCCCCGGCATTGGCAATCTGAATGGCATTTTATTGTAGGCATACATGCCCCACTTGGTAGTGAAAGTCCGTTTTGAATTGGTCGAGATTCTTGGACTAGGATTTGATTGTAACCTAAATATCCATCGAGCAAAGAAAATCTTTGAGCTCCTGCCACTATTTGAAGGATCTACTCCATCGATGGAAGAGGATAATGGTCTTTTAATGATGCACGATTCAAATCCCTGAAATCTACGCATAACCGGATCTCTCCGTTCTTCTTCCTCACAGGAACCAAATTGGCTACCCATGAGGAATGCTTGATGGGAAAAATTATACAGGGCCTCGATGAGCTTGGTTAGCTCCTTTCTCATTAGTGGCTCAATTTTGGGATTAATTGGTCTCTGTTTCTGACGAACTGGCTTAGCATTAGGATCCAGTTCGATGGTATGTTGTGCCAGGCCTAGATAAAAATCACACAGGGCTTTATAGCTCCATGTAAAGATTTTTTTTGATACTCTTCACAAATTTTTGATGAAAGCTTCTTTCTCTTTGAGAAGTACACACTTTGATCCAATTTTCAGGAACTTCTCATATGTATACCTCAACTTCCTCAAAATATTCTTCTTTGACCACCATGTCAGAGCTTTGTCTTGTGGATTGATCATCTAAATTAAAAATGGATACCAGAGTGACTAAGTCTTTTTGGTAGTTTTTTGCTTATTAAATTGCATAATTTGTTCACCATATGATTCTTACAACTTATCCTAATTTCTTTGTAGCAAACTTCGCTTGTTATTTTAGGAAAAGGACAATTTGTTTGTCACTATCAAACACTTGCCAAGCCACTCACATTATTATGGAATTCAAGTCAAACCACTATTTTGAACAAATTGCTACCCTTCTTTCATGATATCAATAGGTATGTTGTAATGCGAGCTATTTGTAGCAAGCCTATCTGCATCTTGATTCTGATTTCTACGAACTGAATGGATCCCAAAAGCTTCAAAATCTTCAATCAGGTCCCAGACTTAAGTTCTTGTATGATCTTAAAAGATCATTTTTTGATGCATTATGTGCCAAAACTTAATGAACCATACTAACTCACTATCTCCAAAAATAGTCAGGGCCTTGATTCCCTTCCTTTGGGCTAGCTGAATTCCTTGCACAAGAGCCTTGTATTCAACAACATTGTTAGTGTAACTAAACTGCAATCGGAAAGATGAGAAGTACTTATCTCCCTTTGGAGAAATTAACATAACACCAACACCGGATCCATTCTTACTTCTTGAGCCATCGAAGAACAATTGCCACAGTCCTTTAGAATCACTTGGCATTTTGAAAAGTTGTGGTATGATTGTATCTTCTTCATGGATACAGTAGGTACCTAATTCTGTTTCTTCCAAAGACCAGCAAACCAGCTTCATTCTTCTGCCAATACATCAGTGTAGGGATCATACATATGATCTCTACTTACTTCATCTAGCAAAGTATCAGGGACTTCTTCAACAAGGGTGGTTGGTTCATGATCGGCATCTTCCTCTTCGGGATCGCCGATGGTGTAATTTCCATTTATGGGACTAGCAGTGTAGGGTTCTACATGATTATGGCAGATTGGTTCTTCCCTTATAGTTACTTTGGTTATGTATCAAGTCCTGAGAATCATATGTGACCAATCGGCTGATAGGTAACCGCCCATCTTGGCAGTGAAATCCTGTGATAGGCAGATGGCAAAGAGGAGAAGGAGATCAATGACCGATATGTCTTGGGTGAATGAAAAACTTGGGCATGCATGAATGGTAAGTTGAAGTCCTTTGATACCCCCAACAGTCTTAACAGCTATGCCGTCCAGCAGAACAACCCCTCTTGTAACTGGCGCATATTGTATGCCTAAGTACATCTGTAATTTGTTTCGGCACGACAGAGCTAATGGCACCAAAATCGATCATGCAATTATGTACCAGGTGGTCGCCAATGATCAGGGAAATGTAGAATGGCGGTGGTTTGTTTGCCATAGGAATGATTTTCCCTTCCGTTTGACACAAATTTGTAGCATTTGTCACTCCATGGCTTGGTGATCCGCTGGTTGTACTAAAACTGTTCAGAGATTCTCGCAACAAGTTTCTTTGGGAAGGGATCGAGAGTGTGTCCCACATGGTAACGCTCATATTGGTTTTCTTCATTTGTTTCTACTATGCCGAAGGGAATTGCTCCAACTTTGATGACACTTTTTTGGGCATTGGGGTCCTCCTTTGAAAAATGTTTGTTAGGTATTGTGATGCCTGGAGAACCATCTTTCCCTGCGGCGTGGCTAGCCCCGTGTTTCTGGTGATTTCTTTCCCACATTTTTATCAACTGCCATTTGTAACCCAGGTTGAGAAGTGGATGCTAGATCAGCTTCGGGAGGTTGAACCAACCTTGCTTTTTTCATGGAATGAGTGTTTGCTGCCACTGATGAAGAATCTAAATTCAACCTACAAAAATCTTCTGCTTGCCAGTTTAACAACGCGGATTCTTCAGGTGCCTACGGTTGATCTGCTGCTTCTTGTGTAGATGAATTGTTTGTTAACTCTTAAGGGGCATATACACTTTGAACCATAAGGGCCTGGCTAAGAACCCCATTGGGACAAAGATTTTGATTGTGAGGTTGAGAGCAAGGATAACACCATTCGTAGTCTTGAACTAGATTATTTTGAACATGTACTATAGCTCTAGATGAGCTAGCTGCAAGAGGGTTCTGAAAGTTCAAGGGCCTGACATTTGCAACTTGACTTGTAGTTTGATTTCAAGGCTGATTGTTCCCTTGAAAAGGAGAACGGTTAGCTTGATATTGCTGATTTTGTGGCTGATATGGACGATTGTATTGAAATTGTTGCCTTTTGAGTGCAACGGAGCTCATTTCCAAAATTTTGTAGTAGTGACTTGACTTCAAATAGGTCATTTGAAGAGGCAAGGGAAGATTGAGATGGTTGCTTGGAGTCTACTGGAATAGGAGCAATGATAGGCTGATGATTCGTAAGATCTGGAGAAAAGGGCATTGGTGGTCATGGAGCTATCTTTCTAGCCTGAATCAAAGAATTCTCTGCACTTATGGCAACTTCGTAAGCATCAGGCAGTGTAGTCCCTCCCATGGACTGGATCATAACTGCTACATCACTATTCAAGGCTCACAAATAGTACAAGAATGCATTATGTGCAGAAGGCTTTACGAGCGTCGGAATCCTATTCCAAGTCCTGTGGAATTGGAAGTTGAAATCACTCATGTATTCTTGGGAAGCTCTCTTTATGGTAGTAAGTTGTTCCAAAAAGTGATAGGTGATCACTTTTGTCTTCAAATTGTTTACATAGCTTTTCTCCCAGCTCGTCCCAAGTGGTTATAGTGCCAACACCTAACCCGTTGAAACCATTGAAGTTCTTTTCCCTTGAAAGAGGTAGCAAGAAGTCTAACCTGCAATGTTGTCTATCGGTGATATTCTGTACTACACAGATGCCTAGCTATATCAAAGATATGCTCCACTGGAGTAACGTGAGTTTCCCCGGTGTAGAAGGGAAAACTTTTGAGCTCCCGCAACAGGTATTGGGTCACGTTGAGCCAACATGAGAGGACTACTTGCATTAAAAGGGGGAAAAACTTGGTTCCTCGCCATAGCAACGAAAGGTTGATTGTTCCTGGGTGGAGGAAACCTTCCGTAAGAAGGAGTCGAATGACCCCCTATAAGGTAAATCTGCAACTGGGGATGTGGAAATGCCTCTTATTCTTCTCTTTGGAGGAGACAAGGAAAGTTCGGTATGCTGATACTTTCCTTTCTTTGAAGAATCTCTTGTATGAATTCTTCGCAAAAGTTACCGCACTAAGATTTGGAATCCAAAGATATAGAGTCGCCAGGTACTTTGACTTGTGTAAGTGAGAAGAGAAGTACCAACTCTATCCCACCTGGCGTGCTAAAAACTGTTGTCACCAAATCACTGCACCCTCTGAATGGCCAGGATGTGAATAGGACATTCAGTGTGATTGGGACACATGGGATCACCTCTCAAGCAGTGGGAGGTTGGGCTCGAGGTGAACCTCCAGAGAAGGCCGGCTTCCTCTTCCTAAACTAAATGTTGTACTACTCCTAGTGTAACAAAAATGATTATCTAGTCCTATGCTAACATTTTCATGGGGTTTTAGGGAAAGAGATTTATAGAAATGAAACTATACTAGGGATGGTGATGCACCAAATAAAGGGTGTTTCCAGACTCAGGAAGGGTTAATTTGAAGAGGGTGTGTGCACCACAAGTCAACTTCACCTACTGCAACTTAGAGAGGGTACAAGATACCACAAACTAAGAGACGCGCGTTCCCTTTGTTAAACTTTATCAGACTGAGAAATATACCAGTTTCCCAGTGAAGAAGGATGAACTCAAGAAGGGTGAACAGACACCACAACTCAACTGCATGTAATACTTCACCACTCGATAAGCACAAAACTCCAAGAACCTGCAATAGAACTTAAACTTGCACAGTGTACCTGCAAGTATGAGAAAGGCACAAAGAAGCACAGAAGGATGAAAGGACCGAGATTAGTCACAAAACACACACTTTTATTACTTCAATAACATGCACAATGCATCATACATTCAGAAGAGGCAATAGTTGCCATTACAGTCTTTAAGAGGAGGCTTGAAAGTTCTCTCAACACACAAGAACAACTTCCAGAAGAGAGAGGATTCTTGAAAAGTATACACTCGCCTGAGATATCTAACTATCCAACTTGTCTGAACTGTTGGAACCCTTTGAAATGAGCTTCCAACTTACATTTATAGAAGAATATGTGAGAAAGAAGAGGAAATGTCATAATTACATTCCTAAAATGAAGGCCCATGATGTATTTATTACAGTTAGTTGAACCACCTGAGAAGGTTCCATCATGGGTCATTAATTGCCTGATGACCTAGTCTTCTCAATTAATTAAAAGAATATTTAAATAATAATAATAAATATTATTATTAAAATATTTAAATAAAAATATTAATTTAATTAACATAATGTCGGGACCCCCCCCGTTGACCCGTTTGACTTGAAGAGGAGGGGGGTCTATGTGGATAGAATCTTGGCAATCGAGCTCTTTTGCATTGAGTCCTTCGAATGGTGAGCTATCAAACTCGATTCTTATCGTTTTCCTTGGTTAACTCGAGGCCATTTATGCATTCCACGTTCAAACTTCATGAAACAACACCACAAGCTCCCTGCGAAGTCACCGAGCTCTTCATCCAGCAAACGATCTTACCTTTCCTGGGCTCAAACTCACTTGAATACCGAGCTTAACCCAACATTTCTTCCAAACGATGAGAAAATGCCATTACCAATAAAGACCTAATGCTGCCATGATGATGACCCAGGTTCATGCCCATAACATGTCGATAGACACCCTTAAGACTGATTTTTGGTCAAAGAGCCCTTCAAAAAATACATTGAACCACTGGGGCAACCAAGAGGACCTTGGAAAAATGTATAGGTAACAACCATATGAATTCTTCCTTAGTCGTGGATCAAAGCTAATAGAAATAAGCTAGATAAAATTAGCTTGAAACTGCAGTATAATTGTCCATTGTAAAAAAACACAGTTTCTCTGAACCTGGTAAAAGAATACTTTTTATTGTCTGATTGGACGCACATAATGGAAGGGTATAAATATTGCCTACTGCCCACAGAGTTTCTCAAAGAGACCATTTACAAGTGACAAAGATGTGGCATACAAAACGACCGACCAGGCATTTCAGAGTTGACCTTCACATTCAATTCGTTTCTAGGAGAAAACATGCTGAGCAATATTAATCGTTTCATTCTGCACCGTAATAAACCTTCATCTCCTGATTCAGACAAATTTTATGAAGCCTTGATTGGCGTGACTCCAATCCATCGTACACGGCAGTGAGTATTTGTTTCCTGCAGCTGCTTGCTGGAAGCGCTAAAAACGGCTTCTACTATATTGCAACATGTCAATTGCCTGGTGTGTGGGAGTTTGCCTCGCGACCACCGAATGCTCAGAGCCTGAACGGGAGTTGGGAGAAGTATGCTGGCATAGGCGAATTGATCAGGTCTGACATCTGTTTGTTGCATTCGGTGAAACAGTATCAACGCTTCGTGAGGAAACCCGTGTCTTCTGTAAGCTGCAATTATGGTATTCCATGAGAAGGAGTCTCTTTCATGTGAAAGCATATTCCTAGAAATACAGGTATGCAATAGTTGAAGATATGTAGACGGGTTTACAGGGATGTTATGCGTGGTAAGCAGAATGTGTGGAGCCTCCTTCACCTATCTCCGTGTCATACTTGATTTTGGCCAGGCTAGACCACCACGTGCAATCCTATTAAACACTTCAACTGTCTCATTCCCACGTTCCCCGACTTACCTTCCGAGTGACTCGCACAAAGACTCGGATCCTGTTTACACGGCCCGTGCGGAAGTCTAATTATGGTTTTCCATCCCAATATTTCCATGCTTGGCAGTGTTTTCCTGAATCTCACCTACGCAGAGTGAACAGCTTGGACTGCCATCGTCAAATCTCCGACCTTGGCATACTAGCTCCAAATCCCTGCGTAACGGCTCAGCCACATAGCCGAGTTGACAGGTTCTGCATGGAAAAAGTAGTTTGAATTGCCTTGGTTCAACCGACTTGAATATCCCC
The DNA here is from genome assembly GCA_019776745.2 of Taxus chinensis. Lineage (NCBI taxonomy): Eukaryota > Viridiplantae > Streptophyta > Pinopsida > Cupressales > Taxaceae > Taxus > Taxus chinensis. The sequence goes on from CM034146.1 coordinate 671,943,582, forward strand.
GTTCCATGGCAAATCCTCCTTTTGCCAAGTCTAATTGGCATGGCGTTTGTATCAAGGAAGTCCACAGGATATGTGTGGGGATCTCGGACTTATGAATCCAATTTGCCATACATTGCCTTGGCAGGTCGGTTCCCAATTTCTGCTTCTTGACTTGGTCATACTACCCCAAATCTCCCTCGCCTGGAATTTCTTCTTTGGCTTGCCATCCACGAAAACCCACTTGGCATTAGGCTTCTCGGATTCCCATTTTAAGCAAATAACTCATGAATACCTTAGTGCGGGGTTGAGGCATTATTTATTTATTTATTTATCTGACTAGGCAAAGAGCTGAAAATATCCCACAAGCAGAACTTTCATGTTGGCGCTCCACCATAGCACTTCCACTTGGCAATTGGTGTTCATTTCTCCAACTCACAGAAATCCAATTATGGTTTGCCACGGTTTTATCACGCTTGGAAATGTTTTCTAAAATTTCCACGTTCTTGGCAAGATGAAACTCGGGGCCCCCCTTTGCACGGAGACCTTGTGTTGATTTCGAGGCTGATTGTTCCCTTGAAAAGGAGAACGGTTAGCTTGATACTGCTGATTTTGTGGCTGATATGGACGATTGTATTGAAATTGTTGAATTTTGAGTGCAACGAGCTCATTTCCAAAATTTTGTAGTAGTGACTTGACTTCAAATAGTTCATTTGAAGAGGCAGGGGAAGATTGAGATGGTTGCTTGGAGTCTACTGGAATAGGAGCAATGATAGGCTAATGATTCGTAAGATCTGGAGAAAAGGGCATTGGTGGTCATGGAGCTATCTTTCCAGCCTAAATCAAAGAATTCTCTGCACTTATGGCAAATTCGTAAGCATCAGGCAGTGTAGTCCCTCCCATGGACTGGATCATAACTGCTACATCACTATTCAAGGTTCACAAATAGTACAAGAATGCATTATGTGCAGAAGGCTTTACGAGTGCCGGAATCCTATTCCAAGTCCTATGGAATCGGAAGTTGAAATCACTCATGTATTCTCGGGAAGCTCTCTTTATGGTAGTAAGTTGTTCCAAAAGTGATAGGTGATCACTTTTGTCTTCAAATTGTTTACATAGCTTTTCTCCCAACTCGTACCAAGTGGTTATAGTGCCAACACCTAACCTGCGAAACCATTGAAGTGATTTTCCCTTGAAATAGGTAGCAAGAAGTCTAACTGCAACGTTGTCTTTGGTGATATTATGTACTGCACAGATGATAGCTACATCAAAGATATGCTCCACTGGAGTAACGTGAGTTTCCTCGGTGTAGAAGGGAAAACTTTTGAGTGCCGCAACAGGTATCGAGTCACGTTGAGCCAACATGAGAGGACTGCTTGCATTGAAAGCGGGAAAAACTTGGTTCCTCGCCATAGCAACGAAATGTTGATTGTTCCTGGGTGGAGGAAACCTTCCGTAACTGTTGTCGCCAAATCACTGCACCCTCCGAATGGCCAGGATGTGAATAGGACGTTCGGTGTGATTGGGACACATGGGATCACCTCTCAAGCTGTGGGACTTGGGCTCGAGGTGAACCTCCGGAGAAGGCCGGCTTCCTCTTCCTAAACTAAGTGTTGTACTACTCCTAGTGTAACAAAAATGATTATCTAGTCCTATGCTAACATTTTCATGGGGTTTTAGGGAAAGAGATTTACAGAAATGAAACTATACTAGGGATGGTGATGCACCAAATAAAGGGTGTTTCCAGACTCAGGAAGGGTTAATTTGAAGAGGGTGTGTGCACCACAGGTCAACTTCACCTACTGCAACTTAGAGAGGGTACAGGATACCACAAACTAAGAGACACGCGTTCCCTTTGTTAAACTTTATCAGACCGAGAAATATACCAGTTTCCCAGTGAAGAAGGATGAACTCAAGAAGGGTGAACAGACACCACAACTCAACTGCATGCAATACTCCACCACTCGATAAGCACAGAACTCCAAGAACCTGCAATAGAAACTTAAACTTGCACAGTGTACCTGCAAGTACGAGAAAGGCACAAAGAAGCATAAAAGGATGAAAGGACCGAGATTAGTCACAAAACACACACTTTTATTGCTTCAATAACATGCACAATGCATCATACATTCAGAAGAGGCAATAGTTGCCATTACAGTCTTGAAGAGGAGGCTTGAAAGTTCTCTCAACACACAAGAACAACTTGCAGAAGAGAGAGGATTCTTGAAAAGTATACACTCGCCTGAGATATCTAACTGTCCAACTTGTCTGAACTGTTGGAACCCTTTGAAATGAGCTTCCAACTTACATTTATAGAAGAATATGTGAGAAAGAAGAGGAAATGGTCATAATTACATTCCTAAAATGAAGGCCCATGATGTATTTATTACAGTTAGTTGAACCACCTGAGAAGGTTCCATCATGGGTCATTAATTGCCTGATGACCTAGTCTTCTCAATTAATTAAAAGAATATTTAAATAATAATAATAAATATTATTATTAAAATATTTAAATAAAAATATTAATTTAATTAACATAATGTCGGGACCCCCCCGTTGACCCGTTTGACTTGAAGAGGAGGGGGGTCCATGTGGATAGAGTCTGCACAAATCTCAACTCGGTGAGTTTCGAATCCTCTAACTCGGTGTTGCAATCGATTTTGAACCCCACACTAACTCTTTCCTCGCTTTGGCAATCAGATTCTTTTGCATTGAGTCCTTCGAATGGTGAGCTATCAAACTCGATTCTTATCATTTTCCTCTGTTAACTCGAGGCCATTTATGCATTCCACGTTCAAACTTCATGAAACATCACCACGAGCTCCCTGCGAAGTCACCGAGCTCTTCATCCAGCAAACGATCTTACCTTTCCTGGGCTCAAACTCACTTGAATACCGAGCTTAACCCAAATATTTCTAAAAAGAATGGTTTTACCACAATGCTCAGGATTCTTCCTCATCATATAACACTTGCCATAGTAAGAATGTTTTCTTTTACCATAATAAGCACATGATTTGTAACATGTCAATAGACACCTTAAACGATGATTTTTGGTCAAAATGCCCTTCAAAAAATACATTGAACAACTGGGGCAACCAAGAGGACCTTGGAAAAATGTATAGGTAACAACCATATGAACTTCCTTAGTCGTGGATCAAAGCTAATAGAAATAAAGCTAGATAAAATTAGCTTCGGTATAATCAGTCCATTGTAAAAAAACAAGCTTCTCTGAACCTGGTAAAAGAATACTTTTTATTGTCTGATTGGATCGTACATAATAGGTAGCTGTGAGCTACAATATTACTCATTTACTCAGAGTTTCTCAAAGAGACCTTTATTTACAAGTGCAACACATAAAGGATGTAGCATACAAAACGGCCAACCAGGTATTTTCAAGAGTTGACCTTCACATTCAATTCATTTCTAGGAGAAAACATGCTGAGCAAATATGAATCGTTTCATTAGTGCACCGTAATAAACCTTCATCTCCTGATAAAGCTAGATAAATTTTATGAAGCCTTGAATAGCATGACTACAATCCATCATACACGGCAGTGAATATTTGTTTCCTGCAGCTGCTTCTCTGAACCTGGTAAAAGAATACTGAGATTGGACGTACATAATGGAAGGGTATAAATATTGCCTACTGCATTCTCAAAGAGACCATTGAAAGTGACAAGGATGTGGCATACAAAAACACAGGTATTTCCGAGTTGACCTTCAATTCAATTCATTTGCTAGGAGAAAAAGGCTGTCTACTGAACTGCAATTATGGTATTCCTGCACCGTGGGAGTTTCTTTCATGTGCTGATTCAGGGAATATGAAGCCTTGAATAGCGTGACTCCAATCCATCGGAAGAATATTTGTTTCCTAGACTGCTTGCTATGGAAGTGCTAAAAATGCTTTACTATACTGCAACATGTCAACTACCTGGTGCGTGGGAGTTCTCCTCATTGTTGAGAGTTGGTAAGGTGAACTGATCAGGCAGTATCAACGCTTCGTGAGGAAACCCGTGTCTTCTGTAAGCTGCAATTATGGTATTCCATGAGAAGGTGTCTCTTTCATGTGAAAGCATATTCCTTGGAAATGCAGGTCTGCAATAGTTGAAGATATGTAGACGGGTTTACAGGGATGTTATGCGTGGTAAGCAGAATGTGTGGAGCCTCCTTCACCTATCTCCGTGTCATACTTGATTTTGGCCAGGCTAGACCACCACGTCCAATCCTATTAAACACTTCAACTGTCTCATTCCCACGTTCCCCGACTTACCTTCCGAGTGACTCGCACAAAGACTCGGATCCTGTTTACACGGCCCGTGCGGAAGTCTGATTATGGTTTTCCATCCCAATATTTCCACGCTTGGCAGTGTTTTCCTGAATCTCCCCTACGCGGAGTGAACAGCTTGGACTGCCATCGTCAAATCTCTGACCTCGGCATACTAGCTCCAAATCCCCGCGTAACGGCTCAGCCACATAGCCGAGTTGACAGGTTCTGCGTGGAAAAAGTAGTTTGAATTGCCTTGGTTCAACCGACTTGAATATCCCCGTTCCATGCCAAATCCTCCTTTTGCCAAGTCAAATTGGCATGGCGTTTGTATCAAGGAAGTCCGCAGGATATGTGTGGGGATCTCGGACTTATGAATCCAATTTTCCATACATTGCCTTGGCAGGTCGGTTCCCAATTTCCGCTTCTTGACTTGGTCATACCGCCCCAAATCTCCCCCGCGTGGAATTTCTTCTTTGGCTTGCCATCCACGAAAACCCACTTGGCATTAGGCTTCTCGGATTCCCATTTTAAGCAAATAACTCATGAATACCTTAGTGCGGGGTTGAGGCATTATTTATTTATTTATTTATCCGACTAGGCAAAGAGCTGAAAATATCCCACGAGCAGAACTTTCATGTTGGCGCTCCACCATAGCACTTCCACCTGGAAATTGGTGTTCATTTCTCCAACTCACGGAAATCCGATTATGGTTTGCCACGGTTTTATCATGCTTGGCAATGTTTTCTAAAATTTCCACGTTCTTGGCAAGATGAAACTCGGGGCCCCCCTTTGCGCGGAGACCTTGTGTTGGTTTTCCATTAACTGAAACCCACTTGGAAATCATCATGAACTTTTCCCATGTGTGGAAATATCATATTGGTTTGCCACAACATTATCTCCATCGCGGCTTCAAAGGCCTGAAACTCCCTCTTATCGCGGAAACCTTGTCTTGGTTTTTCATTTCAACATTTACCTTGGAAAACTCATTTGAATATCCCATGTTGAAGACTGACCCGCGGAACCTAGACATCATTTGGCCAATTCGACCAGTAAGAAACAAAAATATTCCTGAGAGATCCCAAGGCTCCACGACATTGTTTAGCTTGAGCAGGTGCGCTAAACTCACTGACTTCCTTGATAGCTTGTTACATGCCAACTTTGAGTGAGTTGACTTTGCCTAGAAACTGTCTTTAATGCATCCACACGAAACGAGTTGCATTGAATTATCCATCATGCTCGATGAGTCCCATCGATAGGGCTCCATCACGTATCTTTGTTTACGCAACGATCTCCATTCATTTTATGGCACTCTTGATGCCTTGGCTTGTGTTTGAATCACCCTAGCTCTACAGAACGTGTCCTAAAAGAAGCTCACCACATGATCTCCAAAATGAACAAGTCGCTAAGATGAGTCAAATTCCTTATTTCTGCCTTCGCTTCCGCCTGTGGCTTGAACCTTTCCAATTCGTTGAGACTTTATTGATAGCTCGAACTTTGACTCTCCCTGACTCGGCCTTAACTTCCGCCTGCATCGATCTCTACCGAGATCCTTATAGAGTTCCCTTCATTCGTCAATTTTCAACGAGCTATATTTTGCATTAACAAGACCTCATCGAGCTCTTACAACTGAGAGTCTCTACCGAGATGACTATCAATTTGACACCGGGTTCTCTATCAACTCGACCCCGAACTCTTTACTGAGTTGAGATCAACTGGGTGCCTTTTGATACTAGGTGATCTCTCATATGCAATTTAAGAATTATTTTTAATTATTGCATCTCGATAATAACCGAAGGTGGGTTCCTGGGACTATTTTTTCATTTTGAACGTGATAGGACCCCGTTGTCCAATCTTGCCATGTGTGTAAAATTGGAATGGTCCTATTTTTTCTCTTGATTGTGATCATTTATCTGTATTTATTTAGAGAAGGTAATGTACCTATATTTTTTCATTTGAATGCTACGAATTAGTTTTGTAATATAAAAATTATATTCTCATTGTATATGCAATGGGGTAGTTTACTTTTGATGAATGTTGGCTTATGAGGGACATATTTTTGTTATTCATAGGAATACAATGAAGGAAAAAATTTACTATTATCTATTGATATGTACAAAAATCAATCCAATGTTACATACTATTGTTATAGATGATGATGGGACAATTATATTGTAATAGGTCACTTATGATTGATGGTACTTAATTTAAGCAAGTAAATGTAGGTAGAAATGGTTTGATCATTTTTATTGATTATATGCTACATGATGAATGTTCTCCAAATACAACCACCTTGTTATTGATACATGTACTCACTTGATTCCAATGCTAACCCGTGGTAAGAAACAAAAATGGAAGCTATATGTGGATGACCATGAGAGGATATTTAGTATTATTAGGGAAAAATAAGACCTTGATGCCCTTCATTAATGTTTTTTTTATATTGAGATACATATGATTTTCTATTAACTCTATGCTCACTTTAGATCTTATGGGGACTAGTCCTAAACACATTAATAGTTAATAAATTAATGGATTCATAGTAGTTTCTATTAGTGTTTTCAATTATCTATTTAAGATATTTGTAACTATGATCTTATAATATTTTTCGTAGATCTTTTTTGATAATTTGACAACTATGTTAGTGATGATTTTATGGATACTCAAAACTCCACTATGATTTCTTGTATAATTAACAAACATGTGTAGGTATCCATCCAATATTAACTAGAAAGTGTGCATGAGTTACAAAGTATGTCATAAGGGATGTAAATTCGAAGTTATTTTATGATTGCATTGTGATGTCAATAAAATTAAATGAAAAATTGGATTCCATGAGATCATATTTCCTTGAGTTAAATAGTCAAATAATTCACGTGCTTTTTGTGTGCTTTAACATTTTGTATACATGTCTATAAGAGCATTATAGAAACTATAACATTAAAAAAAACACTATCCATTATGGATGTCCAATCCCTATTCTAAAACTTTGATTTTGGCAATGGGTGGGAGTATGCTAATAAAAGTTGTGGAGTTCGTGTTTTCACTTTCCATATGCATTTTCTTGAAATTTTTGAAGGCCTTTTCAGAAAATCCATTTTGTACATATCCTATATTCATTGTAGTCCACAAGACCATGTGTCATTAAGGCATTTTTTTGAATAGTTATTGTGCCTTGTGTATTTTTCCACATTTGTTTGTGTATGGTTTCCCATTTTGTTTGTGCATGGTTTCCCAAATTTTTTTACATGTATCTCCATGACACTTTGCAACTACATATAACCTAAAAAATGAATTTCCATTATGTTGTGAAGGATGTACTTGCCTTGTTCTATAGAATATATTTTGACATAGGCTTTGAGGATGCCAAAAAAGCTTTTTACTTTGGCATTACACATGTTAATTGTATTTACTTGAAAGTTTCAAAGGAATTTTCAACAAACCCATTTTGTGCATATCCTACATGTATTACATTCCATGAGACCAACATTTCTAAAACAATGTTGAATAGTTTCACGTAAATTTTTTATGGTGCCACAATTTGCATACATATCTACCAGGGCACTTACATCTACTTTAAAAGGCCTTGGAAACTTTCAAAAAAATGTAATTGGAAGTTGTAAATCTAGCTTGGCAACTATTACAAGCATCATCATATCCTATGTCAAAAGGTAGTAGATAGGTATGCAAAATGAGGTTTGTAAATACTTTAATGATGTGAGTAACTCTTATAGAAATATTACAATTTGAATTGATAATTATGTCTACATGATTTACATTCTTGATCATCCTGGATCATTATGTATGCCATGTTTTACATTTTTGTTCACATGGCTATATTTAAGAAACTTTAAAATTTATCACCAACATGAAAAATAAATCTATAGTGATTGGGTGGCTAAATGTAGTTGGATTAAAAGTCATAAAATGATTCAGTATTTTTGGTGTAGGAGACATATCACACCCACATATACTGGAGAGTTATGCAAAGTTGGAGAAATTGTCATGTGAGTTGAAGGTAGTAGGATATTTTTCAAATTGAAAACATATATTGAGTGACATGTATAAGGAGGAAAACAAAGTATTCCTATACCACCATGGTAAGAATTTCGAAGCTATATTTGGATTGTTAAACATTCCCCCTAAGAAAACTATTGGATTTGTCAAGAACCTTCATGTATGTTGTGACTTCCACCTATAAACAATTCTATAGAATGCTTGAAGATGATAACACAATAGAATGAGATTGCAACATGTGGAAAGCATTGAGAAGCTTAAGAAACTTTGGGTCATTATAAACAATATTTTTTTTGGAGTGTGCCTACACCAAAGCATAAAAATAACTACTTGGTATAGGTACTTATAAAATTCGTTTATGAAGCCTCAGTATCTAGAGTGTTCCTACACCAAATCATTAAATTGGTTCCCTGGTGAGACACTTATAAAATCAATCTCCATTAAATTTCACATTGACTAAAGTCTAATGGAAAAAAATCACACTCATATATACCTTATTATCAATCCTCACTAGATGCCTTTTTTGTCCCCAAAATTTGTGGTTTTATTCCTTGGGATTCCCCATACTTTCCTCAAACCACATCTTCAAAGCATCAATGGAACCCTACAATATTAGTGTTCATAAGAAGCTCTACGGTCTATTCAATTTTCACATACCACATCCTAACACTATCCTTCAGTCTCTTATAGTCTCACAATTCTTAAACAAACTTTAAATCCTATTGTAACTCCTACAAAACTTGTTTTGTTTCATTCATAATAGTAGTTTTCGCTAACATCTCTAGATAGTTTTAATCAATATCAACATGTTACATATGGATCTTTTCTCTTCCCTTTCTTCTCATAACTTAATCCAACATACCCATGACTCAATCCTTGGTTATGCATTCCCCATCATGTACCCCTATGTATTCCATGTTCATAAGGTATGTGAAAACTATTCCTAATTAAGAATAATCATCCTACATATTTTCTATGATTTATCTTTTTGTAAAATCTTCTATCTCAACTCCAAATAATCTTCAATTATATGCTATCCCCCACAACTTGCACAAGTGGGTAAATTTTTGGAATCATCTGTGATAGTGGCTCCAAATTTGTAGCAAGTTATCCATGTTCATTCTCCATGTCTAGGGTTTGTGTTTACCTCTTCCACACAATATTGTAGATCCAAACCCTTATCACTAATTTTGTGAAGAAAGTGCTTTTTGAAGTCCTCTAGAATTCATTTCTTTCATCTCTCCAATCAAGAAAAAAATTGTGGTGTGGTGAGTATTCACATCATATATCCTACATTAAACACAAAACCTCAACCTAATTTTCCTTCGGAAACCTTGTAAAGTATGCATATTATCAAATCTCACATCCAAAAAATATAAAATGCACCCTTTTCTTGAACATATTTTATTTCACGTGTCCTTCAGTTTCACACTTTTATATACCAGATCCATTTCTTTGCTTCATAATTCCTTAAGGAAGTTAATCTATAAATTTTTGATGTCATGGAAGAGAGATGAGCCTCCATAAATTTTCTAATTCCCGTGTCGAATTTTATAACAATATCTACTCCCATAGTGGCATCCAAAGCCTCATCAACATCCTTAAATTCTCCATCACAAGTTTTCTATGAAATGGAGTAAACAACTCGAGCCTATGAACCATTGTGCATATTGCAAGGGGTGGATATCATAGGATATCTTATAAATAAGTGTTTTAAATATTTCATCATAATCATAAAAAATATCATTCTGATTAAACTAAAATGGGATATTATACTGTAATCTAATGCTATACAAATCAGTAAATAACAACTAAATAAATAAAGGAAATGATTAGAGCAACTAAGTAAAGTATAAATGTAAAACCCTAGTGTGCAATGGAGGGTTAAGAAGTCATTATCTGATTTGACAAAGGTGTGGTACTATCTTGCAGTGTGAACCAAGTAAACAAGAGGAGGAAATGATCATATAAAAGCTTGAGAAAGTGTAGGTTTGAGCAGACTGGGGCACTTGGAAAGGGATAGGGGCACCTGTGGGCACCTTATTATGAGATCTGGGAACCCTGGTCTACAAAAATGGCCTGAAACCTTCCTATGAGGTGTTGTTGGATGTTCACCTGCCTTCACTTCCTGTCGTGTGAATTTAGTTGAACCATGTTGAATGTCACTGCAAATCAGAGATGAATAAGGAACCTGCAAAACCCCAAGCCAAGCATCAAAACCCTAAAAAATAAAGATACATATGAAGGGGTTGAACTATCCTCAATGGACACAATGGTGTAATTACTAACTGAGCACTACACTACATATCAGACCTAATGTAGTTCTAGGCGTGTATGTGCAAATCATGCGCTAGGTTTCTCTTGTGTTAGTCACACTTTGTGAAGTAGCGAGCAAGTAACTAGATGTATAATGTAATAAATGTGTGCATGGAAACAATATAATCCCCTCCTATGAAATGTGATGCAGATGAACAAGCCTTGTGTGCCTTGTGATGGAGCTATATGGATACAAATGTAGCTTTAGGTGCCTTTGATGGATGTAAATCTAGATGGTGATAGTAGATGCTTAGTGCTTGGTCCCTTATTATGGTATCATAACTTTATATTTATATGGTTCTTTGGTTCTAATTTCGTAATTAACCTTTAAAAGGCCGACCATCAAAAATATAGAAAGCTCAAACAACTAGAAAGTGCCTAAAAGGTGAGATTAAAGTGCAAAGAGGATCGGGGCACCCCAGAGGGGACCAAGGCACCTGGGGAGCCCCATTCTGGTTGGGTTCCCCAATCAGGAATAAGAAAGATGTAAAATTACAATACAAACTAGGCATGTACGGGTGAAAGACCAAAAGTGATGACAGAAAGTGAAGTAAAAATGGCCAAATACATGGGTTAATTAGTACTCTTTTCATGCAAAAATCATATGAACAGTAGTATGAGACCGGGACTAAATACTGACTCAAAGTGCGTGATTTAGTGACTAAACATTCATATCTTTCTTAATCTCCTCAAGCACAAAAAATAACTTCTTGCTCAAATTCCAAGGTATAAAACTCCTTAAATAAATATTATTTTAATGTGACAAAGTTAGCTAATCCATGTTTAGATTGAGCTTCATGTACTAGGTTTTTTTTCTCCCTTATAAGTTGATCACAAAAATACTTTCCTTTATCTCATAGGATGTAATGCATTTGGCACTCCATGAAAGTTCACAGTTATGCACTTGATCTGCAACATCCTTCATGCATGTGTATTATTGTAACTTCATATTCACTAAATATACCACTTGTAGATGCATAATTATTTACACATTTACATCTCGGTTTTACATGATAATGTGGTCTCCACAAGTCCCATATAGCTAGCCAAAAAACTACTTGTATATTGTGTTTTTTATCCCAATGGCATCGCCACATGCCCTTGGTGTAGTAACTGAAATAGTCATGTAGTGTATTGGGATGAAAATTTGGCCATGAATACTCCACTATCCATAAAAAATGCTTGTTTTACCTACTCAAAACTTCCAATCAATGCAAGGACCTCCTTACTCATTTCCAACACAAAAGTGTTTCTTTTAACCACAAGTCCTACAATTTGTTCTACAATAAATAGTTCACTACCATCCAAGAAATATCATCTCCCAAATGCACTAACACCTTCTAGGTCTTACATATGTATCATCCTAGAAATAATGTGTTGGGAATCGACATCAATCATTTTTCAAATCCATTCACAGTCTTCTTTTGCATTTACATATTATTTTCCTTCCTCACAAAATTCATCTTCTTGAAGTCCGTAGAATTATTGGTTTTGTGCTAGGGTATAATCTCTAGGGTGGCATCATGATTCAATCCAACTCAATTCCCTCCCTTTATTTTTGGATCCCATCATCTTGTCCCATAGCTTCCTTCCCTACATTTCTAGGGTCTCTTTACTCAAACTCTCGCTGTCAAATTTTTACATGGCATCTCAACCTTAATTCTCTCTCATTTGGATATCCATCTCTTCATATATTTTCACCAAACCCTAAGTTTATCCTTCAAATTATTTAACCATGCACAACACAAGTTTAACCCTCCGTGTTCACCCACTTAAAGCCTAGGTCAACAAGGATTATAGTAATCTAGAAAGGAATATCTGCAAGAAATGATCCTCTTCATTTTCGTAAAACTCAAATTTGGATTTCTTTGAACTAGAATATGTCACTACCACAAATTGTAACAAATAAATTTACAAATTTCAACGCCACCATATATCTACAACTCTATTATGTTATTTATATGTTTCCCTTATCCTTTCAATCCTATCATTCATCCATCCCTTAGGCCTCGCAAGTTTTCATATTATTGTAGTGATCATAGTAGTGATCTATGCATATAGAAGTTGAGGGAACTCCTCAAATAAAACTTGGTGAAATTCACTATAAATTTCATCCTCCAACCACGCCTTACGTCTATCATCACGACCCTTCATCCTTACAAAGAATTATAAGTTTTTTTATGAAACCAATCCCAAATCCATTCCTACATGACCCACTTCATCGATCCATAATCCATATGCTTAGTCATTCCATATGGAATAATTGATCGACATATAAAAAAACCAAAAATGTTAGCCTACTTTTCATTAACCTAGGGTTTTGTTTTAAGGAGCATAACCTTTCTTGCATTGTACCTTTCAATCAAGCTTGTACTTGAAGCTATCACCTGAAGCAAAGAAAAGGTAACACAATGACCTCAAATTTATAGAGTACACATGAGAAATATCCATGTGAGAAATTTTGTAGTGTGATAACAAAAAATTTCCTAAGCATTCATCTAACAACACATTCATAGATGAACATACATAAATTATACAATCTTCATGTAGAAAACCTTGATTCACATTATATTTCACAACAAATGAATAGTTACATCATCACATGCATAATCCATGCACATTCATTATATTACACTAAAATATCATGTATCCTTCACGATCATGACCTATAAACCTTATTCAGATACAAATATAATCACATGTGCCATATCTTCCAACAACCAAATGTATAAAGTCAAAATTTAAGTCTTTTCCAGTCCATGTGTCCTATAATTCTCCCCTTTTAATAGTTTTACAGGATCTCAAACATTTTAAAAGATGTTTCTTGCAATTTCCATTTGATATCCTTTATTGTCTTGGATGGCTCTTAGCTATTACACACCTCCTAATGTTGATGGATTGGTGTAGACAAAAAATCACGTGTTTGGGTACATTTCTAAGTCCTAATCACATACCACTATTCATATGATTCCTAAGCAATAAAACTAGTAATTGTCATCTATCTTTGGCCTCTTTTCTATCTTAATGCTTTCCTATTTGGTCTTGCACGCTCCATAGCCCATTCAAATCTTTATTGCCTTATTTTTTTGACTCTAGACACCAGCGCTCAAGTGCCCTCATCCCCTCTGGGTGCCCCCAACCTATGTATCTTACTCACCTCTTTTGGGCCTCTTTTATCTTTCGGGCATCTTGTTTTCTTATGGGTCAGCATTTTAGCTGTCAATTACAAAATTCAACCAAGGGAATCATATAAATACAAAGATATGTGACCATAATAAAGGACCAAGCTCTAAGCATCTACTATCATCACCTAAGGTTGCATATAAAGGCATTCTAAGAGCATCAAGGCATTCATATAGCTTCTTTCAAGGGACAAGAGACTACATTTTTTGCATACACACATAGGAGGGGAAGATCATTTTTTCATCCACACATCTTTTTAAATTGTTACATATAGTTATTGCTCGCTATCAAGTGCATCTTGCACAAGAGCTTCCTAGGGAATGGTTTCTACACACGCACAAGAACTACATGGATTCCTATATGTAGTGAAGTGCTCGATCGTAAGTTCACCCTGTCAGGTGACCACCGGGGTCAATCTGACTCCCCATATTTCATATTTTATTTTTAGGATTTGATGTAGTTTGAGGATTTTGTAGGTTATCTTATCTTTGTAGGTTATAGGAGAATTTAGTGATCATATAGTGACATACGTGCGACCAACAGTGAATATTTGTGATACCCTTCCGACCCAGAAAAACTCATAACCTGAGCACCTATCCAGATACTAGATCCCAGATTCGGTCACTAGTGTCTGTGCACTCTTGTCCTTTTTGTGGGCACTCGTGTCCACCCTCATCGAACAACTCCAAAATTTACTAAGCATGGTTGTGACAGTTCCCTACTCTTGTTCATCCGGTCTTCCAGTCATGAACACTTCAAGATTTATTTTGAAATTAGCTAAGTCTTATATTCCCTCTTTTTCACCTAGGGTTTCATATTTATTTAGTTCATTACTTGTGTCTTAGCGTTTATTCATCATATGTGACTCTGCAATATCTTAGTATTTTACAAAATTATATTTTTTGTAAAATCATTTGGTGAACTGATCCAAAGGACATTTTGGAACATTTGAGAGTTCTTGAAATCTCCCTAAACCATGACCAACTGGTAGAGTGTTTCAAGATCTTTCTATCGACAGGTAGAACTCAAAAAACAGAGCTCATACATGAAAGGTATCGCAGGTCAAAGTTTGGCATAAAATGGAGTCAAAATGGTCAACTGAAGAATCACATGTTGACACTTGGCATATTGGCAAAAGGTGAAAAGGTTGAAAGTTCGTGTTTTGATCACCTCCAGTCTTCGGCAAACAAAAAATTAGTGGGCCCCACTATTTTCAAGCCGGGGACCCCCCAACCAGGGTTAAATATAGCTCAGGTGAGTTATCTGTTAGCTCAATGGGGTGATCAACTCCCCACCAAGTTGATCACATTACTTACCCGCATTTTTTGGGCTTATTACCGCATTGACCTAGTTGATCATACTATTTTCAATGATCAAGTTAATCGTGTATATCCACAATGTTTGGGATTTACATATATGACACATGGAAATCAATTATGGCTCGACCGCATATACCACTATGGGATTTTTGAATACTCCACCCGACCACTTTGTTATCAACTCGACAGGCTCAAAACAACTTGGCCCAATCCATTGGGTGACCAAACCCACCAAACAACCAATGCAAATCTTGGTAGTGAAAGCAAACAACTCGGAAAAGATTGTGTGGATCGAAAAAATGGGCTTGAGTGGCCCAAGCCACGAATTGCATTAGTCAGTTAGACATTTTAAAAGGCTTAAACACTTTATTGACCTAAGTATGTGGGATAACAAATATAGTGCCTTTCACCGAACCTGAGTCCCAAGGAGGATGCTACGTGAAGATTTAGATGACACAACCAAACAAAATTTTGCTCCCCTTGCCAGCATGTAGGTCCACGTGGACAGTGGACAACGAATGGAGGGAATCCAAGTAAGAGGTGGCATTGGTAAAATGTAAAATGTGGGGTTTTAAAAAAACTAATGTGGGTGGAAAACATAATCCACAGAGATGTGGATAAAAGGTGGAGTCGGTGGTGGGGAGATTCGAACCCCCACCACCAATGTAAAAATAATAATGCCCCACCAACGTGTCATTTGAGATTGACAAGGTTGTAAAGGGAGCTCATTTTATTTGAATGGTAGAAAGAAGACTGACCTGAGCATAGCCATAAGGCTTAGAGGGCAGTTATGGAAATCCTCAATTTTGGAGCACTTAGGGGCTAAATTGGGCCTTACTGTAAAAAATTAAAAATGTTCAGAATTCTAAGAGGAATCCAACTATGTGATTTGTTTTCATGTAATGCTTCATATTCTCCATTTGTAGGTGCTTTTATAGTACAATTGCAAGAGGATCACATTACAAACGACACTATAGGGGCTATGGATGGACTTCAAAATGGCTTCTGGTTAATTGCAAAAGTTCCATGAGGTCTGGTATCAGCCCATTTGTAGGTTTTGTGATCTATTTTTCATTATGGAAGGGTAAGTATACTTCATTGAATGTTAAATAGATCGATTATATTTTCAATAATTTGAAGACGTAGCCCATTTTGGGTGAACTCTGTTATGAATTTCGTTTTGTGGATGTTTATTTTCAGTTTTAGATGAAGCTTTTGATCAGATAAAATCAGTTATATATTTTTATTAATTTGATTAATTATTCATCAATTAAAATAGGAAAATGGACTTAGGATTTCATTTCAGTATCCATGATCCAAAAAGTACAAATGAATGCACATTTCAGTGTTGTGATTGAAAATCATACTGAGTTGCATAAATAAATAAAGATTTAATCAGTTTTGGAGTAATTGTAGTTTGTAAAATTGATGTTGAGTTCCTAGATCCTTGTGAATGGTTAAAGTTTGAAAATTATAACTTGTGTTTTTCGGATCATGAACCCATCTCATTCGAACACTCTTGGATCTTCATTTTGATTATTCTATCTAGTCTTCTTTCATGGCTTCTAAAGCTCCTCAATTTCCCTGATATCAATTACTTCAAATGTACCCATATTGCAAAGATGCTCTCCAAAAAAAATTTCACTCCATCTGCCTTCCTCTTGACACGCCATCTTCACAAATAAGTTCCATCTTTGATCATCTTTTTTATGACTCTCTTAGTTCTAATTTTAATCAATCTATTTGCAAGTCAATTCGGGAATTACATTCTTTATTTCAAGATAAATTTTAGGCTATGGAATCCATGATTACATTTCTTAAATATGAAATCCAACATCTTAAGGATGCTTCTCATGCTCAAACTAGTTCTTCTTCTCATCCTCATTCTATGTCTTCTACATGTGCTCATATCAGTGAACCCCCAAGTATTACTGCTCCCCGCACCTCTAAAGTTTGATCTCAATACTAAGCAACAAGATATTCTTCCGCAGCTCCTCACTCATTAATTGATCAAATTTCCATCTACTCATTGCTATCATTCATATAGGCTTGAAAAATATCCAGGTAATTCATATTGCAATTATCATCCAATCAATGGGCATAATGACAATGATTGTTATGCTCTTAAGCAACGAATTGGCCACCGTAAGCATTATGGTCTCAATTAATTTTCTACACAAAATCATCCTACATTTTCGTCTCCAAATGTTGCATCCAAATGTGTTCCTAAATCTGACTCACTTATTTCTAATGAACATCATGTTATCACTTCTAATGTTTCATCTTCGATAAATCAAGCATCGCTTATCGAACCCATTCCAACTAAGCAACCGCCTCTCAAAATCAGTCTAACACCTCCTCCTCTTAAGACATTTATAGCACTACCAAGTCAAACTAAGCAACCACCTCCCAAAATTATTCGACCCTTTTCTCCTACAAGTCTTCTGCAATGTCATCAATTCCACATAAGCTACAACCAATAATTTTTGTCAAATAAACTACTCCTTATACCGATGGCCAAGAAAAAATTTAAACTCCGCCACCATGTCATGGTCCCATTGTTGCTTCTGCCTACCATTTTTTTGGTTCTCTCTCTTATCATGACATGTATAATGCTCTCCCACAATGGGATAGTATCTCTCGTGTCACCACATAGATCTCCATCATTGGCACACTTGGGGGGCATCATGCTTATTCTCCCCCCTCTTGCATTATCATGTGCCTCACATTTCTACTATCTAGTCCATGCTTCATATTTAGTCTTTCTCATCCATCCTACACACATTCATACACACAACTTGTATCGTCATTACCTTATGACACACTCTTGTGCTACGGTTCACACTTGAATGTTGAGGTCTCACTACATCCATGAACCTCACACACTGCACATTTCACGTTCTACGCTTTGCGATACATATTACTCACATTGTCTTCTCATACATCACAATACCCTATGATACACTCTTGTGCTATGGTTCACACTTGATTTTTGAGGGCTCACTACATCCATGAACCTCACACAAGGTACATTTCATGCTCTGCACTTTATGATACATCTTACTTGCATTGTCTTGTCATACATCACACTACCCTAAGACGCACTCTAGTTCTATGGTTCATTCTTGACTGTCGAGGGGTATTTTATAAATTAACCTCATCTCATACTCATCCACATCCACTTGGGGGGAATGCTAATCCTATCATTCCATTTCATTCATAGCATACTACAATATCTTGGTCACATCTATTATTTCTTTCTTAAACTAGTTACATGCACACTTTGTTTCACATGTTAGACAGATACTTTGTATGGCATTATCTTTTCTATATACACATGCGTGTTCAATTTTTCTCTAGTGGTGAATGCATACTTTACACATTTATTTACATGCAACATGGATGCTTGGAGTTGTAACTTTTACTAGTCCCACCGAGTCTCCTAAGGGAATTTACTTTCATACACATTACAAGTGTTATTGTTTCATTTTATACTATTTCCTACTCTTTCTAGCACGCTAATTTCTATTGATCTATACACCCTTTGACATCTTATTTATATTTATAGCATGCTAATTGGTGCTTCATGTGCAACATTTTCTTTGCAGGAACTATTTAATACCATGGTTGTCTGATACTTTACTTGTTATTGTTTTTCATTGTCTTCTTTTGTCTGCCATTGTTTGTGGGTTATGCCATAAGTCTTGTTTGTCATTGTTTGTATGCTTTTTGGCCTCTTTGGCCTTGATTTCCTAGTGACATTATGAGTGATGTCCTATGTTTGAAACCTAATTTTCACAGTCTACATTGCCTTCTTACTTACTAGATTACACTTTGTCTTTCATATGCATATATATCTTGTTTACACTAACACATGTTTCCAACCACTTTTTTTACATGTTCCTTGGTTTCTACTATGCACATTCCCTACCCCCTGTAGGGTTACAGTTTCATATTATCATTCGGTCCTCTCCTTTGGGAAAATTTCTCCTAGAAACGTCACATGCACCTCAAATGAGGGAGGCATACATTGGGTGAAATCAGTCACCCCAAACAACAACTCAGAGCTTCAGTACAAGGCTACACAACATAGGAACATAATAAAGTTACAGACACAAAATGACCCAAAATCTAACTTGGGTCCTCAGTACAAAATAGACGCCAACGCCTAGATACAGACACTAGCACCTGGGCACTCCCGACCTTTCTTGGGTGCCTATGATTAGGGGTCAGTTATAGTTACTTTCTCAGATTGGCAAATTTTTCAGTAGTTTTGCACAGTACAAGCATAATCCTCCAACAATCAAAATCATTTTATTGCCTTTTTCTACTTGGATCAAATTGGATTGAACATGGAACAAAGTAGGATTACAGCATCTAGAATGGTGTATAAATTCAGGAAGCAATTAGGGGTGGAGAATAACACTAAACCTTTCTCCCCAACACTCTTTCGTCATGGTGTGAGATCGCCCAAAAAACTCGCACTTGGCATGAGATTGCCTAAAAAAAATTGTTCTTGGAGTGAGATCACCCAAAAAAAATTCTCTTCTATAGCAGTTCAGGATGTTTTCTATCCCTTTCACTCATCACGGATCAGGTGCACATGTTCCTTTTACTAATTTTTTCACATTTACATACTTTTACATGTTTTAACAAAGTTTTCATAACACATGAACTTGACTACTCTTTCACTCTTCTTTTACATGTTCATCCTTAATACACAACAAGAAGCAACCCTTCATCAAGCGACAAATACAACAGGTACAAGCATGGCACAACACATATGCTTCACCCCTAGAGTCATTTCCTCTTCTTTAGCTTCCACACTTCATTTTTATCACTCCACACTTTTTCTTATATCTTTTCCATGCTTTCGCCATCGATCTACATGGTTATCAAGTACGCTTTTCTTATCTACTTTATGTTATCGAGTATTCACTCAACAACATAAAGTGGTGGAAAGTGTAGACACAAAATAACACACTTGGGTACATTTCTAGGTCCTAATCCCATACCATTATTCATATGATTCCTAAGCTAGAAACTAGTAATTGACATCTATCTTGGGCCTCTTTTCTGTCTTTCTTCTTTCCTCTTTGGTCTTGCACACCCCATAGCCCAATCTTATCTTTATTTCCTTATGTTTTTGACTCTGGACACCAGCGTCCATCCCAGATGCCAGTGTTCAGGCGCCCTCGTCCCCTCTAGGCACCCTAACCTCTTTGTATCTTAAGTTAGCCTCTTTTATCTTTTGGGCATCTTGTTTTTTTATGGTCCAGCCTTTTAGTTGTAAATTAAGAAATTCAACCAAGGGAATCATATAAATATAAATCTATGTGACCATAATAAAGGACCAAGCTCTAAGCATCTACTATCATCACCTAAGGTTGCATCCAAAGGAAATCTAAAAGCATCAAGGCATTCATATAGATTTATTCAAGGGATAAGGGACTCCATTTTCTGCATTCACCGCATAGGAGGGGAAGTTCATTTTGTCATCCACACATCTATTTGCATTGCTACATATAGTTATTGCTCAACATCAAGGACATCTTGCACAAGATTTCCCTAGGGCACGATTTCTACACACACACATAAGAACTACATGGATTCTGAGTTGTAGTGCAGTGCTTGTTTGTAAGTTCACTTTGTCGGGGTGACCATTGGGGTCAGTCGGAATCCCTATATTGTATCTTTTCTTTTAGGGATTTGATAAAGTTTGAGGGTTTTTTAGTTTATCTTCTCTTTACAAGTTACAGGTGAATTCAGTGCTCATATAACGACATACAGGTGACCAATAACGAATATTTGTGACACCCTTCTGGCTCAGAAAAATTTAGAACCTGAGCACCCTGTTCTGAACACTAGAGCCCAGAGCCGGTCACTAGCCGGCTCTAAACGCTCTTGTCCTTCCATGGCTGCCCATGTCCACTCACATCGGAAAACTCCAGAATTTACTGAACACAGTTGCGACATTTCCCTCCTCATGTTGATCATTCTTCCAGTTTAGAACACTTTAGGATTTATTGTGAAATTAGCTAAGTCTTCTATTCCCTCTTTTGCACCTAGGGTTTCATATTTCTTTAGCTTATTGCTTGTGTAGATTCTGTGTCTTAGCATTTATTTATCATATGTGACTCTGCAATATCATAGGGTTTTACAAAATTCTATTTTTGTTAAATCACTTGGCCTTCCAAATTAGCTTTGATTTATTATTCTTAGCATGCTCCATGTGTCCTTGATATTTCTATAAAATATTTCTTTGGGTAGAAATATTCTTGCATCTTTCTTGATACACGTGTATGTCTCATTCATGTGGATTTTTTAGTTGCTTCTACAAAACTCCTAACATCACTTATCTTAATACATAACTACTTACATACATTTGACCAATTTTGGTCATCTTTTCACTCATCACACACCCTCTAAAGTTGTATTTGATGGCCCTTTTCAAGTTTAACTTACCATAAATAATCTAATGTACATTAAATATTTTTACATACTCTTCCATGTCGTAGTCTTTAATTATTTCACTCCCATGATATGTTCATAGGTCTTAGATAGTATTCTTGGTATTTTCCACCTTCTACAAACCTATCCTCCCATTATTTTATGGTCATAATTTCATATGGGTATCTTAGCTTAGTCATCCTAGGTGATATTTTAAGGTCAGTTGACTAGAAAAAACTAACTAATGTCATTTATAAATATAAATACACCCTAAAGTAGGAGCATATAACACTCTCCTTGGATTCATCTTACAAAATATTGGGCACTCTTACATTTCATGGAGCACATCATTTATAAATCTAAATACAGTGAAGCACATCCTAGATCACACATAATAAGCTTCAATAAGAATTCTAAGGTCCAAAGTGCATGTTGCCAATTGTTAGGGTTAAATCAAGGGTCCATTCTCTACAGTATATTCTCTTACATCTCATCATAGGATCAAGAGAGCTACATGTAGATGGATACCTCTTCAAAGTAGTGGTATGTAGGAAACTCTCATCATATTTTTCAATGTGTGATGAGATTGTCCATCCCAATCATGTTAATCCATTTTTTTACGTCAAGACATGAAAAGACGGGGTGTGATCAAAGTATAGATAATATCTAATTTTTTCATAGTTATTGTAAGGTTCCAAATCTAAAAAATAGATATATAGATACAAGTGAATTTATAAAAATAATATCAAACAAGTACAGAGACACAAAGGACGTGTTCGTAGCCATCTAGGATGGTTTCATCCATGGTACTGTCCATCATCTCACAAACTTTTCTAGAGCACAGTTCCATATCCTAATATTTTTGTCATATTTATGACAATCTTCTTATTTTTACACATCATTTGAGCACATTATATTATCCTTGGTCTTATTCTAGGGAATATGTTTCGTTTCTTAACCTTAATTACACTTTTTCAAATTGTGAGTAGTGTAACATATCAAAAATTCAATCTTTACATAAATTTGGACTATTTTAGGATACCTTTATTATTCATAAATGTATTTCATGTTTTATTTATATTAGGGATAAAAACCTATTTTGTCATATTACATAGTACAAATTTATTCTTTCAATGAAATGAGCATACTTATTAAGTTGATCGATGACCACAAATATTTAACCCTTACCCATTGACATTAGAAGGTTTAAGATGAGGTCCATGGATGCCACCTCCCACGTGTGATTGGGGATAGAATTTGGGTGATTAATCCTCAAAGATGGAACACTTTCTACACTATGTTAGTTGGTTTCACATTCAACCACAAACTTTAAAATATCACACTTCATGCTCTGCTACTAAAAAATGGGTCTTATATTATTGTAGGTATTGTTAAATATAGAATTCCATATATAGGGATATGTTCCATGCACAAAAGGATTATTAATGAGTTTTGAGCTACATTTTGTGTATATGTGATTGATGAATAATATAACTCCAGATCTAGCTATCTATTTCCTTTCCTTCCCACGAATAATGATGTGTTATTGGAGTTGAGCCATTATAGGGTCCAAAATCTTTTTTTTTTGAATATTAGATGTCCAAGTAGATTGAAAAATGGATGTTTTGTTAATATTTAGTGACATATATTGTCAAGTAAAGAATAAAGTACTACGTTTCTATACCCTCATTATACATAATCTCAAATTCATATGCTTTTTTTCAATCAATCCATTTTGTTTCTCCTTTGTGAATTTCCCTTAATTCAAAGGATGTTTTAGACTGAGGTGTTCAATCTTGATAAGGAATTTAATTCATAGGAAGAATTTATTCCACTTTTTCATTATCAACTAATCCAATAGGAAAAGAAAGTTGAATTTTGACTTGACAAGTTTTTAATGAAGATATCAATAATAGGTCTTCATGAAGTTGTGCCTAGTTTATTTAATAAGGAAGAAATGGATTACAAGTTTACTAGCTTGAATGTATCAATAAAATGGATCCATGTATGTCTAGTTTATTTGATAAGAAAAAAATTCTTACAAGTTTACTATCTTTGTTAGTACTTCAATGTATCGTGGGAGCTTTTCCACTACTCCAATTTAGAAAGTACAAAAGTGAAATAATACTTAAAGGTTAGTTTTGTTGATAAAATAAGGAAACTAAGCTACAATCTATCAAGATATTTATTTGGGAAGTTACGATATATATTCAAAATATAACAAGGTTGTTACAAAATATACAACATATATTGATGCTTAAGAGATGAGATTATGGTTTTGAATCCATCATATCCCTAATTATAAATAGAATTATGAGATCCAAGAATAAATTAAATAACATAGGGGTGATACATCATTGTCGATCCAAAATGGGATTTACCTCTTGTTGATAGAGTTTGACATTTGTTTGGAAGTCGAATATAAAGAATAGTGAAAGAATATGATGAGGTAATTTTTTGGTGGAGATATGGTCCTTGATGCATGGACCATTCTTTATTATGTCGATTTCATCATTTCTTTTATGATTTTATTCGAAATATGGTTGTATATTACATCTCTTAGACCACAATTACCTTTCTATATTGTGATAATTGCATCTTTAATTTTGAGATATGATTCAAAATACGACTAAAAGTTATGAGTTCTATTGGGCCTACCTTAACTATTTTACTAAAGGATATTTATCAAAATAATTGTTTCGCCATTTCTTTATGATTTTGAGAGCATGAATTTAATGTATTGGAATAATTATGTTTCCAAAGTTGCATGACCCGCATCAATGGGTTATTAGTAGAATTTTTGGATGACATCTTTGTATATGATTTTGAGGATTATAAGTCCTCGATACAAGGTCATATGGTATATGTATTTTATGGAATTTTTAATGTTTTTTTGTATACGTTTGATCCGTAATTATGAGAAATTTGCAAAAACATTCACCAATATAGCTTTTCAAAATGATTTCACGGATTAATTTTGACATTATAACTTTTTATATTTTTAAGAATTATTAAAAATCTGCAAGCTCTGTGAAAATCAAGGGAAACCCAAGCAAAAACAACTGAGAGAATAAGACACACAATTGTTAATGGAGTTCGACGTACAAGCCTACATCTTCGGTCCCTATAAATGAGACCGGTCTATTAAAATATGCCTCAAAACACTTACAATGCTTCAAAAAAGGAAAATCCAAATCTTCCAACAATTACACAAGATTCTCCCTCAAAAAATAAAGGCCAATCTCTTTTGGAAGTTTCTCCTTAAACTACCCCTAACTCTCACGATTTGTAAAAAGAACTCATAGACCTATAAAAACGATACAACAAATACCAACATGCTCCTTTATATACTATTTAAGCCACTGTGGTGTAACAACCATGCATTATTTTATTACCTAGTGGGTCAAGGGTTCGAATCTCCTTTCCCACCACCCATTGCTTGTTATTTACTATATTTGGCTATATCCAACATGCATTGTGCGCCAAGGGTTAGAGGTGTTTAAATGTGTGGCAATGGTTGATTAACATTGGACTTAAGGCCACATTTGGTGGGGGTGAGTTGTAATTCTTGACATCTTTGGAGACATATGTTGTGAGTTGCTTGGTTAGCTCAGGTGCCAAGGTGGGAGGAGTTGTAATGCTCGGCGGGGAGATTTGTAATGGTCGGCGAGCTGGGTTGGACATACGAAAAGCTGAGCTAGTAGATAAGTGGGTGGAAAGTGAGTTGTGCCTGAATAGACAATTTCAATACATTGTATAATATATCCCACATTCACCCTGTTTTGAACAATAGAAGCATACATATACAAAATTGCCACTAAGGAAATATGAAAATTAGAGGCCAAAGCACCCCTCTATAAAAAGAGTGTGTCGATCTTGGTTGAGGGCCTCCAACCAGTAAATAGCGGGGCCCATTTGTCCAAAATCGAGCATTGAAGACCAGAGTCTAAAAACTGTAATCTTTGATCCATATTGCCTTGTCATGTGTCGTAATCACCTTGGTCCACTTGGAGGATGTGCATGTGTCCATATCACCTGCACACAGTCCACTATTTTTTTGAATTGGACAATAATTTCATCGGCCCATATCTTCTGTATACGTACTCCATTTTCCATGTTCTTTATACTGCTAGAAATCTCTCGAAAAGCTCTACGTAATGAAATTGATTGAGCCAGATTTTGGGAAGATCATAGATCAACGTTTCTTGATGAGGATCCCCTGGATCACTCCTCCCCACTTAGCAAATTTTAGAACCTCCTAAAAGCATTTTTAGTTAGTGACGAGGTAAGGGTATTTCTCCCTCACCTTTCTAGTTTCCATCTATTTCACCTTATTTGGATACATGCCTTTCAAACCCACATGAAGGTACTCCACATTACCCCTTCGTGAGGTTCTTACCTTCATGTCCAAAATGAAATCTTCTTACAATTCATTCATACACTCAAGAGTAAAATCATCAATAGAAGGTACCAAAACATTAGCATCATGATCAATAATCATAGGTTGTTCATACAACTTCAGATTTTCAACATTCACAACTGAATAAATCTGTATGTAAGGAGGTAAATCTAACTAGAAATCATTATTACAACTTTCTCCAAAATTTGTAATGGACCGTACCGAATTGGTTTCGACTATTACCTTCACCTGTGAGCCTTTCCTTGCTAATGTGAAGCCAAATTGAATCACCCACTTGAAATTTGTGATCGGTTATATGTTTATCATGCCTAGCCTTGTATTTTGTTTAAATTTTCTCCAAATGTTCTCAGACAAATTGATGGATTTGTTGTATCCTCTGCATAAACTTCTTTTCTTTTTCAGTATCACCATGTCCATTAACAACATTTTCTTATCCAAAATAGATATCTAATGGATATTTAGGTAGATAACCAAAACAAGTCTCAAAAGGAGAATTCATAGTAGAATAATGAATGGCATGATTATAGGCATGTTGCACTTAATACAAATGTTCATCCCCTAATTTAGGATGTTTTCCACAATAACCCCTAAGAAGATGTACCATAGTGCAGTTTACGACCTCAGTTTGACCATCAATTTGTGGATGAAAAGCAATACTTTTCTTTAGTCTAGTGTCCATCAAATCCCACAAAGCTGACCAAAATTCCCCAAGAAACCTAGAATCTTGATAAAAAAAATAGAAGTGGGCAAACCAAAATGAACCCATACATACTGAAAGAATAAGGGTGTAGTCCCTTCACTGGTAATTTGTTTAGTACAAGGAATCAACACACACATTTTGTTAAATATATCCACAACCACATATAGATAGTCATGTTTTCTTTGTGACATGGGAAAGCCTCCTACAAAATCCATGGAAATATTTTCCCAAGGATGAGTAGGGATGGGAAGAGGAGTGTAAAGTCATAACTTCTTGTTGTTAGGCTTGTTCATGACATAAAGAACATGTCCCTTTATATATATGGATATATAATTCTGTATACGAGGCCAATAAAAATACATCTATAAATATGCCAGAATTTTACCAACACCAAAATTCTCTGATATAAGAGAAGTATTAGCTTCCCTAACCATATGAACCTGTATGATAGAAAAGTGACAGGTGAGCATGAAAATCATCAAGTAGCCTTTCTTCATACCCAACCTCCTGAGGTCGTGCCGAGACAGTCGGTGGAAATGAGATATATGCGGATATGGACAAATTAGTCAGGAAATCCTATATCCTTGATACACAACAATGGGATCTACGAATCTAAAGCAAAGAAGGCTCTTCTAACCTGAATTGGTGTTATGGATCGGTTCAACACTATAACTTTTTGGAGGCTCTAATCAATGTCGAGCTCTGCCGAGATCCTATTTGTTGGTTGTTGGATTCGTGGAAAGTGACATGTGGGTGCTTTGTATATATTTCCAGAAAAGGTCATGAAAGTGCTATCAATAGGTGTAATGGATTTACAGGAGATTATGGATGGTTTTCTGGTTTGACCCAGATAGTATTGGCTTGATCGGTTTCTACGTTCAACACAAAAATTTGTATGATGATATCCGGTGGGAGCGGTGATGATCCAAATACTAGTGTACGTAAACCGGTGTCAATGTTTAATTGGTTTGCAAGCCCATTGGGTTATGGGACCTGGGGATCACAACCATGAACTCATGGTTGTTGTGGACCTTTTATGGTCATGTAAAGAATCAATCCCTTCTTCTGACTATCCAGTAGTCATAAGCCTTTTCAACTTCTATGTTTAGTATCAGGAGTTGTGTGATTTTCTCGGAATACCTCACGAGTGTCCTAGTGACTTGTATGCGTAGGCCTATATCTATGTCAGTGAGAAGGTCTCCTACATCTAGTTGAGGAAATAATGGATCACAACCAAATGTTTGTTCTCGTTTGGGTTCTTGTATGGTCATATGTACATCCTATCAAGGCAATCTATAACTGGGTTGATTTGACCAGAATTCGTATGTTTTGTTGTCTTTGATGTTTAACACTCTTAATTGCTCACTAATTGTTTGTGGGTTTCCAGTTGTTTGGAAGACTTGAATCCTAATACCTTGATCTATATCTGCTAATGCCATGCAGAGATTTGACTGGGGTATCACTGGTTCGAATATGTAATCCCTGGGCTCTCTTGGTCATGTAATAGTCATGTAAGAAATAATCAAACTTAATTGAATGAAATAAACTAACTATGCATCTACACTATGCTTGTTCTTTTTGTATTTTCAGAGATACAAACTTGAATGATTTTAAAAATCAATTAATCTAATAAATTTAGATAACAAGTAACTAATCTAAGAACAAAGCTAAAACAAGTAAGGAAGCCACATGTAGTTATTTGCCTGTGCATTTGTGAGTTCATACAAATATAAATATCTAGCTATTTAAATTGAAAGACCTCTAATGTTACCTCAGAAGTAAGGAACAAATCATAGCTTCTCAGAAGCTATCTTTCCCCACGGATTCCCCGGCAATATCAAAAGCAAGCTTTTAATTGAAGTGAAATAATTCACTACTCTATTTGATATATCGTAACTACAACTTTGACAATTCAAACCTGGAGTCTGCAGAACAGAGGCAAATCCAATTGTATCGTAGCTTGTCCCCTCAGTGTGATATTTTTGTTCCTTTGTGTTCTTGTGAATCCAGAAAGGTGAGGATGTGATAGCAGTAGCAGGAGAAGATATTTGAACAGTGGCAGCTTGGAGGTAAACCGAATGGAATGCAAGTAGTAGAGAGATAGCACAAGAGAACAGAGCTTGGCTATGTTATTCTTAGTATGATTGTTGTAGGGATATGACAAGACACACCTAAAATTATAGGACCTATTCTTCCTGTGATGAAATAAAACCTATAACTCTAAGCAGAATCAAGATTCAAATGAACTTAATCTAAAACTGATGTTATATTATGCTAAGACAGTTGTTTGGAGAACAACAATGGAACAAAATGAAACTAGAGAGATTAAGTGATCTCTAAACCAAATAAATGAGGAGCCTTGAACTGAGAGGCTAAGAATTTGTACTAAGTCTAGACCTGTTGAGACTTCTCAAGGAACTTTTAAACACACTAAATAATAATTACATAGAGAGAGAGGGGCCATTTTCTTGTAAACAAGCTCAGTATTTATAGCATTCTTACTCACTAGAAGGCAAGTCCAAATTACCATGATTTATTATTAAAAATGGAGCACTGCTATTACAAAGTGGCTGGAAACTCTAAACAAAGTAGAAGCAGTTGAGAGTTGCAAGTGCAACTTGATTTTTCACGTTGTTGAGTGCACCAGAAGGTTCTGGAAAATATGGACATGACTGCCACTCTGTGCAGGGTGGCGGTTACAGGACCACCACCCTGTCCTGAGCGGCGGTCACGGGACCACTACCCAGGTAGCGTGGTGGTCCTATAACTTAAGACCAAAATGTAAGGAAAAATGGGGCAGAGTTTATAATGTAGCATGCAAAGGTTGGATAAGGCATTTTAGGATGCAAATGTATACTCGGCGAGCTTTCTAGATTCTGAACACCTTGGGAAGAGATCTGAATCATCATTGGGGTTTTTCGTAACCTCTTTCCGACAGTACGGTACATATAATTTTACAAGATTCCATCATTTGGGTACGTACAGAACCCTTTCATAATGATACAAGATTCCATCATGAACATGGTAATCCAATTCTCCTACTTGTTTACCACTCATCAAATTTTCATACAATTCTTTAAAATCAACATCACTAACATATTGTTCCTTATAACTATCATAAACCAAATAACTATGTTATACAAGAACAAATGCAACAACAACTGGAGGTCTAGATAACATATCAGCAACCATATTTTGTGTGCCCTCTAAACAAAGCTATTACAAAGCAGAAGTCATTGGAAACTCTAAACAAAGTAGAAGCGGATGAGAGTTGCAATTACAACTTGATTTTTTACATTTTTGAGTGCGTCGGAAGGTTCTGGAAAATGCGGATAGGACCACCACCCTGTGCAGGGCAGTGGTTACAGGACCACCACCCTGTCTTGGGCGGAAGTCATGGGAACGCTACCCAGGCAGGGCGGCGGTCATGTAACTTAAGACCGAAATGCAAGGAAAAAGGAGGCAGAGGTTAGAATGAAGCATGCAAAGGTTGGATAAGGAGTTTTAGGATGCAAATGTATACTGCATTTTTTTTTTCAGAGTATTTTATATGTAGTTAGCTTTCATTCTTTCATACTTAATTTCCATGTTTTCATAGATTAGTTTTCTTTCTTTCTAGATTATGGAGAATAATTTTAGTCATGAAGAGGTGTAAAACAGTGGGTCTAAGTATGGTGGTCCCAAAATGGGGAATTAGAAGCTATACTTGACATGCCTATGTGTCGCAATGTTGTCATCCAAGTTCCCACTACCTGTAAAACGAAAGAGGGGACTCAAGTGTAGATAGATAAAAGAGGTTGAAATATAAATATTAAACTAAAATGAAATGAGGACTCACCATTTGTGTGGGGGATAACAGCTTACCTCCATTGGTGACACTCCAACTCAATGCGTAAGAACACTCAAAACAAGATTAGAATATTATATATATATATATATATATATATATAACGAACTCATTTTACTATTCATTTATGCATATTTGATTTGGTGATTTTTGAGCTCTGGGACCCATGGTAACCATTTTTTATGAGAGTATAGTAATAATGTTTGTTCTGAGATCATGATCATGCCTATCGAGAGCAAGGAGCTCGACCCGCGAAGTCTCAAGTTAGTTTTTCTCAATTTATCATTTTTGAACCTAAAATAGAGAGATGTTGAAATCTTTGTCTTGGCGGGGGGGGGGGGTTATTTTCAAAAATGTTAGTGTTAAATGAGTCTCTAGGGGGGGGCACCTATAGAGTAGGTTTTTATTTTGTCAAAAATGATTTATTTTTTCTGGTTTTGAGCGTTTGTCGGGCTTTAGGGGCATTCACCAATTCGGCATAGGACCGTCCACCCTGCACAAAATGGCGGTCATGAGACTGCCTGCCCTGGTATAGAGCAGCGGTCACAGGACCACCACCCCATGATGGTAGAATTCATAGGACTACCACCCCACAAGGAAGCGGTTACAAGGCCACCGCCTCAGATGACGGTGGTCATGGAACTGCCGCTCTACATAGAGCGGTGGTTCTGAACAGTAAGTAAAAAAAGATGTATATTTTAATTGTTTTTGTATTTTTGATATTTTTCTATGTTTTTGATGAGCTTGCTAGTTGGATTATGTTACTAGCTTGATCTTTTTCTCTATATTGGGTGGATGTAGAAGAAGGAGGAGTATATACTATGGAGTAGAGAGATGGAGTGTGATTACCTCCCAGCAATTTTGGACTATGTTGACCTAGACAAAGTGAGACACTCTGTAGAGGGCCGGTATTTTGAGGATTTCACAGGCTCCTCATGTTGCTCCTGCCAGTCACATATTGTGTGACTTATTCTCATACTGGGATGTAGACCGTAATACCTTCCAGTTACCAGGTGTTAGGGGTGAGTGGACTATCACCCTGGAGGACTTTTATCACATACTTGGGGTTCCGATTCTTGGGAGGAAGTTGTCTCTTAAGACAACAAGATCCAGGTCCTAGATGGTTCAGTGGGTGACTTATATGGGAGATGTTGTTGTCTTCATTGGTTTGAAGAAGGGGGTGAAGGTCTCGTTTATTGTTGTTACTCCTATCCTCACCATCTGTAACGCCATTATGGGTATCCTGGCCTCATGGTTGATTGGGGATAAGGGAGGGGATACTCTATTATACTGTTGGTCTCCCATGATTGCATAGATTGAGGCTCATGGCCGTATTTATGCGTGGGGAGAAGAAATTCTTGGGACCACCTACCATGACTTATACAGGGTGGTCAAATTACAGGGGCAGTCTCTGAGTCACTATACGTACCCAAAATTGTAAGGTACTATACTGCCGGAACAATGTGACACGTGCTCCAATGATGATATAGGTCTCCTCGCAAGGTGTTCGGGATCCGGAAAAGATCTCCAAGTGTGCGTTAACATCCCACATGCCCCGCTTAGCCCCTGCGTGCTTTGTTTTTCCCTTTTCCCCTCTTTTCTTGGCCTTTTTGCTCTTCAATGACGAAACCACCGCCATGACTGGGAGGCGGTCTCGTGACCGCCACCCTGAACAGGGCGGCGGTCCTATAACCGCCACCCTGCTCAGGGCGGTGGTCCTTTACGCATTTTCCATAAAGCTCTTTTAACATGACTCACGTAATTTCAACGTTTTACCAGCTTTCTTTCACCACCATAAGCTTGCATTTATGATTCTGGTTCCCTGGAATAGTGTTTTGCCATTGTTTATAGTTTAAGAGTTCTATTTGGTTTTTACCTTGGGTAAATGCAAATGCTATAAATAGTTGTCTTGTGCTCAAGCAAATGGTCCCTCAAATTTGCCTCTGAATTCCTCTTTGCAATAGATTTAGTTTTCATTTTTCTTAGAGTTCTTAGTTTCTTTCACTGCATGTCTAGTTAGCGTTGTTTTGCTATCAGGAACCCACATATCCATCTTGTGCAGGTGCTATTATCATTTTATCCAATCCATTGGAGTAGAATAGTTTGTTTTCAATAGGAAGCCATTAAAGTTGCAGGTTTTGTTCTTCAAACAGGATAGTTTCAGGTTCTGGATGTTTCATGTTGCATGACTCACAATAAATCCCGCTAGGAATTGCATAAGCCAAGCTCTGTACTCTTGCGCTATCCCTCTCCTACTCGAATTGTATTCAGTCTGTATCTTGAGTTGCCTTTGTCCCAATATCTACTTCTGTTGATGCTAGCATTACACGCTTTTCTGGATCCACGTGAACACGAAGGAACTGAGGAGATCGCACTGAGGGGACAAGATCACACACACCATGGGATTCGCCACTGTTCTGTAGAATCTAGGTTCTAGCTTTCAAAGTTCTAGTTAGAAACATATCAAATAAAGTAGCCAATCACTTTATTTCAGTCAATTCTACTCTCGATATTGCAGGGAAGCTGTGGGGATTGATAGTTTATGAGAAACTATGATTCACTCCTCACTTTTGAGGTAGGATCGAGAGCCTTGCAAATAGATTAAGTCAATTATTTCATTGTTTAGAATAGATTCACAATTGCACAGACAAATAGCTACACTCGGTTATCTTGTTTGTTTTAATTTTGTCATTAGATTAATTGTCAAATTCTAGGTATGAGTTAAAGTAGTTGCTCTTTTTAAAATTTCCTTCATAAAAGTTCATCAGAAAATACAAAAAAAAATGAGGAGAGAGAAATCATATATGCTATAGATATACTTCACGTAGTTAAATTTCATTTTGCTGCAGTTCGTTTTTACATTGTTACTCTTGTATGACAATCACGGGACCTAGGGAGCCCAGGGAATACGTATTCGAGCCAATCGTGCCTCAGCCCAATCTCATCACAGCAATAACTGATATAGATCAAAATCTTAGGATCCAAGTCTTCCGAACAACTGTAAGCTTGCAACAAATCAATTCCCAGTTGAGTGGATTAAACATAGAAGACGACCAAGCGCACATATTTTGGTCGAAGTCAACCAAACTATAGATTACCCTAGATAAACATGCCCGTATGACTGTGGAGGGGTTTGAAAGAGACAAACGAGTCTATGGTTGTGATCCTTTGGTCCCACAACCAGACGTAGGAGACATAAGTCATCAGACATAGATACTAGCCTACGTACACTAGTATTAAGAACGCCTGTGTCTACTCCACTTGCACACCTATCATCATCAAACAATTATCCTTGCTAAGACAAGCATAGCTATTGAATACTAGGGATTTAGGACTGATTCCATACATGACCATAGCAGGACCCATACAACTAAGAGTTATACGGTTGTGATCCACAAATCCGCAACCCAACGAATCCTTGTGGAGACATACACGAAACTATCCCAGGTCATTTTCCACGTATTCCGCACACCTAGTATTCAGATCTACGCCCACTTCCACCTATTCATGGAGCCATCGAACAGTTATCCTTGCTAAAAATCGCAGCTATCACACCAGCTAAGGAGTTATGGAGGGCCAGAGAATCTTTGCCATA
Source organism: Taxus chinensis (assembly GCA_019776745.2). Classification (NCBI taxonomy): domain Eukaryota; kingdom Viridiplantae; phylum Streptophyta; class Pinopsida; order Cupressales; family Taxaceae; genus Taxus; species Taxus chinensis. Next base: position 671,977,669 of record CM034146.1, read on the forward strand.
GAGTCAACTATATTTACCATCCACCATAGTGACCTTATTGGAGACATACACGAAACTATGCCCAGGTCAGTTTTTTTGTATTCCACAACCCATAGATCGAATCACGCCATCGATATTGATCTCGGCAGACCTTCGAGAGGTCATCCTTGCGAGGAATCTAGTCACACTTGTTCAGATTAGGAGGGCCTTCTTTGTCACTTAGATTCCATCGTTACACTAGTGCGTGAAAAGACATTAGATTGCCTAACTAGTTTGTCTTCATCCCATACATATTCCATCCCCACCGGCTGTCTCAGCACGACCTCGGGAGGTCACGTGTGAGGAAGAGTTACTTGTAGATTCCCACGCTCGCTTGTCACTTTTCCATCGTACAAAATTGGTGAACCCGATGTGAATGAACATGCAACCTTCTGATCTAGAGTCAGATTTCTACTAGTTCTTTCAAATTAAAAATGATTCTTTCATCTTTACTACCTCATTAGCTTTCACCATCACCTTCGCTCCTTCCCATTATTCTGCGGGTATTCATATACCCCCCGAATATGTCGGGATTCGATGCATATGGCAGGCCCCTCTTGGGCCTTGAGGCATACTACACCCAACAAAATAGACAATCATCACCCTCACTCTCAGTATGGGGTGACAACTATTCAACTAACCAGTTGTCAACACAAACTCCAAGGATCAGATATAGCTCGTCCTTCCAAACAGAGGAGTTGGAACAACTCGCTCAAACGCAACAAATAGAGCCTTCAGGCTCGAACAATATGACGTTCACAGGAGAATCTAGTTCATCTCCTCAGGTACTACTTAGACCACAAATTAGTAGACAATCAGACCCATACCTGGGTTTAGATGATGAAAATTCGGTACGTTATGCCAGGAACGAACAACGTTCTCGAAGTATGTACCCACCTATAGGGGTTTACAAACACAACCCGAGGTCTCTTTTCAAGAAAATACCTCTATACCACGTACATATAGGAAATGCCCTTGGGGAAACTTGGCAAGATAATGATCAGTTCATAGCAGGATATCACATGCCTATACAACATCAGAATATGCAACAAATGCCACCAAGGCAAAATATTGTGACTTCACCAAATGAAGTCATTTCTACTCTAGTAGAAAAGGTTAGAGGGTTAGAACTTGCCAAGCAAGTCAAAATTCTCAATTCATGCAAGTAGGAAGTTCCAATCCTCCACATCATCCTAGTCAAGTAGACCTCCTCACAGGAGTAGGCACGTTAGGCATGATTCCTCAGTATTCACAACAAATGCCAACTAGACCCGCCATTTCTAACACCGTTCCGATACTCCCGGTCTAGTACAAAACAATCCATTCCTAGACAATACCCCGTCATACTTAAACATGTACTCCAAATCACCACAAGGGGATATGTTCTCCTCTCCCGGCATGTTTTCTCAAACACAGGTGTTTCCTTATGCCCCTACCAACGCATACGCTACGCCATATCAACAACCCATTCCACCACCGCTCCCTCAGCAAGCACCATCAATGGTTGAAACCTATGCGATAGGGACTTATTCAAAATATTTGAAAGAGCCCTTAGATTTCACCATACGAAGTGTCATGCTTCCAAGACCTCTTCCCGATTTGCCCAAATACAAAGGTGAGGGAGATCCAAACGCACATATCAAAGCTTACGCTACAGCCATTCGAGAACTACTCCCATGGGATGGGGTTGTTGCTAAGATATTCCCAAAAACCTTGGAAGGCATCGCTCTCGATTGGTATTATAGAATACCTGAGGCTTCCATCCATTCGTTCAAGCAGCTCGTGTCAGAATTCATCAAGGCCTTTGACATGAACAAATTATTAAGGACATGAATCAGGGAATTCTTACACATCAAGCAAGAACACAATGAATCTGTCGCCCATTTCATCCAAAGGTGGCGTACAGTTCTTTATTCTTCGGCAAGTGCTCCAAACATGGATCAAATGGAACTATGTGATTTATTCCTTCATTCTCTTAGTAGAGAAGTGAAGGAAGAAGTCCAGAAGTTCCCATTAAGAACTTACGATGAAGTACTTGAGAGTGCTCTTCGAATAGATCAAGCAGCAATTGACAGTGGTCGCAAAACATATGGAACAAATGGGAGGTTAATCACCTCCAACCAGAACACCACAACTTATCCTACTACCACGAACGTCAATCAAGGACCTAAAATCCTTAATAAAAATCAGGGTGTAACAACAGATGGAGTAACCGACCAGCCTAAGAAGGTAAATGTTGTCAATACTCCATCACAAATAAACAACCAACGAAACAACAACTTTACCCCGACAATCAATACAGTGGATTTTAACCATCCACAACAACAACAACAACAACGGAAAAATCCCACACAGGGTCCAAGCCAAAATTCAACTAGGTACCAAAACCAGAATTCAAACCAAAGACAACAAACGCAAAATTTTAATCCTAATAGACAACGGTTTGATCAAAATTTTGGGCCACAATACGCACCAAACCAACAAACTAGGAATTACAATCCTAATTCGTTTTGTGGTTTCCACAAAATTTGGGGCCATGACACTAGAACGTGTCGTGACTACAATAAATTCATGCAACACTTGCCAGATGAACAAAGACAACTTTTCATGGATATGTTCTTGGCAGATCCTATGTCACCAACATCAAATACTTTTTCAGGGGTAGTTTCCCCTCAAAACGCACCCCTGAAGATCTTTAATGATCCACTCCCAAATCACGATAACAACAGGCTAAATCTAACTGGGAGGAACAAGGGTGTAATGATAGGAAACAATGATCATGAAGCTTCAACTTCGCTAAATCCATTAGTTGCGCCACAACTAGGAAGTCAGCCACGACCTAAGATAGTCGGTTTAGTAGAGTTAGACGCCGAACTACCCATCGAAGCTGTAACAAGGACACGAGAGTATTTCTCTCAGCCAAGTCCAAGCCACCTGCCAGAGACGGATAACATCCAACAAATAGTAGCAAAGCCTGTGGGTGCCTATGATTTAATTAATGACCTAACAAAAACCTTCTCGCACATTTCATTTTTAGACTTACTAAAGAACTCTCCTGCCTCACAGGGCTGCTCTTTTAGAAGCATTAGGTTTAGGCCATTTAATTAACATCACTCCACCTCCTGAAACACAGGTAAATCATATAGACTTTGATGTTCATCCTCCGGGGCAGGTGGATAGGGATGTCGAATTCATATTCGAGATAAACAAAATGCCGACAGATGCTGAGATTGCACGCCGAGGTGATCCAGCCTTACATTTGCAAGTATGGGTTTATAACAACTATGTAAAGCGTGCAATGATAGATGATGGGGTAGTGGTTAACATAGTCCCCTTCTCTTTCCTTCAAAAGCTAGGGTATGGAGAAACCAATTGTTCCACAACTCGAAACACACTAAGGGGCTATGATAGCCTTAAAGCCACCTCGGTTGGAACTATAATATTACCGGTCACCTTAGGACCCAAAACCATCTTGACTGAGTTTTATATTATAGATCGGGAAACTAACTATAATATGATCCTCGGCCGACCATGGATACACCGCATGAAGGCAATCCCTTCTACGCTATTTCAAGAAGTAAGGTTTTTACACTTAGGAAAGATATTTGTAGCCAAAGGTGATCCAAAACCATTCGATGTACACCTAGCTGACTTAAAGAAAAGACCAGGTGTGCACTCGGAGTTTGAACTCCCAACAAACCAACTTAATAAACCTACCGACGCAAAACCAAAAGAAAAGTTGGTACCTACGACAGATCTTGAAACTATGAGCCTAGCCAAGGCAACCCCAACCCCCAAAGATGAGGCTAACACTGTAGAAACAGTATCATTAGGAACTACTGCAAAAATCGTTGAATTAATAGAACAAGATCTACCAATGTTCTTACCATTTGATTCTGTAGGCGTGGGATATTCCCTGGGTGTCGGTTCTCTCCCAGTGGTAGATCTCTGCATGGTAGAGGTAGAAGATGTTAACACAACAAATATCCCAACATCTATACTCCCAGCTAAATATTGGACTCTCCATTTTGATGGGGCTAGATGTCGTTATGGAGCTGGGGCAGGTATAATCCTTACTTCTCCCGAGGGGAAAGTCCTACCATTTTCCTTTAAACTAAATTTCGAATGCACAAACAACGGCGCTGAGTACGAAGCCCTCCTCCTTGGCCTCATCTTAGCTAAGAGAATCGGTGTTGATAACATCAGAGTCTTAGGAGACTCACAATTGGTAGCAAACCAAGTCTCTGAGATATATGAAACCAAAGCCGAGCACTTACAACTTTACAAAAAGCTGTATTAGAATTTAAGCAAGGAGTTTGACTTCATATCAATTGAAGCAATCCCGCGAGAGAAAAATCTTCTCGCTGATTCAATAGCAACTTCAGCATCACGTTTTACTCCAAACAGTAAGTTAGAGGATACACGTTTCATAGTATCCCTTCATGATGAACCATTGATAAAAACAATGACAAATTCTCTTTTAAACGGAAATGAAAACAAATCTACTATCCTAGACCACATTGATAGTGATATGGCCACTCTGAATTACTTAAACACCTATGCGGCATTACATCTCTCCTATCATATGATAGATTTGTCCTTAATCCCACATTCGTCTTCCTACTTCAGAAATCCCATGATGGAGCTTCCCTCGCAAATGGAACCTAGCATATACACAGTAGAAAATGGGGACGATTTGGATTTACCTCCAGCCCCACCTGAGTTTGAAGAAGGTAATGCCTCTTTAATCGAAGAAACAATTGATGTTAACATCGGAACGGAAGATGAACCAAGGATATTGAAACTAGGATCCTCGTTAACCCAGAAGAAGTAGAAATACACACTCGAATCCTCAAAGAACATCAGAAGGCTTTTGCATTCAATTATAAGGAAATGACAGGAGTTGCACCCCACATTGTGGTGCACAACCTCGTCACTAAATCTGATGCAAATCCAGTCAAACAAAAGTCAAGACCGATGAAACCCAAGGTAGCTCTCATGGTGAAAGAGGAGGTAATAAAACTCCTCCAAGTAGGATTCATCAAACCAGTCGATTACTCTCAATGGGTATCTAATATCATTCCCGTTCTCAAAAAGAATGGGAAGATACGCATCTGCATAGACTTCCGAGACATTAACAAAGCGTGTCCTAAAGATGACTTCCCGTTACCATCCATTGACATCATTGTTGATGCGACAGCTGGATTTGAACTTTTGTCTCTCATGGATGGATTCTCGGGATACAATCAAATCAGAATATCTGAACAAGATCAAGCTAAAACCACGTTTATAACTCCTTGGGGAACTTATTGCTATGTTGTTATGCCATTTGGTCTCAAGAACACTGGTGCTACATACCAGCGAGCTATGACATATATATTTCATGATCTAATTCATAAAATCATGGAATCCTACGTAGATGACTTGTTGGCTAAGGCCAAGAAGCGTTGTGACCATCTGGAAGTACTCCGCATCATTCTTTCACATCTGATAGAATACGGAGTCACGCTAAATCTAGAAAAATGCGTCTTTGGTGTAACAGGAGGGAAGCTCCTAGGTTACATCATATCGTCATGAGGGATAGATGTTGACCCAACCAAAATTCGGGCTGTCCTCGAAATGGTCCCACCTTCGAATGAATCTGGAATCAGGTCATTTCTCGGAAAACTTGGTGCAATCCAGAGATTCATCCCGGACTTAAGCTTCACCATCCATCCAATCAACAATCTGCTCAAGAAAGATTATAGTATTGATTGGACCGAAGATTGCAATGAAGCTTTTGATGCAGTTAAGCGTTTCCTGTTATCACCACCTACGCTAATGCCACCTAAGCTAGATCGCCCGTTAATTTTATACTCACGAGCTACCAATGTCTCGCTAGCCTGTATGTTGGCTCAAGAAGACGATGACAAGAGAGAACGTGTGATTTATTTCATTAGCCGAACGTTGCTCGACTATGAAACACGTTATACACAAGCAGAACGAGAATGCCTCGCCATAGTCTTTGCAACCAAACGCTTAAGACATTATATGCTAAATCAAGAAACAAGGGTCATGGTAAAAACAGACCATTTACGAACTTTTCTCATGCAAGGGTCCTTGTCTAAGAAGGCTGGACGTTTTATAACCTTAATGGGAGAATTCGAATTAACATTTGTAAATCAGAAATCCGTTAAGGGACAAATCATCGTGGATTGGTTAGCTGATAACCCATTAGATGGAGGTGATCTAGTAGATCTAGATTTTCCAGATGAGTGCGTATACTACATTGAAACCAGACCTCCTATCTCTGAGTGTCCCTGGTACACTGATATCATTAATTATATCATGGACCATACGTATCCAGAAGGGGCTACACCGCAACACAGAAGGAGGTTACGCATTATCGTAGCAAAATACGTCATTATAGAGCAAGTGCTCTATCGGAAAGCATTCGATGGAATGCTTCTAAGATGTGTCGACACAGAAGAATCCAAGAAGATTCTCCATGAATCTCACAGTGGAATGTGTGGAGGCCACTTCGGTGGCCATGCCACCGCTCGTAAAATACATCGAATGGGCTATTTCTGGCCCACTCTAGAACACGACGCAGTAGAGTTTGTACGCAGGTGTCATAAGTGCCAAGAGTTCTCCCATGAGATCCACATGCCGGCACAAACTCTACAACCAATCGCGACTCCATGGCCCTTTTCTACGTGGGGCCTAGATTTAATAGGGAAATTCTCTCCCTCGTCTACAGATGGCCATAATTTTATAATCACGGCCACCGAATATTTTACCAAGTGGGTAGAGGCTATGCCTCTTACTACTGTACCAGGTTCTGTAATCGCCAAGTTCATTTTGAACCAAATCATTTGCAGGTATGGTATCCCACAAGTCATTATCTCAGATAATGGAACTTCTTTTAAGAATGACGAAGTTCGCGAATTGTGCAATAAATTTAAAATAAGCCATCATACGGCTTCCTTGTATTACCCTCAAGCCAACGGACAGGCTGAAGCGACGAATAAAACACTAAAATCCATTCTCCTTAAAATGGTGAAAGAAAACAAATGAGATTGGCACTTGAAGTTATATCTAGCCTTATGGGCCCACCGAACCTCAATAAGAACACCAACGGGAGCAACTCCTTTCTCACTAGTATTCGGGGCAGAAGGCAGTTCTCCCACTTGAGGTTGAAATACCCAGTCTCCGTATTTCATTACAAGGGATCCTGGATGAAGACGCTTACAGAGAAGCACGTCTCTCCCAACTAGAAAGCCTAGATGAAGCTAGGTTAGATGCTGAACAATGGCACAGAGTCTATGCTGACCGGATGTGCCGGTAGTATAACAAGAAAGTCTATGAACGCGACATATATGAAGGTGATCTAGTTCTAAGGCTAGACAGCCAGATCGACAAGAAGACCGGCGAAGGAAGGAAGTTCCAGCCTAAATGGTTGGGCCCATACCGAGTCATGAAGGACTATGGAAATGGTGCATACCTCTTATGTACGCTAGAAGGTGAGGAATTTGGTGAAACAGTCAATTCCCTACACCTCAAGCGGTTCTACGCGTAAGCAACTAGCACTATTTATAATTACATTTACATTGCATCTTCATATAGATTAAGATCATTTTGTCCGCTTGTTTCGTACACAAATTGTGATCAAGGAATTTTGTTCTCAAAGCAATTCATTACAAACTCATGATGTTGTTGGCATAAACACTCTAATCATACTTCTCCATTTTCATGATATCATCAAATTATCTCGGAATCATTTTATCAAATAAAGCTAGATATGACAAAGTCTTAACGGTAACCATGCCAAGATCTGCAGGTTTATTCTCACTTTTGGTTTCTTCTTAGGATAGGTGTCTTGCCTATGGTCTGTTCTAGAAGCTTCATGGTGTCACATCTATCCCATATGTATATCTCTTTGGAAATAAGCACATACTGACATTTTACTCAAGTAAACAAGTCAAATATTGATCAAACAGAAAATTTTAATTTTACACATTTCCTTGCCCCACCAACCTTTGGTGATGAGCTTGCGTCTCTTACTAGTGACGTAGGGTTGGGAAAGGATGGAAATGCCCTTACTCGCCTATGCTTTGCCCACGGTGATAAACCCACGCTTCTTACTAGTAGCATGGGGCAAAGTGTAGGGGGTCCTCTTGACAAACAAATGCAAAAGGTCATAAGCAAACAATTCAAATCTTGAAGTCTTTGAGTCAAAAACAAATGAATCAGATGTCCAAAATTCCAAAAGAGTTCAAAATCCTAAAACCCAGATTTTGTCTACCATGTGGCCATCTAAGGATCTAAGTCTGGATAAACCGCAAAGCAAGTTGCATCCAAAACTATGAAATCACTCGAGTGGAGTGGGCTTGTGGTATCCTAATTTGGTTCCGCCAAAGCTTTGTCTGTCTTTCATCAATATCATTTCAACACATCTCATAACTTGTGCCCTTCCCAACTCTCGGTGATGAGCCCTCGCATCTTACTAGTTGCGTGGAGTTAGGGGTAGGGGCAGGTTTATCTGCTCATCATACCGGTTTATATTCATCACTTTGCCAAAACAAATATGAAGTATCAAAAATTGCTTAAAGAAACTAAGATTCAAAATCACATTGTATCTACATTATCATATATCAGCATCATGAAATACAAAAGGAAAATAAACACTTGCATCATTTGTTCTCCATTGCATACATTTTAAAGAGCATACAAGTATACATACATCATAATCTACATGAGGAAACTAGAAATGGAAAGTAAAGCCATAAATGCCAAAGGTTTGATCCAAAAAGAATATATATATATAATATATATATATATATAAATGATCAACATTTCTGTACAATGCCATCATGCACTAAGCATGGTCAAAATGCTCAAAGAGCCCGGGATATACAAAAGAATATATCATACAAAATCTAGGAGAGCCAAATGGCTTCTCAATCCCTACGAGACCCCTCTGAAGGCACACGCCCATGCCTAGGACTCCGGCTACGCTGGCGCTCTGAGTGCACGGAGGGCTCAGGATCCCGAGGGGCAGCCGCAGTCTCACCACGAGAATGACTCCTCATCAAGTGCTCGGCTGTCCTATACCCCGCTAGCTCCGTGCGGAGAGTCGATACCATCCTGGCCACATGCCAGACTGGGGCGAAGAGATGTCAGTATGTCTACCAGCTGCTGAGGGCTCCCCAGCATCCACGGACAGCTCTGCACGGGTCCTCTCTATGGGGATCATCAGGGTATCAGTACATACCCTGCGAATCAAATCTCGCCACTCATCGGCGGTCTCTGCAAACAAAGGAGAAAACAAATTAGAAACCAAACAAGAAATTAGAAATACAAGATAAAACAAAAGGAGAGATAGTAACTAAGGAGATCCTAACTAAAAACAAACATTAAAAGGAGAGAGGGTAACTTACTCGGATCACCAGGCCTCCAGGATGGATCTATAGGATCAGCACCTGCCACAGATGCCGCCGCTGACTGAGGGGCTGCTCCTGTGACTGGAGCAACATAGCACCCCACAACGGACTCATCCTCCCCACCATGGCCCTGGGAGAGTGGCTCCTCTGAAACCAGAGTCACTCTCTCTGCACTCTGCTTGGCCCTCTCTGCCTGCATGATATCCTGAGTGTCATGCCACTCAGGATCACTATCCTCCTCGGTCTCCTCCTCTGTCTCTCCCCCTGTAAACTCCTTAGACTCGGAGTCTACCTCAATGGGGTCATTGCTGCTATGGGCAGGACCCGCGGCAATCTGAAGCAAGGGTGCCTGAGGCACACCGGCTCTCCCTCTGGCACGTACTATCCTCCTGGCTGCAATAGGAATGCCAAGAGTAACCACTGTCCAACCCCGGCCTCTAGGCCCCCCTCTGGCCTCTCGGACTGATCTGTATACTGGTGCTACCGGGGGAAGCATACCCATGTAGGGTAGGCCAAACTACTGAGGAACTCGGCCAAAGGGGTGTATCTCCACTCGCCCCACTCTATCAATAAGCTGCCCTGTGGTGGAGCTAGGAGATCAAAGTAAGAGCCTCCTCGCCCCATATACCTACCATAGTCTGATATGGTGTGGCCTCCATGTCGGCAGTAGTCAGAGAAGCAACTGGCTGATGAGGTGCTCGGAGCACCGACATATCTGTCCATCTAGCTGCCCTCACAGCTCCGGGATCTGCCACCTCTACACCTCTACCGTAGGGGATGAAGTGCTCATAGACCCAACTCATGACCAGGGTCGGGTGGCTCAAGGACTGCCCCTGTAAATGGACTACCCTGTATAAATCATGGTAGGTGGTCCCAAGAATATCTGCTCCCCAGGCATATATCCGGCCATGTCCCTCTATCTGTGCAATAATGGGGGACCAGCAGTATAACAATGTGTCTCCTCCCTTGTCCTCGATCAGTCTCGAGGCAAGGATCCCCATGATAGCCTGGTGAAGTAAGGGGATGGGAAAACTAGGAATGGATCGAACTCTAACCCCCTTCTTCGACCCCATGGAGATGACTACATCTCCCATGTATGTGGCCCACTGTGCTATCTGGGCCCGCGAACCTGTTGTCTCAAGGGTGAGACGTCTCCCAATAATCGGGACCCCCAGGGATATGTGATAAACATCCTCTAAAGTGATGGTCCACTCACCGCGGACCCCTGGTAATCGGAAGGTGTTCCGATCAGCATCCCAATAGGAGAATAGGTCACAAAGAATGTGACTGGATGGTGCAACATGGGGCACGCACGAGATGCGTAGTATCCCGAGCCCTCTGAAGAGTATCCTCCTCATCCTGTGAGAGGGCATCTAACACTCCTGGGAGCCAGTCACACTCCCTCTCTCAGCTCCACTGGATATACTCCTCTCTCGCCTGCATACACCCAAAAACACACAAAACAGAGCAAGTTAGCATCCGAATAATACTGGAAAAATCATGAAAACACGTAGAAATGCTAAAAATGTAAAAGACAATTTCAAATAGATGTTCTTTTTGCATTCTGTGCAAAACCACCACCCTGAGCAGGGAGGCGGTTTTGTAAACCGCCTTAAAGGCGGTGGTCGTGTAACCGCCACCCTGTAACCGCCGCCCTGGGTAGGGCGGCAGTCGTGGCCCAAAAACCCACGCGGGTTTTTAAACCTAAAAAGCCTAAAAGCACTAAAAAACAAGACCATTTTACCTAAAAACAAAGCCTACCCAGTAGGTGCCCCCCTAGATGGACCTTTTGAACACTAACATTTTCAAAAATTACCCCCCCATGACAAAGATTTTAACATTTCAAAATAAAAGGGGTAAAAAGGATAAATTGAAGAAAACTAACCTGTGATCTCGCGGGTCGATGTTCCACTCGCGGAGGCATGATCACTATCCCGTCACGGACGTTTTGACTCTACTCATGCAAGAAACCGTCACCATGGGTTCCAGAGCTCAAAACCAATCAAATCAACTCGCGCAAATGAATAGGAAAATGGGCCCACTTTCATATATATAGCGCCCTGATTCATTTTAAATGCCCTTTTCACAGGTTTGGAGCGCCGACGGAGGTAAGTTCTTATCCCCACAAAAATGGTACGTTCTCATTTCCTATTATTTTAGCGTTTATTTTCCAAACTATTGTGTCTATCTGCACTTGAGTTCTCTTTTCGTTTTGCAGGTAGCAGGAATTTTGGATGGCGTCATTTCAACACACGGATGTATCAGGTATAACTTCTAACTTCCCATTTCGGGACCGCCATACTCGGACCCACCGTTTTACGCCTCTTCATGGCTAAAACACTTCTCCGAGGGGGCAATATGTACGTACCCAAAATTGTAAGGTACTGTACTGCCGAAACAACGTAACAGGTGCCCCAATGATGATACAGGTCTCCTCGCAAGGTGTTCAGGATCCGGAAAAGATCTCCAAGTGTGTGTTAACATCCCGCATGCCCTGCTTAGCCCCCGCATGCTTTGTTTTTCCCTTTTCCCCTCTTTTCTTGGCCTTTTTGCTCTTCAGTGACGAAACCGCCGCCCTGCCTGGGTGGCGGTCTCGTGACCGCCGCCCTGAATAGGGCAGCGGTCCTGTAACCACCGCCCTGCTCAGGGCGGCGGTCCTTTACGTGTTTTCCAGAAAGCTCTTTTAACATGACTCACGTAATTTCAATGTTTTACCAGCTTTCTTTCACCGCCATAAGCTTGCATTTATGATTCTAGTTCCCTGGAATAGTGTTTTGCCATTGTTTATAGTTTAAGAGTTCTATTTGGTTTTTACCTTGGGTAAATGCAAATGCTATAAATAGTTGGCTTGTGCTCAAGCAAATGGCCCCTCAAATTTGCCTCTGAATTTCTCTTTGCAATAGATTTAGTTTTCATTTTGCTTAGAGTTCTTAGTTTCTTTCATCGCATGCCTAGTTAGTGTTGTTTTGCTGTTAAGAAGCCACATATCCATCTTGTGCAGGTGTTGTTGACATTTTATCCAATACATTGGAGTAGAATAGTTTGTTTTCAATAGGAAGCCATTAAAGTTGCAGGTTTTTTCTTCAAGTAGGATAGTTTCAGGTTCTGGACGCTTTCATGTTGCATGACTCGCAATAAATCCCGCTAGGAATTACATAAGCCAAGCTCTGTACTCTTGCGCTATCCCTCTCCTACTCGCATTGTATTCAGTCTGTATCCTAAGCTGCCTTTATCCCAATATCTACTTCTGTTGATGCTAGCATTACACGCTTTTCTAGATCCACGTGAACACGAAGGAACGAGGAGATCACACTGAGGGGACAAGATCACACACACCATCGGATTCACCACTGTTCTGCAGAATCCAGGTTCTAGCTTTCAAAGTTCTAGTTAGAAACATATCAAATAAAGTAGCCAATCACTTTATTTCAGTCAATTCTACTCTCGATATTGCCAGGGAAGCTGTGGGGATTGATAGTTTCTGAGAAACTATGATTCACTCCTCACTTCTGAGGTAGGATCGAGAGCCTTGCAAATAGATTAAGTCAATTATTTCACTGTTTAGAATAGGTCCACAATTGCACAGACAAATAACTACACTCGGTTATCTTGTTTGTTTTAATTTCGTCATTAGATTAATTGTCAAAATTCTAGGTATGATTAAAGTAGTTTCTCTTTTTAAATTTCCTTCATAAAATTTTATCAGAAAATACAAAAAAGAGAGAAATCATTTAGGCTATAGATATACTTCACGTAGTTAAATTTCACTTTGCTGCAGTTCATTTATTTACATTGTTGCTTTTATATGACAATCACGGGAACTAGGGATCCCAGGGAATACGTATTCGAGCCAATCATGCCTCAACCCAATCTCATCACAACAATAACTGATATAGATCAAAATCTTAGGATCCAAGTCTTCTGAACAACGGTAAGCTTGCAACAAATTAATTCCCAGTCGAGCGGATTAAACATAGAAGACGACCAAGCACACACGTTTTGGTCGAATCAACCAAACTACAGATTACCCTAGGTAACATCCACATGACCATAGCAGGACCACAACAACTACGAGTCTACGGTTGTGACCCACAAATCCCGCAGCCCAACAAATCCATAGGTGAATTAGACATAGACGCTAGCCTACGTACACTAGTATTTCTGTCTACTCCACTTCCACCTATCATCATCGAACAATTATCCTTGCTAGACACAGCAGCTAACGAAGCTAGGGAATTCAGGACTAGGCCAGAGAATCGCCCATAGAAATAATTATATTTACCATCCGCCATATGACCTTATCTGGAGACATACACGAAACTATCCCAGGTCATTTTCCACGTATTCCGCAACCTATAGACCGAATCACGCCAGAGCTCGATATTGATTAGAGCCTTCAAGCAGTCATCCTTGTTGATTGATCTATCACACTAGTTCAGATTAGGAGGGCCTTCTTTGCCTTAGATTCACAAGTTCCACTAGTGCGTATTGAAGACATTAGATTGCCTAACTAGTTTGTCTGCATCCCACACATATTCCATCCCCACCGGCTGTCTCGGCACGACCTCGGGAGGTCGGGTGCGAGGAAGAGTTACTTGTAGATTCCCATGCTCGCTTGTCACTTTTCCATCGTACAATCACCCTACTCTAGTTATGAGTTGGGTGTACAAGCGTATCATTCCCTATGGGATGGGCATACTAGCAGAGGATCTGGGGGCTGTCAAGGTAGCGAGGTGGACAGGGATGACAATACTCAAGATGCCACACCAGCCAGTGGCTTCACTAACTATTGCAGACATGGAGGCCACTCCTTATCAGGCTATGGCAAGACTGTGGGGAGAGGAGACACATACGTTGATTTCTTGCACTACTACAGGTCAGCTGGTAGACATGATAGGGAGGTTGGAGACCCACTCATTTGGTCAAGTCCCTTAGCAGTTCAACCTCCCATATGTTGATATGCTTCCTCTAGCGGGGCCAGTGTACAGGTCTATTCGTGAGGCTCAGGGAGGTCCTAGAGGAGGCCGAGGTTGGACCACGGTTACTCCTGGAGTTCCTATTGTAGTTAGGTGGGTGGTTCATGCTCGAGGAGCATCCAGTGCTCCTCGAGAACCCTTACTTCTGATCGAGGCTGCTCTTGCTCATATTAGAGAGGGAGATGAGCCCATTGATGTGGACTTAGACTCCGAGGAGTTCACAAGAGAGGAGAATGAGGAGGAGATGATGGGAGAGGGGATTGGAGGCGAGGCTAGTGGAATAGACGAGGATAGCAATTCTGAGTGGCATGACACTCATGATATCTTGAGGGCGGAGAGGGTGGAGGCAAGTACAGAGCAGGAGACCTTGGTCTCAGAGAGATTGCCTCACCAGGGCACTAAGGGAGATGATGAGTCTGTGGCGGGATGACATTTCTTTCCAAATTTTGAGGAGGCACCATAGTCGGCAGCAGCATCAGTAGCAAGCACAGATCCTAGAGATCCCACCTAGATGCCTAGAGATCCGAGTTAGTTACTACTCTTCTCTCGACCCTGTTAGCTAGAGATGTTAGTTGATATTTTTGTTGTTTTGCTTCTTTTTTTTTCATTTTTGGTAATTTTCTAACTTGTTATCTCTCTCTTTTTTTATTTGCAGTGACTTCTGAGGGATGGCAGGATTTGATTCACCAAGTGTGTGTGGATACCCTATTGCTCCCCTCGGAGAGTACTCAAATTGAGCTTACTAAGGACGTGGGAGAGCCTTCAGCAACCGAAAGACATACTGATGTGTTTTCCCCTATCTGGAAGGTAGAAAAGTTAGTGTCCTCCCTTCATACTGAGTTGGCTGGATACAGGACTGCTGAGCACCTGATGAGGCGGAGCCATTCTCACAATGAGACCACAACCAGTGGCCATGATCATGAGCACTCCCATCATTCGATACATCTAGAGCGTCATCGTAGCAGGAGTCCTAGACATAGTCGTGCACCCTCCGAGGGATCCCACAGGGATTGAGAAGCCTTTGTAGTGATTTTTTCGGATGTTTATATGAGTTGTTTTTGTATTTTTTGGGCTCATTGAGCATTTTGACCATGCCTAGTGCATGATGACATTGTATATAAAACACGATTTCTATATATATATCTCTTTTTGGCTTCAGATCTTCTTTATATCTAGAGTTTTTTGTGGTTTGTTTCTCATGTGTACACTAGATGTTTAGAATTTCCAATTTTCATATGCTTTTCAGAATGTATGCAATGGATGACAAGTGATAACAAATGTTGAACATAATGTTTGTCTTTTTGTTTGTTTTTGTAATACTGATATGAGATGATGTAAACATATTGTAGTACTGAACTTTTGGCTTCTTTGGACAATATTCGTTGCTTCTTCTTGTTTTGGAAAAATGTGATGAAAATGTAGTGATAATGAGATGAACTTGCCCCATTCCTAACTCCACGCAACTAGTAAGATGTGAGGGCTCAACACCAAGAACTAGAAAGGGCGCAAATTGTATGAATTTGGCTAAATGGAAATGATGAGAGAAAGACAAAGTATTAATAGAAACAAAATTTTAGACCTACACACTTACCTTACTAAAACCTGCTACATAGTTCAAAATGTAACTTACTTTTCAGTTTATCTAGACTTAGATCCATAAATGGCAACTTAGTTGACAAAATATGGTTTTAAGGATTTGATCTCTTTGGAACTTGGATGCTTAATTTCACTTTTCACAATACACTTTGTTTTGAATTTTAAAATACTAAGATTCATTAATTTACGTGAATGGACCCCCTATGCCTTGCCCCATGCTACTAGTAATGAAGTATGGGCTTATCACCGAAGGCAGGACATAGGTGAGTAAGGGCACTTCTTTCCTTTCCCAACCTTGCATCACTAGTAAGAGATGTGGGCTCATCACCAAAGATTGGTAGGGAAAAGAAGTGTGTAAAATAAAATATTTCTGTATGTTTAGTATTTTTTTGGATTCAATTTGACTTTGACATTTGTGATCTATAATTTTGGAGTATCCTTATTTCAAAGAGATGTAAGAGGGATAGATGTGACACCAAGAAGCTTCTAGAACAGACCGTAGGTAAGAACATCTTAACCTAGTAGAAGAAAATGAGTATGACCAAGTATGCAGGCCTTGGTATGGTTTTTGTCAAGATTTTGTCTATCAAATTGATGAGATGATTTCGAAATCATTTGATGATATCATGAAAATTGAAGAGATATGATTTGAATACTTTTGCCAATATTTTCAGAAGCTTGTAATAAATTTCTTAAGAATAAGTTCCTTGACTACAACATTTACGAAATGAGTGAACAAAATGAATTAACTAAATGACTAATGCAATGCAGGTTAACATAGTATACAAATGGTGATGCTGATGACTTATGCATAAAATCATTTAAGATGTAAGGAATTAACAGTTTCATTAAATTCCTCACCTTCTAGTGTGCACAAGAGATACGCATTGTTTCCGTAGTCCTTCATGACTCGATATGGGCCTAGCCACTTAGGCCGGAATTTCCTTCCTTCGCCAGTTTTCTTATCAATCCGGCTATCTAGTCTTAGAACGAGATCACCTTTGTATATTTCTCGTTCGTAGACTTTCTTGTTATATTGACTGGCACATTCGGTCAGTGTAGGCTCTGTGCCTTTGCTCGGCATTTAACCTAGCCTCATCAAGGCTTTCTAATTGAGAGAGTCATGCCTCTCTATAGGCTTCTTCTCCTAAGATCCCTTGTAATGAGATGCGGAGGCTAGGTATTTCAACTTCTATTGGTAGAACTGCTTCGGCTCCGAATACCAACGAGAAAGGGGTTGCCCCTGTTGGTGTTCTTATTGATGTTCGATAGGCCCACAAGGCTGGGTATAGCTTTAAATGCCAATCCTGTTTGTTCTCCTTAACTATTTTGAGGAGAATGGTTTTTAACGTTTTATTTGTGGCCTCAGCCTGTCCATTGGCTTGGGGGTAATAAAGAGAAGTTCGTGTGATGGTTTATCTTGAATTTACTACATAGTTCATGGACTTCATCATTCTTGAAGGATGTTCCATTATCTAAGATAATGACTTGTGGGACACCGTACCTACAAATGATTTGATTTAGAATAAACTTAGCAATTACAGAACCTGGTACGGTGGTGAGAGGCATGGCCTCTACCCATTTTGTAAAGTATTTTGTGGCCGTGATTATGAAGTTATGGCCATCTGTTGATGAGGGAGAGAATTTCCCTATCAAGTCTAGGACCCACGTGGAAAAGGGCCAAGGGGTTGCGATTGGTTGCAGAGCCTGTGCCGGCATGTGAATCTCATGGGAGAATTCTTGGCATTTGTGGCATTTACGCACAAACTCTACTGCATCATGTTCTAGGGTGGGCCAGAAATAGCCCATCCGATGTATCTTACGAGTAGTGGCATGGCCACCAAAGTGGCCTCCACATACCCCGCTATGGGATTCATAAAGAATCCTTACGGATTCTTCCATGTCAACACATCTTAACAACATCCCGTCGAAGGCTCTGCGATAGAGCACCTGTTCTAAGATGACGTATTTAGCAATGATGATGCGTAACCACCTTCTTTGTTGGGATGTGGCCCCTTCTGGGTATGTGTGGTCCATGATGAAATTGATTATGTTGGTGTACCAAGGACATGCAAAGATAGGAGGCCTGGTTTTGATAAAATATACACACTCATCGGGGAAGTCTAGATCTACCAAATCACCTCCATTCAATGGGTTGTCAACCAACCAGTCTGCAATGATTTGTCCCTTAACGGATTTTTGGTTTACAAATGTTAGCTCAAATTCACCCATTAAGGTTATGAAGCGTCTAACCTTTTTAGACAAAGACCCTTGCGTGAGGAATGTCCGCAAGTGATCTGTCTTGATGATCACCCTTGTTTCTTGATTTAGCATGTAATGTCTTAAGCATTTTGTTGCAAAGACTATGGCAAGGCATTCTCTTTCTACCTGTGTGTAATGTGTCTCATAGTCGAGCAATGTCTGACTAATGAAGTAAACTACACGTTCTCATTTATCATCATCTTCTTGAGCCAACATGCAGGCTAGTGAGACATCAGTAGCCCGTGAGTACAAGATCAAAGGATGATCTGGTCTAGGGGGCATTAGCGTGGGCGGAGACAATAAGAAGCATTTAACTGCTTTGAAGGCCTCGTTGCATTCATCGGTCTAATCAATGCTATAATCTTTCTTTAATAAATTGTTGATTGGATGAACAACAAAACTTAAGTCTGGGATGAACCTTTGAATTACACTGAGTTTCCCAAGAAATGATCTGATACCAGACTCATCTGATGGTGGAATCATTTCAAGAACAACCCAGATTTTGGCCGGGTCGACATCAATCCCTCGTGATGATATAATGTAACCTAGAAGTTTACCTCCTGTTACACCGAATACACATTTCTCTGGATTCAATGTGACGCCATATTCGATCAATGTGAGAGAATGATATGGAGCACTTCTGGGTGATCACAATGCTTTTTGGCCTTGGCCAGCAAGTCATCTACGTAGGATTCCACAATCTTATGAATAAGATCATGGAATATATATGTCATTTCCCATTGGTATGTAGTGTCAGCATTCTTAAGACCGAACGGCATGACAACATAACAGTAGGTTCCCCAGGGAGTTATAAACGTGGTCTTGGCTTGATCTTCCTCAGATATTTTAATCTGATTATATCCTGAGAACCCATCCATGAGGGACAACAACTCAAATCCAGTTGTTGCATCAATAATAACGTCGATGGATGGTAATGGGAAGTCATCTTTGGGACATGCTTTGTTAATGTCCCGAAAGTCTATGCAAATGCGTATCTTCCCATTCTTTTTTAGAACGGGGACGATATTGGATACCCATTGTGAATAGTCAACTGGTTTGATGAACCCCACTTGGAGGAGTTTCATCACTTCCTCTTTCACCATGAGAGCCACTTTTGGCTTCATTGGTCTTGATTTTTGCTTGATTGGCTTTGCATCTGGTTTGGTGACAAGATTGTGTACTATGATATGTGGTGCAATTCCCGTCATTTCTTTGTAACTAAATGCAAAATCCTTTTGATGTTCTTTGAGGATCTGAGTATGTATTTCTATCTCCTCTGGAGTTAAAGAGGATCCCAACTTCAAAATCTTTGGTTCTTCCTCTGTTCCGATATTTATGTCTATGGTTCCTTCGATTAAGGAGGTGTTTCCCTCCTCAAACTGGGAGGGGCTGGGGGTAATTCCAAACTCCCTTCATTCTCCACCTCGTAGATTTTGAGATTCTCTTGTGGGGGAGATTCTATCATGGGATTTCCAAAATAGGAAGAGGAGCATGGGATTAGAGAGAAATCAACTATGGAATGAGTGAGATGCAGCTCTGCAAAGGTGTTTAGATATTCAAGGGTTCCCTTTCACTATCAGAGTGATCTATAATGGTGGATTCATTCTCAACTTCCACATGTGTTGATATCGGGATTACTGGTATTTTATGAACCAAAGGTTCAACACGTATTGATACCATGAAATCTGTATTTCCAATTCATTGCTTGGAGTGAATCAGGAAGCTGAGGTTGCCACAAAATCAGCGAGAAGGTTTTGTTCTCGTGGGATTGCTTCAATTGATATGAAGTCAAATCCCTTCGTTAGTTTTAGTACTGTCATTTTATAAAGTTGCAGGTGTTCAGCCCTAGTCTCATATACCTCTGATAGTTGGTTTGCAACTAATTGGGAGTCTTCGAGTACTCTGATATTACTAATGTCCATCCTTTTGGCAATGATAAGGCCAAGAAGGAGGGCTTCGTATTCAGCCCCATTGTTTGTGCACTCGAAGTTTAATTTGAAAGTGAAAGGTAGAACCTTTCCCTCGGAGTGAAGTAAGGATCACACCTGCCCCAACACCGAAATGACATTTTTCCCCATCAAAGTGGAGAGTCCAATAATAATTTGGAAAAATGGAAGTTGGGACACCCTTAGTCTCTACTTCCCTTGTCTCAGTTACTTCCACCATACAAACTTCGTCCGCATGTATGGAACCAATTCCTAGGGTATGTCCTATACCCATAGAATCAAATGGCAGGAGAATAGGTAGATCTTTCTCCAGTAATTTGATAATTTTTGTAGTGGTTCCTAGCGAAATTGTTTCTATAGTGATGGGCTCATCTTTGATTGTTGGGATGCCTTTGATTAAGTTTGTGACTTCTAGTTCTGTCGTAGGCACCAACTTTGCTTCTGGGTTTGTATTGACTAGTTTGTTGAGCTGATTTGTCGGGAGCTCAAATTCAGAATGGATGCCTGGTCTTTTCTTCAAATCTGCTAGGTGTATGTCGAAAGGTTTTGGGTCGCCTTGTGCTACAAAGACCTTTCCTAGGTGTAGAAAACCTTACTTCTTGAAATAACGTGGAAGGGATTGCCTTCATGCGATGTATCCAAGGGTGACCGAGAATCATATTATAGTTGGTTTCCTGATCTATAATATAAAATTCAGTGAGGATTGTTTTGGGTCCTAAAGTGACTGGTAGCACTATAGTCCTGATTGAAGTTGCCTTGAGGCTATCATAGCCCCTTAGCATGTTTCGTGTGAAGAACAGTTCGTTTCTCCATATCCTAGCTTTTGAAGAAAAGTGAAGGGGACTATGTTAACTGCTGCCCCATCATCGATCATTACACGCTTAACATAGTTGTTGTAAACCCAAACCTGCAAATGCAAGGGTGGATCACCTCTACGCGAGATTTCAGCATTTGTTGGCATTTTACTTATGTCGAATATAAACTCGGTATCCCTATCTAGCTTCCCTGGAGGGTAGACGTCAAAGTCTACATGGTTTACTTGTGTTTCAGGGGGAGGGGTGATGTTGACGAGATGACCGAGACCTAATGCTTCTAAGAGAGTAAGCTCTATGAGTGGGAGAGTTCTTCAACAAATCCAAAAAGGAAATGTGAGAGAAGGTCTTTGTTAAGTCATTAATCAAATCATAGGCACCTACTGGTTTTACTGGTATTTGTTGAGTGTTGTCTGGTATTAGTGAATAAGTTGGGACTGGTTGAGAGGAGTAGTCCCGTGTTCTTGTTATAGTTTCTACTTGTAACTCGGTATCTAATTCTACCAATCCAACTATCTTGGCTTGTGGTCGAGTTCCTAATTGGGGTGCGACCCGTTGGATTTGATGAAGTCGAAGCTTCATAATTGTTATTCCCTGTTATGACACCTTTGTTCACTCCGCTTGGATCTAACCCGTTGTTGTTAGAATGATTTGGGAGAGGATCATTGAAAATCTTGAGAGGTGCATTTTGAGGAGAAACCAACCCCTGGTAGGTATTTGATGTGGTTGGTATAGAATTTTCCAGAAACATATCTACAAAGAGTTGTCTTTGATCTTCTGGTAAACGCTCCAAGAATTTATTGTAATCGTGGAAAGTTCTAGTATCATGACCTTGGATTTTGTGAAAGCCGCAATATAAATTGGGATTATAATTCTGTGGTTGTTGGTTTAAATCTTGTTGTGGCCCAAAGTTTTGATTGGGCTGCTGATTGTTATAAT
This sequence comes from Taxus chinensis, assembly GCA_019776745.2. Taxonomy (NCBI): domain Eukaryota; kingdom Viridiplantae; phylum Streptophyta; class Pinopsida; order Cupressales; family Taxaceae; genus Taxus; species Taxus chinensis. The sequence continues at coordinate 671,999,640 of CM034146.1, forward strand.
TGTAATTTTGAGGCTGTTGCCTTTGGTTTTGGTTTTGATATCCATCTGGGCTTTGGGTAGGGCCTTGTGACTGGATTTGTTGTTGTTTTTGTTGTTGTTGTGGTTGTGGCGGATGATTAAAATCCACCGTATTGATTGTTGGACTAAATTTGTTATTGCGTTGATTGTTAGCAGGTGTCTGGGGTGTTCACAACATTTGGTCTTTTGGCTTGATCAGTGACTCCATCTGTTGTAACCCCATGGTTTTTGTTAAGGATCTTGGGTCCTTGATTGGTATTTCCCATGTTGGGATAGGTCGTAGTGTTTTGATTGGGAGTAATTAATCTCCCGTTTGTTCCATAAGTCTTACGACCACTGTCTATTGCCGCTTGATCTATTCGAAGAGCACTCTCAAGTACTTCATCATAAGTCCTTAGCGGGAACTTCTGGACTTCTTCCTTTATCTCTCTGCTGAGAGAATGAAGGAATAAATCACATAGTTCCATCTGATCCATGTTTGGAGCACTTGCTGAAGAGTAGAGAACTGTACGCCATCTTTGAATGAAATGGGCAGCAGATTCATTGTGCTCTTGTTTAATGTGTAAGAATTCCCTGATCCCCATTCTTAACAGTTTGTTCATGTCAAAAGCTTTGATGAATTCTGACACAAGTTGTTTGAATGAATGTATCGAGGCTTCAGGTATTCTATAATACCAATCAAGGGCAATACCTTCCAAGGTTTTAGGGAATATTTTAGCAACAACCGCATCCCAAGGGAGTAGTTCTCGAATGGCTGTGGCATAGGCCTTGATATGAGCATTTGGATCTCCCTCCCCCTTGAATTTAGGAAAATCGGGAAGAGGTCTTGGAAGCATGACACTTCGTACGGTGAAATCTAAAGGCTCTTTTAAATATTCTGAGTAAGTCCCTACCGCATAGGTTTCAACCATAGATGGTGCCTGTTGAGGGAGTGGAGGTGGAACGGGTTGTTGATATGGCATAGCATATGTATTTGCAGGGCGTAAGGAAACCCCTGTGGTTGAGAAAACATCCTGGGAGAAGAGAACATATCTCCCTGTGGTGATTTTGAATAAATGTTTAAGTAGGGAGGAGCATTGCTCTGATATGGATTGTTTGGTACTAAACCGGGAGGTATCATATTTTCAACTGGAGCAACGTTTGAAAATGGTTCTAGTTGGTGTTTGTTGTGGATAGCTATAGGATTGTTGAGGAGGCATACCTAACGTGCATGTTCCTGTAAGGAGGTCAACCTGGCTAGGATGATGCGGAGGGTTGGGAGTTCCTGCTTGCCCCGAGTGTGAAGCTTGATTTGCTTGAGCAAGTTCTAGCCCTCTAACCCTTTCAACTAGAGCCGAGATGACTTCAATTGGTGATGATACAATATTCTGTCATGGTGGCTGTTGCGGCACCCCTTGAGGTTGCCGAGGGGTATGGTACCCTGCTATGAATTGATCGTTACTCTGCCAAGCTTCACCAAGAGTATTCTCCATAGGTGGAGGAATGGGGGTGTTTTCTTGGAGCAGGGTGTCATGTTGTGTTTGCAAACTTCCTATAGGTGGATACATGTTTTGGAAGCATTGTTCACTTCTAGCGTAGCGTGCTAAGTACTCCTCATCCAAAAATGGGAGTGGATCTGACTGCCTACTGATTTGTGGTCTAGATAAAACTTGAGGAGATGAAATGGATTCTCCAGTAAGTGTCATATTGTTAGAGCCTGAGGGCTCCGGTTGTTGTGTTTGTGTGAGTTGGTCTAGCTCCTCAATTCAAAATGAAGAACTAGAGCTAGTTCTTTGAGGAGGAGTTTGTGATGATAAGTAGTTACTTGAGTAGTTGTCAGCCCATGTAGAAAGTGAGGGTGACTGTTGTCTACTCGTTTGACCATAATATGTTTCGAGACCTGAGAGAGGTCTGCCATATGTGTCGTATCCCGACATATTCGGGGGGTATATAAATACCCGCAGAATAATGGGAAAGAGTGAAGGTGGATGAAAGAAATGGAAATGAAAAAGGGGCGGCTATTCCTTTCACGTTGGGTTCACCAATTTTGTACGATAGAAAAGTGACAGGTGAGCATGAAAATCATCAAGCAACCTTTCTTCATACCTGACCTCCCGAGGTCGTGCCGAGACAGCCGGTGGAAATGAGATATATGCAGATATGGACAAATTAGTTGGGAAATCCTATATCCTCGATATGCAACAATGGGATCTGTGAATCTAAAGCAAAGAAGGCTCTTCTAACCTGAACTGGTGTTATGGATCGGTTCAACACTATAACGTTCGGAGGCTCCAATCAATGTCGAGCTCTGCCGAGATCCTATCTGTTGGTTGTTGGATTCGTGGAAAGTGACCTGTAGGTGCTTCGTATATATTTCCAGACAAGGTCATGAAAGTGGTATCGATAGGTGTAATGGATTTACAGGAAACTATGGATGGTTTTCTGGTCTGACCCAGAAAGTATTGGCTTGATCAGTTTCTACGTTCAACACAGAAAGTTGTGTGATGATATCTGGTGGGAGTGGTGAGGATCTGAATACTAGTGTACATAAACTGGTGTCAATGTTTAATTGGTTTGCAGGCCCGTTGGGTTGTGGGACCTAGGGATCACAACCGTGAACTCATGGTTGTTGTGGACCTTTTATGGTCATGTAAAGAATCAATCCCATCTTCCGACTATCCAGTAGTCATAAGCCTTTTCAGCTTCTATGTTTAGTATCAGGAGTTGTGTGATCTTCTCGGAATACCTCACGGGTGTCCTAGCAACTTGTATGCATAGGCCTATATCTATGTCAATGAGAAGGTCTCCTGCATCTGGCTGTGGAACTAATGGATCACAACCAAATGTTTGTTCTCGTTCGGGTTCTTGTATGGTCATATGGACATCCTATCAAGGCAATCTATAGCTGGGTTGATTTGACCAGAATTCATATGCTTTGTCGTCTTCGATGTTTAACACTCTTAATTGCTCACTAATTGCTTGTGGGTTTCCAGTTGTTTGGAAGACTTGAATCCTAAGACCTTGATCTATATCTGCTAATGTCGTGTAGAGATTCGGATGGGGTATCACTGGTTCGAATATGTAATCCCTGGGCTCTCTTGGTCCCGTAATAGTCATGCAAGAAATAACCAAACTTAATTGAATGAAGTAAACTAACTATGAAAATGAATCTACGCTATGCTTGTTCTTTTTATATTTTCAGAGATATAAACTTGAATGATTTTAAAGAGAAACTAATCTAATAAATTCAGATAACAAGTAACTAATCTAAGAATAAAGCTAAAACAAGCAAGGTAGCCAGATGTAGTTATTTGCCTGTGCACTTGTGAGTTGATACAAATATAAATATCTAACTAATTTAATTGAAAGACCTCCAATCTTACCTCAGAAGTGAGGAACAAATCATAGCTTCTCAGAAGCTATCATTCCCCACAGCTTCCCCGGCAATATTGAAAGTAAGCTTTAACTGAAATGAAATGATTCACTACTCTATTTGATATATTGTAACTACAACTTTGACAATTCAAACCTGGAGTTTGTAAAACAGAGGCAAATCCAGTTGTATCGTAGCTTTGTCCCCTCAGTGTGATATTTTCGTTCCTTTGTGTTCTCGTGAATCCAGAAAGGTGAGAATGTGACATAGCGGCAACAGGAGAAGATATTTGAATAGTGGCAGCTTGGAGGTAAACCGAATGGAATGCAAGTAGGAGAGAGATAGCGCAAGAGAATAGAGCTTGGCTATGCTAATTCCTAGCAGGATTGTTGTAGGGATACGACAAGACACACCTAAAATTCTAGGACCTATTCTTCCTGTGACGAAACAAAACCTATAACTCTAAGCAGAATCAAGATTTGAAATGAACTTAATCTAGAACTGATGTTGTATTATGCTAAGCTAGTTGTTTGGAGAACAACAATGGAGCAAAATTAAACTAGAGAGATCAAGTGATCTCTAAACCAAAAAAAATGAGGAGCCTTGAACTGAGAGGCTGAGAATTTGTACTAAGTCTAGACCTGTTGAGACTTCTTAAGGAACTTTCAAACACACTGAATAATAATTACATAGAGAGAGAGGGGCCATTTTCTTGTAAACAAGCTCAGTATTTATAGCATTCTTACTCACCAGAAGGCAAGTCCAAATTGCCATGCTTTATCATTAAAAATGGAGCACTACTATTACAAAGTGGCTGGAAACTCTAAACAAAGCAGAAGCGGCTGAGAGTTACAAGTGCAACTTGATTTTTCACGTTGTTGAGTGCACCAAAAGGTTCTGGAAAATGTGGACAGGACCGCCGCCCTATGCAGGGCGGTGGTTACAGGACCGCCGCCCTGTCCTGGGTGGCGGTCACGAGACCCGCTGCCCAGGTAGGGTGGTGTAACTTAAGGACCAAAATGCAAGGAAAAGGGGGGCAGAGGTTAGAATGAAGCATGCAAAGGTTGGATAAGGCATTTTAGGATGCAAATGTATACTCGGTGAGCTTTTCTGGATTCTAAACACCTTGCGAAGAGATCTGAATCATCATTGGGGTTTTCCGTAACCTCTTTCTGACAGTACAGTACATACAATTTTGGGTACGTACAGAACCCTTTCCATCCTGTGGAATGAAAAGTTTACCAAAATGATACAAGAGTCCATCATGAACATGGTAATCCAATTCTCCTACTTGTTTACCACTCATCAAATCTTCATACAATTCTTTAAAATCAGCATCATTAACATATCGTTCCTTATAACTATCCTAAACCAAAGAACTATGTTGTACAAGAACAAATGCAACAACAACTGAAGGTATAGATAACATATCAACAACTGTATTTTGTGTGCCCTTCTTATACCTGATGATGAGATGGAACTAATGTAGAAACTCCATCCAATGGAAGTGTCTAGACTGTTGTAGTTTGGTTTGTGATTGGAGGTATTGGATGGGTTGATGATCAATATGAATTATTGTTTCTTTTCTCATCAAGTAATGTTTCCATTTTTTAACACTTTGAACCAAAGCACACAACTCTTTATCATAAGTTGGATAATTTCTTACCGCACTTGTGAAGGTCTCCGAATGGTAACAAATAGGTTTTCTATTTTACATCAAGACAACTCCCATTGCATAATCATTGGCATTCGTATTGATATAAAATGATTGTTGTAAATCTGGAAGTGCTAAAACTAGAGCGAGTACTGATTTTCTCTTTCAGTGTGTCAAAATAATTTTGATGTTTTGCCTCCCCACTACAAGACCTACTTGATGCTTGTCAAATAATGCAATAAACTCGAATTTAGTGATAAAATTTCTCCAATATTGAACTGCACCAAGAAATTTTCTAACATCTATCACATTATTGGGCTCAGGTTAGTTAAAAATGACCTCAACTTTTGCAAGATCAATTTTCAATGTACCATGTCCCACAACATAACCCAAATAAATCAAAGACGTTTTTTTCAAATTCACATTTATACATCTTCAAATACAACTCCTTTCTCAAAGCATCCAAAACTTTTTTTGGAATGTGAACAACATGTTCATTCCATGATTTACTAAAAATCAGAATATCATCTAAAAAGACTATTACAAAGTCATCAATGAATGGCCTAAAAACATCATTCATCACCCGCATGAATGTAGCCGGTGTATTGCACAATCCAAAATGCATAACAAGACATTCAAACAAACCTTGCTTTGTTTTAAAATCAGTTTTCCAAATATCACCTTCACTGATTCTAACCTGGTGATAAGCACTTCTTAAGTCTAACTTAGTGAAATAAAAAACATTATCAATCGATCCAATAAATCATCAATGCGAGGAAGAGGGTAATGATTTTTCATCGTGATTTTATTCAAAGCACAAAAATCAACACACATTCACCATGTTGCCATATTTCTTAGGCACCAAAATGATATGCAAACCACAAGGAGATGAATGTGGAAAGATGACTCCTTTTTCCAACAATGTCATTGCTTGCTTCTTGATCTCCTCATTTTCAACCACGGATAATCTATACATACCAATATTAGGAATAGGTGCATCCTGCAACAACTGAATCTCATGTTGAACTCCTCTTTTAAGAGGAAGACCTTGTGGATCCTGAATAAAATCATCAAAGTTATAAATAAGTTTAAGAAAATAATTACGATGTTTGGGGATCACAATCTTCGAAATATTTATCATGATATTTCTCTTTAGCTTTTATCACCATGAGTACAAATTTCTTGTTTGAATTGACAATCCTTTTCATTTTCCCTGCAATAACCAGAGAAAGATTTTTTTTCACACGATGATCTCTAACAATGTATTCAACCCCATCTTTAACAAGCAAGTACTTATTCTCTTTCCTATAAAATATTTCTTTACATTCATAAAGATAAGGACTTCCCAAGACAACAACACAAATTTCCAAGGGTATAACATCCAAATCAACATCATTAACAAACTTGTTTGTTTATAGCAAATATGAACCTACAAGTTCTTGTCACTTGTAACTTTGCATTATCACAAACCCAAACTAAAGGATAAGGCTTAGGATATGGTTTGGTTTGGAATCCCAATTTCTCTACAACCTCTTCTGAAATAAGATTAGCTTGAGATCCACTATCAAATAGAGTGTCTATTTTTGTATGCTTAGAAACAACTCTAAGGTGGGAAAAGATCATTTCTTTTCTTTTCGTCATGCATAGATTGTTTGTTAGAAGAAGATGCAACAGTAGATGAACTATTTCTAGAAGAAGAGTAATAACTACAACCTTGTGGACCCATAGTTGTGATCTTGGTCTCATCACCAGAGTCAGATCCAAGATCCTACACCACAATATTAGATTTTTTTTCCTTTTCCTTTCTTGTCACTCATCCATTTAGGATTCATTTTCGGATGTAACTTCCAACACTTAGACTCGTCATGACTTCCTTTACAATGATGGAAAAACTAGTTTATCATCTTCTTTCTTAATAGTACAATTATTCTTTTGCTTACCCTTTCCTTTACCTTGTTTTTTTCGAACCTTTTCCTTTGTTGTCAAATTGCTTGTCCTTGTGTTTTAAGGAGGAAGAATCTTTAGTCATTTTCCCTCTTGCTTCCAAATAGTAGCTTGCACACACACCCCATCAAGGTTATTAGGATTAAGCACGAGAATCATATGTCTCAAATAGCTATGTAACCCACCAATGTACTTTAACAGTGTTTCTTGTGTATGAAGATAAATACCAAGAATAAGAGCCCTCTTTTTAAACTCCTGTGTATAATATTGAACATTATGTCCCTTAGTTTGTCTCAAAAAAATTTAATCCATCATAGCTTGTTGCATATAACCCAAAGGATAAAATTATTGCCTTAAATTAGAGACAAATTCATTCCAAGAGGAAACCACTTTACCTTTGCTTGCATCAACCTCCTAAAGCTTACTCTCCCACCAAAATGATTGTAATAACACCCATTATAAGAGTAGCCAAATGTATTTTTGCCTTTTCATCAGCAATGTTCTAAACCCTACAATATACTTCAATCTTCTTGATCTAGTTATCCAATTTTTCTGCATTAAGCTCTCCATTATACATTGGCAATTCAAACTTAATATCCAATTTTAATGAAGGAAAAGAATTGAAATTTCTTTTACCATCCTTTGAAGTGGGAGAACCAGATTCAGATGGAATAGATGGCTCAGCTTCCTCTTATTTTTGAGTTGCTTCTTTCTCCATTTTCCTTATACGAGCTCTGTATAATTCTTCCACCATTTATTTCCTCTACATGAAGGATTTACAAAAATCATCTTCTTCGGCCATACTTGGGCTTCGTGAACGTCTTGATCCAATCTGAATCAAACGTTGTTAATTCTCCTTCACCCTTACTAGAGTGTGACCTTTTCAACATTCAACACAATTTTGTAATCCAAACAACCGTTAAAATTATCATAGATCGGCTTTGATACCAACATGATCCGTAATCATGAGTAATTTGTAAAAACATTCACCAATATTGCTTTACCAAATGATTTCACAGATTAATTTTTACATTATAAATTTTCTATACTTTTAAGAATTATTAAAAATCTACAAGCTCTGTGAAAATCATGGAAAACTAGGTTAAAAAAATGAGAAAATAAGACACACAATTGTTAACAGAGTTCGGCGTGCAAGCCGACGTCTCCGGGTCTTTATAAATGAGACTGGTCTATTAAAATATACTTTAAAACACTTATAATGCTTCAGAAAAGGAAAATACAGATCTTCCAACAATTGCACAAGATTCTCCTTGAAAAATAAGGCTCAGTCACCTTTGGAAGTTTCTCCCCAAAATGCCCCTAACTCTCATAATTTATAAAGAACTTACAAACATGTCAAAAAGATACAACAAATACCAACATGCTCCTTTATATACTATTCAAGCCACCATGGTGTAATGGCCATGTATTATTTTATTACGTTGTGGGTCAAGGGTTCAAATCTCCTTGCCCACCACCCACCACTTATTATTTCCTATATTTGACTATATCTGATGTGTGTTGTGTGCCAAGGGGTTAGAGGTGTTTTAAATGCGTGGTGATGGTTGATTAACATTGGTCTTAAGACCGCTTTTGGTGGGGACGAGTTGTAATTGTCGACATATTTGGAGACATATGTTGTGATTTTCTTGGTTAGCTCAGGTGCCGAGATGGGAGGAGTTGTAACGCTTGATGAGGAGATTTGTAATGGTCAGCGAGCTAGGTTGGACATATGGCAAGCTGAGCTAGCAAATAAGTGGGTGGAAAGCGAGTTGGGCCTGCATAGACAATTTCAATACATTGTATAATATATCCCACATTCACCCTGTTTTGAACAATAGAAGCATACATATACAAAATTTCAACTAAGGAAATATGAAAATCAGAGGTCAAAGTGCCCCTCCATAAAAAGAGTGTGTCGACCCTAGTTGAGGGCCCCCGGACAACAAATAGTGAGGCCCATTTGTTTGAATTTAAGCATCAAAGACCGAAGTCTCAAAACTACATCTTTTGCTCCATATCGCCTTTCCATTTGTCACAATCACCTTGGTCCACTTGGCAGATGTGCACGTGTCCATATCACCTTTGCGTAGTCTAGTTGTTTTTCCAGTTGGCCAAGAATTTCAGCGGGCCATCCACTGGAAAGCTCTCAAAAATCTCTACGCAATGTAGCTAATTGTGCCAGATTCTGGGAAGATCATAGATCAATGTTTCTCAATGAGGATCCCCTAGATCAACGTTGGTACTTGCTAAGTGGAATAGATAAAATTAATAAAATATTCATTAACTAACTTATTTTTTTCATTCAAATTCATATCCTACTTTTGTGTGTTTTCAATATCTTACTTCATATTTTAAGCACTTGATTTCATCCATTGTGTTTTTGAAACTTTTTACATATGGGTGATAGCTTAGAGTAATGGAATTATTGTTCAAATTCATACCTAAGGCATCAACATTTTGTCATCATCAAAATGTTAGTATATTATCTACATTGCATTCATGTATATTTGAATGGATGTCTAAGGGAATTAGATTGAATCACTTTATTTTTAAGTATCATTGTTTATTTTATTTTGAGATACGAGTTAAATGTTATGTTTTGTTGAAAGTAATTCCCATTTTTCAAATGTTAAGGGGGCATGAAAAAATGTTTGATTTTTGAATTCTAAGGATGGTGAGAAGTTCTCCCACAGTCTATAAATCACTCGATTTATTTAGATTTGTGAAGGATTGATGGGGATTTTATCCCCACTATACGAGCTAATCAAGTTATTTGTATTTTTAAGACTAGTGAAGAGCTCATTGTATTTTGAAATATGATCATGTTATTAGAACCTCTCTTTTTTTAGAACGATCGACTTGTTAATGCCACCTTATTTTGATCCTTCAATTTATATTTTAGGGGGGATGTTAGAATGTAAAAATCTTAGTTAAAAGTTTATTTGAGTCACCAATATTGTTGGTGTCCCATCGGACCTATTGGGTTGTGTGTGATGGGTGTATCTAGTACCTTATGTAGTTATAATTTATATGGAGTTTAGTGCCTTACATTCAGTTGGCTAACCATTTTTTCATATATGTATATATAGGAAATATTTTCCATCTATTCAACAATCTCATTCATTATATGTTTATTCTTTAAGGTGTCTTTAGACACCGCCAACCAATTTGCATTGTATTTTTCTTCTATTGTTTGGAGTATTTTCATTGCTGATTGAATATGAATGTTGGTATAATGTAATATTTAAGTGTCAAGTAGCTGACACATTGTGTTTCCTACCACCGTTATCTTAGATTTTATATAGTTGGGGAGAACCTTGAAAGAGCGCTATTGTGAAGGATATGAGTGAGAAAATGGGGTATAAGGATGAAAACAGGGTGTGTGATGGTGAGAACATAATGAAAATGACACTCACTATATGTGAAATGAAATGAAATAAAGGTTGATGAGAGATATAGAACAAGATCTGCTAAGATAACACACATCTAGAGGATACATAGGCCATTATAGAACAAGATTCACTATAAACCCAAGTGATTGGGACTTCAACCATGAGATAAATTTTAAGTACAAAATGCATGTAGACCGAGGGGGATTTTGTTGTATTTGTAAATCATCAGATCTAATATTGTGAATTAATTACAACATGAGGAGTGGTCAAGAATATAATCTCTAATGTCAAGACACCATCATCGGAATATTATAGGATAGAGAATCTAAAATACATAGCTTGATGGATGCTTTAAATAATATTACAGTAAAAAATCATACATGTATAATAATATGTGTTTATAATAAACAAAATAATGTACTTTTTTTTAGAAAATGTGATCACTATTAGTTGTCTTAACTACATTTTAGTTTATCTAATATCCTCTATAATGATTAAATTGGATATAATCTCAATTGACCACTAAATTTGAAAAATGTACATCCCTTCCAAATTGTTTATTCATTATATTATTGATACAATCCTATGTAGGATAGTAGTAAAGACAAATGTTTTCATTATCGATTAATAGTTGAATGTAATGATGAAGAAATTCAATATGTTTGGTTCTAGCATGATAATCTAGGTTCTTCATCATCTTAATAACACTTTTATTATCACAAAAAAGTGAGGTTGATATTGTTATTTTAAATTAAATCTCAACCAATATCCTTTACAACTACATGTCTCTTAAAGTATACTAACAAATGTCTTATATTCTACCTCAGTGGAAGATGAGGAAACTATATGTTGTATATTTATTTAATAGGAAATTACTCTTAAACAAGAGTAAAAATATATTTTTGTATACTTCCGAGTATCAACTAATCCAGCCCAATCAAAAATAGTATATCTAGATAGTACAAATATCTGATGTAGAATTCAAAAGTCGACAATTCCTTTGACATATTGAAGGACCAGTTTTCTTGTTTACCAATGTTTTTCATGTGGCTTAGAAATGAATCAAGAAGAAAACCATTACAAAAAATAAGTCAAGTGAAGTGGTAGAAAGATAAATCAAACTACCCACCAATTGATGATACAATGATCCATTGATCAATGGTGAATAAGTGTAATCAAATAGTTTGATCCCAATATCCTTAGGTGTAAATTTTAGATTACATTCAATTGCCCTTTTTTCAAAATATATTTGGAATAATTAGGTTATGTTACAAAAACAACATAATCATATGTTTTTAACTCTTACACGTAAACAATAATGTAGGAGGCCTAGATCTATAATTTCAAAAATAGAACCAATTTCATATTTCACATGTTGAAATATATTAGCCTTGCTTCTGATGATTTATTACATTGTCACCATTGATATTGATATAGATAATGAGATCAATTTCAAAATATATATCTCAATGACCTTGATTAATTCCATACAATGAATTTAAAACCAACCAAAAAAAATCCTTGCAGTCGAACCATGTATGCCTCCTCTAGGTATCCATTCAATAATATACTTTTTGACATACATTTGATATACTTTCCTTATAAGGTGATCAAAAACAAAGATAGCCATATGAAATATTACCATCTTAATATTGAGGGAAAAGCTATCTTTATAGTCTACCCCTTCTTGTTATATGTAGACTTCCTTTAGTAATTATTCAAGCTTTGTACTTGTATAAAGAAACATATGATTTACTTTAGACTTTTTAAACCCTTTGTACAACCTATGGGCTTCTTTCCTTGGGATAATGTACACAACACCCAAGTCTTCGACTATAGGGTGCCTAAAGTATGTATTCGACTATGATGATCATAACAATATGGTTGAGGAACTTAACATACCTTTTTGTTTTCCCAAGATCATAAAATCAAACAAAGACAATTAAAGGTGAAAGATATCAAAAATGTCAAGGAAGCTATAAAAGGATAAAGAAAAGGTGAAAAGTAAGGATACCCCCAAAATACCTCCTACAAATTATTTCCTTAGTAGGAACTCTCCATTTTCTTTGAGGTGGATAATCTTAGAAATGTCTATCTTGATGGAAGTGATTCAACATACATAGAATCCATTTTGAAAGAAAATGACTCGGAAATAAAGCTCGAAAGCAAAGAAGAAAGAATAATTCAAATGAAAGGTATTAAATACCAAAGGGAGTTCTCTAGAGGATGGTAATCATGGTAGAGTCATAAGAAAATCCAAGAACCATAAATCTCTCCTAATTATGAAAATACAAATATTGGCACTATTAAACAGCCTAGATTTGTGAAGAATGGGAAATGGTGTTCTCTAAAATAATGGTGAATGTTCACACTCTTCTATAATAGTACCAACTCATGCACAAAAAATATTTCAAAGTAAAGTAAGTGGTTCACAAGATTTATCTTAATCCAGATATCATACCTTTCAAGTAGAAACAAAAACACTATAATCCATAAATAGTTGGCACCATATGTGATATAGTCAAAAAAATGTTGGATGCAAGGATTATCTTTTCCATTCATTATTCTACTTAGGTAGTTTGTCCTTGTCAGGAAGAAAAGTGGTCCGTTCAAGATTTGTGTCAACTTTTGAAACATAAATTAGGCATGATGTAAAAACAATTACCTCATTGAAATCATGGACCAGGTTATGCAATAGTTATTGGTTTTATGGTTGTCGATGCTCAGCAAATTCTTGAGATACAATCAGGTTGAATTCTCCCCAAATGATCATTATAAGACCGTATTTACTATTGTTTGGGGGTATGTTTACATATAGGAGAACAACCTTTGATCTAATCAATGCATATGTAACATTTCATATAGTCATGGATCTAGCCTTTCATGATATGAAGAACAAAACCATTGTCTAATTCGATTATCTCAATTCTTTTCCCAAGAGAAGAGATCACTATTAACACCTCGAGAGGGTGCTTGGGAGATGCATTTCCCATGGCATTTCTCTAAATTTTAAAAAAATAATCATTGGCATCACTAACGGAAATCTGCCAGGCCAAGTGGTTTTGAAGGAAGGAATGAAGATTGATCAAAAAATAGTTAAAGCAATACAATAACTTACTCTTCCTACGACCAATCCCGAAGTAGACTCTTTCTTCAACAAGGTGGATTATATAAGGAAATTTGTTCCCGACTCCGTAGAACTCACCAAGCATATTGCCCATATGATGAAGAAAAAAATATCATTCAAATGGAACCTAGAAGGCAAGAAAGCATTCAAAGAGATCAAAGTTCCGTTGTTAAACCACATGTGTTATTGTGCCCAAATTTCAAAAAGGACTTCATCATATACAATTACTCTTCAGAGCACACTCTTTCATCTATCATAGTGCAAAAATAATGAAAAAAGGGATTGAGTCCACAATTGCTTTTATGAGCCATGGTTTAAAAGATCACGAACTCAAATACTCTCCAATTGAGAAAAATGCATATGTAGTTGTCAAAGTCATGAAACAATTCAATTTCTACATTCTTAATTCTCACACCATAGTAACATTATCTAACATGACTATCAAGTATGTTTTGATGCAAGAAGTTGGAACAAAAAGAGAAGGATGGATAATGAAAGCATATAATATGATCTAGATGTCAAACCCATTAAACATGAATGTGGAAGAGACTTGTACCAACTAATATCATAAGGTATTTCAAACAGAAAGGATATCAAAGGAGAATCCCTTAAGGAGAAGGAATCTGAAGAGTTTCTCTTTGTTTTGTTTATGGGTTCCGTAGGTGAATTGTAATCATGTATTTCATACTTCTAATGGAAAATGTCCTAGGAATTTGAGTGCAAAAATAATACATAATATACATAGTATGGGACAACACACTTTACAAGAGAGGACTAGATGGAACCTTTTTGTGATGCGTCAACAGAAAAAAAAAAACAAAAGAGATTGTTGGAAGATTTCCGCAATCAAACATGTGGAGGTTATTTTTGCTCAGCTATAATGTCTTTCAAATTTCTAAGAGCTCACTACTATTGGCCAACCCTTTTCAAGGATTTTCAAGATTGGGTCTCAAAATGTGAAGCATGTCAACAATTCATTAGGAGACCAAAACTTGTGGCATTACAATCTGCATATGACAGTTGAAAAAGCATTCTAATAGAGTAGTCATTAGTACTTTGAATCCACATTCCAACACAAGGCATACTCACAACCTCACTACCACCTTGTATTTCACGAGATGGGTTTTAAAAAGTCTAATGAAGCTTGCCACTTCTGAATTATCATGTAATTTGATCAAAAAGAGCATTTTTGTTCATTTCAGAGTACTTCATAAGATATTTATGTATACCACTTCAAACTTGTCTTAACTTATTGGTACTATGGATATAAAATTGCCATTTCACATTTTTCAAATTGCTATCCTCGAGGTAATGTGCAGGTAGATCAAGCTAAAAAATATCATTGATATTATCACAAATTGGTTGACAATAACCAAAGAAATTGTATGATGCACTCTACGTAAACAACATCACCTCCAAAAGGGCTATTTGAATTTCTCTACATCAATTATTTTATGGAATTGATGTTACAATGCTTATCTCCCAAGAGTTGCATGCTCTCCTTTTGGAACAAGTTATTGAAGATTAAGCATTTGGAAATCTATTGGAAAGGAAGATTGTGTAGTTGATTAGAACAAGAATGTGCCACAATCATTGATTGGAGAGCTACTCATCACGACATAGTAAATAAGATCTTCAATCATAAAGCAAAGCAACGAGAATTTAAAATTAGAGACCTAAAACTCCTTTGGGACAAGAGAGCGAAGAAGAAGTCATGGGAAGTTTAACTACCTAAAGCACTACCAGTAGTAATTGTAGCATGTCCCTTACCATGTACATAGGTAAATTAAGATTTTGATATGTTTTTTCTCTTTCCATCGTTCATATTTGGTATTTTTTCTCGTCTTCCTTTGTTAGTTATTGTCAAGTTTTGTCCTACTATCTATATCCATGACTCTATAGCCCAGTGAATAAGACACTGATCAAACCAAAAAAAATAATGTTGCCCATGTCCTCAATTAGAGCCAACAATTGTACTTGAAATTTGACCCTTTTGTAAAAACTTCAATACCCAAAGTCATCATGATAAAATGTGGTCTTTCAATGAAACATATGTTTTTAACCCCATAGATTTTTGAATGTAAATATTGTGAGTATTAGTTGTGTTTTTATCACATTTAGTAAAGGGAACATCCCCTTACAATAGAGGGGGGACTTCTTATCCCCTAAATATCGTGAAGTCCTACATTTTGTCTTAAGGAAAATTATTTTGCAACTATCTCGTTGCTCTGTTTACACATGTGAAAGGTAAGAATGAGGTGAGATTCCATTTGTACTTCACCTTGTATATGTTGAGGGGAAAAAATCCTAATTTCACATTACTATTCACTTAAAGTGTTGCTTTATTGTTTATTAAATTATGAATGTCATCATTTTTTCAAGGATGTAAGGATTGATGACACCATATAATGGTATATAGCACATAGTCTTGATGGTAGCGATAATTTCCTTTATATAAGTCGTGATATTATATATTTTGAGATGATACAATGCATTTTTGTCCCATTTTATTGCATCGGCAATATCATTCTCCTTCATAAAATCCAATTATTACTCTTCATATTTTATGTTGACAAATTCAATTATCATTGTTTTACACACTTTTCTCAAATCTCAATGAGGGCAAGAATATTCTATATTTGGATATAAGTAAGAGGCCCGAGAGAGATACACTTCCTAGCATAAACTCTTAAGGATTTAGAACCTACTAGTTTGATTTATTCATAAACTCTTAAGGATGTAGAACCTACTAGTTTGATTTATTTGACTCTAAGATATACATTGCTTATAATCAATTGTGATTTGATTAGATTTTGTTTTAATTATTTGGATTCAAAATGTAACAAATATACATTTTTGCATATTCACTAGTACACTAGAGTTTGCTAGAAGTAGGCACACACAATCTTATATTCATATAATATTTATATTTTCTTTACTATACACACCCATCAAAGTCAAGTTAAATGCACACCTAAATAGAGTCTGGAGGTACGTATTAGTCATTAAATTGTATAATTTGTAATGTTCCATGTAATTGCAGATTATTGGTCCAAAATAGACATCACTGGTTTTTTTTTTAGTTGTCTCCCTTTCTTCTCTAACACCACCTTAATCTCCCTTTTTTGTTTTTGAAGTTCCAAGGATTGTTATCTTGAACATCCCAATGCCCCTAACCCTTGTCTTGAGCATCCCAACAATCATGGGTCTTTTATGTTGTTTTGTTGGTCAAGATGCACCCATATTTTAGGTATTCATCTTGTTCACTTTTGATTCATTACTTTGTCAGCCTGCACATTTTTTAGGTTTGTCATATCTCCCTTTATTCTCGAACCCCACTTTTATCTCCATTTTTTGTTACAAAGTTTCAAGAGTGGTCGTCTCAAGCATATCCCAATGCCCCTACACCCATGTCTCGAGAATCCCAATGTTGTTGGGTCTTTTATGTTGTTTTTTATCTTTTATGTTTTTTGTCATGACAACCATTTTGTCTTTTCCACTTTTTACTCACTATCTCGTCAACTTACAACAATAAGGTCCTAATTTGAATCCCTATTGTCTCTTTAATACGAGAAAATCTAGAGAAATTACAAGAATTTTATTAGAGCATTTATTCATGTTAAGTACTCACTTAAAAGGTAAGGGTTATATATTACATCATATCTGCTTGCCTTAATGGTGAATTAATGCAATGATTGGAGTATTGTTTTTGATATTATATCAATGTTTAAGAATGATAAGATTCAAGTCAACACAATCCCCAAAACACAAACCATTTTCCACACAATTATTCAAATATTGTTTACCCAACTAGAGCAAAAATTATTGTTTCATGTTTTGCAGCAGAGCATAAGAACCGAAATTTCAGCAAAGTTTTTGAAGCCCGATAAACAATGAACACAGTCAATCTGAGCAGATTTCACCTAAACAAAATTCAAAAAGAACATCACTTGATGATATCAACATTGCCAGCATTAAAGGCAGACAAAAATACCCACAGAAGTCGTGTTCTCGAAGACGCCTTGAATTTATGTAGCTTATATAATCTTCTACGGGTGGTTGGTAAACAAAACCGTATGAGAAAATCATTCTATAGTAAATAGAGATGTGGCAACTCGCTTGTAACTATTATTCAACATTCAAACTGAAGTGTATTTTAATAAATTGTAAGTGTCTTTATTTTGTAAAGAAAACTAACATAATTCCCATTTATTATTTTTAAAACCAACGCCATATATTAGATCATGAAATCTCAAGCCAAGTAGATCCAACAATGCTTGGCAACCTATTTTAAAATTTAGGAAGAAACACATTTATGAACAGATAAACAAACTTTTCATCCCATGTATGAAAAGACTAATTATACTACATGCGTACCCAGAAAAAATCATTTAGTCTGTCAGTCTCATTTAACTAAATTTCAATATCTGTAACCTAAAATGAGTTCCAATGTCATGGTTCAATTTCAGCATCTTTTAGTTGACCATTGTATATTTTGATCCAAGATTTTGAGTTTCATCCTATATACAAAATGTCAAATTATACTACACACCAATGGAAAAAATCAGAGTATTCAAACATAACAGACTTGAGGACTTGAAATGTTTTAACAAGAATTGCAAGCGTGCTAGGCAACACAATCAATCAAAAACCCATGCAATCTTTAAGGCTCTGCCATAAGTTTCTGAAGAGAGAATAAAGCCCTACTTGAACTAAATTTTAAATCTCTACCATGGATAACAACACCAAGACACCTCATTGACTGTAACTGATTTCTAAACATGCTGATAACAAAAGTGTAAATAACAATCGTTTAAGTTTTCATTCTAAAGATTTTATGTTCAAACCCTTGAATGCCCTTGACTTCCCATATCAGGCAAAGGGAAAACAAACAAGGTAATTTTAGTTTTCTATGATGCAAACTCATAACTCAACATTTAAATAGCAATACCAACTGTGATCAAAAGGAATGTACTAATTGACTAGAAACCTCGCGCTTTACCAACGGTCCAACAGAATCTCAAGATCTCCAAATGGTATTAACATATACATATCTTGCACATGTTGCCCATAAAATGAATTTGACATAAAAACGAGTTTTATGCGCCAAAAAAGTCACCAAACAAAAAAGTCTAGAAATACTCTATTACCCATACAACTGATCAGCCCAGCTAATTAGAAGACAAGATAGACAACAGCACCCCAGCCCCCTTAGTTCAGTAACAGGGCTAAATCTAATACGTAACATTCACTAGCTCATTGGCATCCAAAAACTCAGCCATGTAAAACAGAGCTAGAATATAGACAAGATCATAGAAGGAAGCTCTACAAAGTTTCTATAGAAGCAGAAAACCAATACATGCAACATTCCCATTGCAGGGAGCCACTTCAATGAGCATACATTGGGAGAGAGAATATTGTCCAGAGATGCTCTCACGCTGCAATAAAATAACCAAATGTCATGCACGACCACGGCCACTCCCTGGAAACACAAGCCAAATTCGTAAGATAATGAAGTGTATATGACAGAAACCAATGAAAAAGTGAGGTAAACATCATTTATATTGACTATATTACCTCTTCCACTTCCTCCTCCCCTTCCAGCACCTCTAGCACGTCCACCTCTACTTCCCCCATCTTCATGGGATTCTCGATCTCCACTTTTTGGTGCCCCTCGCCCACTACCATCACTGCCTCTTCCTCTCCCTCTTCCTCGGGGGTTCATAACAGGCTTTCTATCTACACACAGATCAATAGTAAATTAACACCTCAAGCATGATATTAATAATATCAAACAGTAATCGTGTTCTGAAAAGTGGATAGAACTATATGTCAGACATGGGTACAAGGTGGTACCTGAACGTCTAATAGTTTCCTCTTGAACTTTATCAATAACCTGCCAACAAAACCATATGCAAATAAGGCATCCAAGGAATCGAGGCAAACACCTAATTGCAATCATCATTAAAATTTATCTTCGCAAATGACTTCTGAACAATCTCTTTGTAAGAAAGGATTTGAAAGAAAAACAGTTACTATGTCCTCCATAACGGTCGAGCAAAAGAGACAGTTCATGGAACTTTTCAATATATCAATCTCTCGGCATCTTACTATTAACAATTAATCTCTGTTGCCAGGGTTCGTGATACATATCTGGTATGGATACGTCAGGGTACAGGTACGGATACGTGATGAGTACGTCCGGGTTCTTCCCGTGTATGTCCAGATGTACCCAGGAAGAACCCGGATATACCCACGGCAAACCCAAGCTTAAATACGCCTTGTAAGGCATTAAAACACTTTTTTTTACTTAGTCAATGCAAAAAACGAACCCTAACATTTAAATGAATAAAATATTAAACCCTAAACATGCAAGAACTTGATTTTGAGGAAAATCTAGATGATATATTCTAGATTTGTTTGTATTCATGTTGACACGATATTCCTATATCATATGCATGGCAGCCACATGATCAATGAAATGTAAAATCTTAAGTATATTGTATGTTTTGAAAATTTAAACATTGATCCTAGTATATTTTTCAACTTTTGTTTGTATTCATGTTGACACGATATTCGTATATCATATTTATGGCAGCCACATATTCAATGAAAATGTAAGGTCTCGAGTATAATGTTTTGAACATTGATTCAAGTTTTGTATTTTATGGACTAAAATATGAGTAAAAGGAGTGTATATATATATAGATTTAATTTTTTAATATATATGTATGGACGTATCCAAGACGTATTGTACCCAAGGGTTTTTTAAAATTGACGTATCCGTGTATCGAACCCGTACCCATATACTGGCAACATAGCAATTAATTAAAGATCCACTACTTGACTATACATACTAGCAAACATCTATCTTAAAATAGATCTGATATGCACCACAAGGTATCCAACAGACTCAATCAAGGTAACAATTCCTATGTTCTTACATTTTTTATAAGATTGACACCTCGACTGTTTTGGATACCCCTCGGTAATGTGGATCTATGCTATTTCTATTTATAATAAAACATGCACATGTAGCCCACATTATAAAGCAAATTTTCCATAACTTTTCAATGTGCTACCTTCTTCAAAGAGTTTGGTTTAAAACATTTGGCAAATGATGATGATGAGAGGTTCCATTCAGCAAATGATTTTACTCTTTCGCTTGTTGCTAGTGGTAATGTTAGGTTAGTGAATAAAATAATTATAGCATTGTCGCATGTAACACACTAGAGTGTGAATTTGACACATGTTTATCAACTTATCTCAAACAGAGAAATAAAGTTGAGTTTTGTGTGTAAATTATTAACAAACAACGGATGTAATAACTTACGTATTTACTAGCTTTGGTGATGCTTCGTAGCATCTCAGGAGTTATACCACTACTCCCATTAAGAATGCATAAACTGCAAGTATACTTCTACTCGGGTTATTGATGCTGATAAGAGAAACATTTAGCCAGTCTCCCATGTACTTTAGTTGAGTGTTGTGAGATTCCTTCGAAGGATGAGGAGGAAACGTTGCATCAATTGATGCTTCAGATGAGAGATACTTGTGTGCTAACCTGTTGGCAATATATTTTGTAGCTGAACAGAATAAGGGAGTTTTGCAACAGTATGCCAAACAAAGTCCCTCCCCTCTATTCAAGGGGAAGTTCCCTTTATTAAAAAACAAAATTCTGGAAATAAGTAACACTTTAACATGTAAAAAAATGAAAAATAGAAAAGAGAACCTTGTGCATGACTAAATAAACTCAAGAGTTCATTTTGCAAGCGATAAAGAAAGATACAGATAAATCCTAACAATCAATCTTGACAAGTTTGTTAGAGCTAAGAAAAGCGGAAGCATACGTTACACAATATTGAGAATCATAATGATATAAACAAGAATAAGAATGACACAGAGTTCAGGACCTTCTTGTATTTCTTTCACTAAGAACACAAAGTTCCATTACGTAGAAGTTCACAACCCTAATCATATCAAATGTCAAAAGTCCTTTTACAATTCTAGAAAACTATTTCTAACTTTCAAGTTTCAAATAGTAGTTGGAATAACTACTTTCAATCAACTTATGATTGAGATCTTCGACATTTGCATTTCTTTTTCCTTTTAATCCAACATTTGTCAATACTAGATTAAAAGGGTGGCAATCTGTAGTACCCTAAAATTGGTGCAAGGTACTTGACAATTACACTTATTGCACATCTATAGACATTTGGTCCATAAACATATGATTGACATCATTCACACAAATTTTTCTCTTTCGAGCACCCTCTATTCCACTAGGTTGAGCCCATTCTCTAGTTTTGCATCACCAAAACCATCTCGGTTTATACAAAAGCCGACTTGCATTCTAGAAGACAACATCTTTTAAGTTCTGAGTTTCTTGACCTCTAGATGGGATTAGGGATCCTAGATAAGTTTGGTCCCAAACATGCCCCAAATTTTAGGGTCAATTATTGGGAAACTAACAAAAACTATTCTATTTAAACAAAGGCAACCTGATCCATTCAAACCATCTAGACATCACCTCATCACTTGGAAACACAGAGCCAAATCTTTCAAAACTAACTATATTAGCCAAGAGAGAAAATCGTAAGCATAAAAGGGTCAAAAGGCTTCTTGTCAAGTACCAAAGTTAAATCAGGGTTTCATGTTAAGTGCATTTACTTCTATATTGCTAGTTGCATCACATCATAAGCTTATGGGAAAACTACATTGGTATGACGCTTCTTTAGAGTAGTGCTATATAAGCAATGCTAAGCCATCAGGGGGTGGTTGAGGCCAATTCAACACAAAATTCTAGCCCCTTTTTAAGGTTTTCCATCTTCAAGGCAAGTCAAACTAAGGTTTGGCAAAGGAGACACCAATTCAGCGTCATCGCAGCATTCTAGTGCTAGAAAACAACAATATGGCTCCAGGTGGACCTGCACGGAAGAATTGAAATCCACACAATCAACTCTAGACAGATTCATAGCCTCCAGACAGGTTCGTCCCCAATATAGTCAAACTTGTCCACTATTTTCAATCCTGTCCAAATCACATCACCAGCTCCTGAATTTTTTTGAGCACCTTAACGACTATCTTCCATGCTTTTATTCAACATCTGAGCATCCTATTTTATAATCTGCAACTCTATCTTTGTGAGTTTGTTCTATCTTTATGCCCTAATTGATGTTCTGTTGTCTCTAGAGCGATCAATAACATTCTAATATCAAGATTCACATAATTCAAATTGTATTAAGACTGCCCCATTATTATTTGGAATTATTATTTTAAGTATTCATATTATTATGCTAATGGTGTAATTTTATGCTTATACAGAAAAATTGTACGTTCAAATTCTTGAGGAATAAATGTGCAATAAATGCCAAAACCCTGCAATCCTATTAAAGCAAAAAACAGCACAAATTCAAAGGCATTTCATGGAGTTCAAAGGCAAAATGTTAAAGAGTTTGTGCCTGGTATTGTTGGCACAGATCGCAGATCCCGATGACAGATTTTTAAATGGTCTTATGTGCTATAGGGACAAAATTTGAAAAAAACAATCAACTTCTAAAGAATTCTGTTTTTGAAAGATTTTGTCCTTTAATTTTTAGGCCTTTGGCAAATATTTTGAGTCAGTGTTAAGCAGGTTTTGGCTATACAGATCAGCATTATATCTCTGCATAAATTGGTGCGTTTCATTTCACATAATGCCTTTTTCAGATTTATTTATTTTTAAAATATGAAGATAGAAGTCAATTTTTAGTAAGTCCTAATATGTTTCGGTGTCTGGTGGTTATTGTTAGCTATGGCAATGGCAATGGCAACTTTGAAAAACATTATGGTGTTAGACTCCCAAAAGATTTAATGGTCAAATTTTCACCATTTGAAAGAATAGTATGTTGAATTCTTACAATATATGTTGGATGAAGTTATCAATAAGAAATTACATAAGAATCAAGCATAAGAGACTGCACTAAATCAAGATAAGGACTTTCTTTGAAAGAATAGGTGCCCTTTGATGTTGGTTACTTTATTTGTTATTGATGAAATGTTGGCTGAAGCATCAGATTTCAAATATGTTATAGAGCTGTGGAAGAAACTGAAAGTATTTATGAAATTTCTGATATTTCAAGAGCATGTTACTTGAAAACATGTTTTCGCTCAAGCTGCTGGAAGGGGAGTCTCTTCAGCAACAGTTGTTGAAATTTAAAGACCTACCTACAGGACCAACTAGCAGCCATCAACTGCAAATTAGATAGCATAAAACTAGTAGTAACTGTTCTCTTTAGCCTCTCTTTTTCATTTGGAACATTTGTTGAAACTTTCAGTCAAACTGCTACAAAAGATGATAGAAATTTTAATAGACTGTCTGGTAAACTATTGTATAAAGACGGTTCTAATATGTAGTTTAATTTGAAAGCAATGCAAGGAATCACACCACAAGAGGCTTGGAAAAGCAAAACACCAAAGGTATGATTTTAAAATAAAAATGGTTGTATTGCACATGTTCATGATCCAGATAAAGTTCACCTTAAATAGGATAGGATTCCAAGATATGCATCTTTTTTGGCTATAATGAGCAATCAAAATTTTACAAATTCATCAATATGTTTATTAGATAGGTAACTATCAATAGGGATGATGATTTTGTTGAGGGTGACAGTTTTTCCAGTTCTGATTTCCGGTCACAACTAGCAGTGATATTATATTCTAAATGTATTTTGGATCCTAATGACATGGGTTTGGATGGTACTCAAAATGTGCAGGAGGTTCAAGATGCTTTGGATGATGCTGATGGAGAGGCTGAAATGCCTACTAGAGAGGTCGATTTACCTCTTGGAGGGGTTGGTGATGATGCTGATTTAGATTTGATTAGACTTGATTAAATTGAGTAGGTTGCACATGTAAGGAGACCAAAGTGATATCATACTCCTTTAAGGGATTAAAAGTTGGATGAGTTGGACATGTTTAATGCTGTTTCAAGACCAAAGACAATTTTTAATAAGGTATGCTGTATATGACTCTTACATTTGATGTTGATGGTGATTTCAATTTTGTTGCTTAGTAGGTATAGTGAGGTCATTCCCACAATTGTTTGTAAGTGTGTTTGTAAGTATGTCAAATTGTGAGCAAGTTCCAAATCACATACATAGTTAATTCTCATGCAATACCATTCCTTTCCCTTTGAATTATGTCTACTAAGAGGGGGATGTTGGAGATAGATTAGGTTTGTACATCAGGATTGACATATTAATTTATTATTGAGGTTTAGCCATATTTGTGTGTGTACGAGATGTAGAAACAAATGCTCTATATATTAGAAAATATGAGTGAGAATAGAGGTTACGATTAAGTGAGTGTTTGAAGGAGAGAGACAAGTATTGACTTCCTATTTGTAGGAGTACAAGATGAATCAATTAAATATCTGGTATAATATTTCCTATCGATATGCAAATACATACATATTTCCCTTGTATATGCCTCCCAGATATCTTCCATAATTTTAGCAATGCTATTGGCCATAGCTTTGAGACTCGGCAAGTTCCTAGAAATGCACCCAGTCCCCGGTTATGTGAGCCCAACCGAGTGCAGCCAACTCGACTCAGAAGACTCGTCGTTCTATACTAAGTCACCGCATTCGAATTCGTGTTCGACCGAGTATAAAATTCGTAAGAAATTTGTTGCTAAAAAAATAGAGATAAACGTAATTAAATTCGGCTAATAGAAATACAGTTATAATTTTATATTTCGTATAAATAAATTTAAAATAACGATAATAAATTATTAATTTAAAATTTAACCTAAACTATTTTTGTTATTAATTTTATTAGCCTAATAATCATTAATGAAACTATTATTTATAATGCCAAAAAATTAAACGTAAATTTTATTTAACCTAAACACAAATACCTAAAGTTTAATAAATTATAAGTTATAAACAAAGTTTACCAAAAATAAAATGCTTGTTGCTGTTGTTGGCGGTGGTCGCTGGAGAGATAACTTGAACTGGGAAGCAATAATGGCGGCAGTCACTAGAGAGGAGAGGTGAGCTTGAGCTTCGAAGACTGCAATAATGGCTTCCCGGCACTACGAAATCACGAGCTTTCTCAGTCACAACTCACAGAATCACGACTCATAGTCACAAAATCACGACTCACACTCAGTCACGACTCAGAAATTAGAATACTAATCACAGTCACTGCATTCATATTTTTTACCTTTGAATACCGTAACTGCATACATACGTTTATATTCGCGAATTTAAACGAATTTTTGGGCTCCTAAAGGTATTCGCCGAATTTCGCATTTTGGGGATAAAATCCACCGAATGCGGTGACTTAGGTTCTATATGAAAACAACCAAAATAGAAAACCTCAAAGCTGGTAAGCTGCCCCTCTCCCTCATTTTAATATCTAACTTTTCTTTTGCAACATCCACAAGAGAAAAAATAGGATTTTCTGCATGGAGGACTCAAGTCTAGTAATTTAAGTCCATTTTTAGGTGATTTTGATAGAAATAGTTCGATCCCATTATGAGCCTTCCAATTGCAAGCTAATCCCAAGTTTCAATCATATGTTCTTACCATAGACTAATTGAACTAATTACAGCAAATCATTTTTAGACTTACATTGTAGGGTAAACTACTACTAATCCTTGCACATTAGATATAGTTAAGTGGCATTGTTAGTTGATTCACTTACAGCTCAAAAGTTTTAAAGATTTTAGCTTGCAACATCCAAATACATGTCTTGAAAAAAAACATTTTTTAGGCTACCAGAAAAGAATGAAAATCAGCTCAAACTTACACATTCCAGTTCAGTAATCATTTTAATTATACAATTGACTACAAAAGGGATACCATAAGGAACGCTTGAATGGCATCTCCATATGCAAATGTTCTCTTCTGGTTTTCATCCATTATTTTGTAGTAACTAGCTTTTTCAATTACAAATGATTACAAAATTTGTACACAAGTTTTGCAAGTTCCTAATGCTCCGTATTGACAACAGAAAATATATGTTCTTCAAGTTTCAACTCAGAATGATAGCCACTTGCAAGCACGTGCATAATATAAGAAGTCCTAAACTCACCTCATCAGGTACTCGAAGATATTTGATTGTGTTTCCACGGATGTAGCACTCAGGCATTCGCCAGAAACGATCACCATCCTACAATGCAAACCTCCATTTCAGAGACAGACAATCCACATCAGGCTAAATGTTTGCCAATGACAAGATTCCAAACACTGCCAAGTGGAAATTCTCCCAAGGATGAGAGAGAAAACTACAGCTTACTAAATGGCATTCCTATCACATGTAAAAGATTACAGACAGCAGGCTTACCTTAGATGTACATATGACTTCTCTTAAATGTATATTCATCCAAGTATCGCAGTTCACCAAATGTCCGTTGTATGTTTCACCATTCTTTAACTCCACCAACTGCCGGCACGAAATCGTTAGTAATAGCAATTGCATGTATTTGAAATAACAGATTACTTTATAGCATCAGAAAGTTAAAATTCCCTGCAAAGTAACTCCAAGCAATGTTCATTGAATCAATCCTTTACAGGGCTGCACCAACCTCGTGAGTACTTTGTGATTCTTAAATTATATGTTCATGGATATCAATTCAAAAATCACAAAGGGGACTAAAAAAATCATGTGAGAGCAATCACACTGACCACTTTAACTGGATCTTACAGACATTCCAACTGTGCCATATATAGCAGCTTTGCATTCAGAATACCTTCAATTATACTTACAGTTTACAATACTCCCCAACTGACTTAAATAATTGACATAGAAGGGTAATCACTTAAAAACTAAACTATGTATGAATACCTATAACGTAGTTCATAAGGCCTTGACAGAAGCTTATCATAAAAGTTTTTGTGATTCTTAAATTCTATGTTCATAGCTACCAATTCAAAAATCACACGGGATTTAAAAAAAAAAAATGTGAAAGCAATCAGACTGACCACTTATCCGGATCTTATAGACAGGCCAACAGTCCCATATAGCACTGCTATGCATTCAGAATAGCTTTAATTATACTTGCAATTTATAATACTCCCCAACTGACTCAAATAATTGATATAGAAGGTTATCACTTGAAAAGTAAAAGTGTATGAATAACTAAACGTAGTTCATAATGCCTTGTCAGAAGCTTACCATAGGGTGGCCCTGAGCTGTCTTGAGAAGTGACAAAGGAAGCTGCAAAAATAACACAATACAAACAAAACAAGATAAGTTTACAGGTTTTTTAGAAAAATGATCAAGCCATTTGAGGGAATAAAGCTGTCTAAATACTAACAGTGAAGACAATCCATCACAAAACTGCTTTCGTTTATTATTTATAAGATTCCACCATGATTACAATACAAAGCATCTCCAATTGCCTAAATCTCCCTAATAGAGAGAAAAACAATACAGACGACTTGGAAACAATGACCACCCTGTAGAATACACTATAAAGTCTGCCAAATCATAAATTCAAATTCCTTCAAACAGAAAAAGCAGAAGAAACCTGCAACTCATCGATCTAATGCTTAGCACTTAACATTAAATAGAATTAATAATTCAAAAAACTGTACCAAGGTGGTTCAAAATTAACAAACAATAATACTAGATCATTGAAATTCTGGATATCAACTGGATGGTTTCTGGAAGTTTATGATATTCTCATTCCAAAAATTCCTTACTACGACAAATACGAAATTCCTTATGATGACAAACACAAAACCCAACTTTCGAAACCGCGTACTCTTCATGAGATTAATGCTAAAAACTCGCCTCTAAAAACTTAAATGCTTAAATGTCTTCTCGCCAGTCATTGGATGTAAATCATGTAGAACACAAAATATCCTCCTCAACAGGTTTATAACCACCGTTATTTTAAATTAAACCCTTGCATGTTTTTCTAAAGATTCCCTCCAATATTAATCCTTAGTTTGATTTCACTCTTTTTAGCATATAGAGAGGAAATCATCTTGCACGCATGCTTGAGATTATGGATTGAAATTAGTTCAACTGTTTTATTTGCTCTCTTCATTTTAAGCGTAGTTTTCTTCCCCTCTGAAATTCTTGATTGAAGAACAGGCAAACAGTTGACAGATAATTGGTCTCCATTGGCTTAGAGCCGGGTACGGAGGAGTATTTTTTCCCAGACGCAATTACTTATTTGGTACTTAGGCAGAATCAAAACTTGCTGGACTTTTTCAGAATCAGCATTCTTCACCAGGAAAACTTTTCCCACTGTGATCCTTGTTATTTCTTTTCACTCTTCAGCCCTGCCTAGAATTTCCAAGAATATTTTCACCCAAACCTCCAATCGTCCGCATGCTCGCATGAAACCCTAAGTAAGAAAAATTCAAATAAACCCTAAACTACGCCACTAAGCAGTGCAGGAATCTCTTAACAAAAGGGCAAAGTCAACACAAACACTCAGGTTTACAGTTTCATCACAAATTTGGCCCCGAATACATCAAGTTTCGAACTCAAGACCTCCAATGCGCAACAAAGTATTAAATTTATGGTTAGGAAAATAGCATTAGGGTTTAATCTTTTAGAAAAAGAAACCCTAGGACTTTGCAAAACAAAAATCGAGAGAAATAAAACGTTGCATTCGCAGTTTCAGGGACTTAGGCCTTAGAGTCGAACTAAATAAAACATAGAGATTCAGTTTTGCGTAAAATAAAGGGGAAAAGGGGCATAACTGTACCATTTTCGACGAAACAAAACTTCAAATGCTCCCCGATGTGTGTAGAAACCGATTCTGCAGGAACGCAACAGATATCAAGAAAAATTTGCTTTGAATACCGACGCCGCAAAAGTATTTAACTTTTCTCTGCTCTGCGTTGGGCGTCTGAAAATAAAGTTTTACACCAACACTGATTTAAAGCGCTCTACTCGACCGCCATTGCTTTTGGCTTACCCTATTTAAAGTTTCAAAGTGCCTTTTAACATTCTCATTCCCAAACGGGTGTCAATTACAAGCTGTTCAGCGCCTCGTCCTTTTTACAAAAGACGGGTAGTGCAATGCGACTAGTCTTACTTAATTGACAAAGAATTGGCAAATGTATTACTAGCAATCGCATCTGAGTGGTACAATGGAGTTGTCGATATGGAGTGGTGAAGAAGTAAAAAGGGAAGGAGTTTAGGAGAATTGTTGTAGAGTGATGATGAAGAAGGGAATTAAGGGAGGAGAAGTTGTCGGGGAGGGAAACAATTGGAGGAAACTTATGTGATCATTTTCTTTCTTTTGGTGTAAACACAAAATCTATGCACTTGGGTACATTTCTAAGTCCTAAAACATACTAATATATACATGATTCCTAAGCAAGAAAACTAGTTTTTGACAACTCCTTTTGGTCTTTATGTTTTATCTCTTGCCTTCTTTCTAGTCTTACACATCTTACAACCCTGTCGGAATTTGAACTATTTATCTTTTATGGCATCGGACACTAGCGCCCAGCTAGGACAGAACTGCCCAGGCGCTCCTATCCCTCATGGGCACTCCTGACCATCTCTATCATTTTCTTACCCTTTTGGGTTTCTTTTACCTCTTGGGCATCTTTTAGTACTTTCGTTCGGCCTTTCAGTTGTTAATTACGAAATTCAAACAAGGGAATCATATATACACTTAGTTATTGCTCTCAAATAAGGGGCCATGCACTAAGCATTATCTACTATCACCTAAGCTTGCATCAAAGGCACAAGAGCATTTCAAAGGCATACATCTAGTACACTCATACAAGGGACAAGAGCTGCATCACTTTGCATACATATCACGGGAAGGGAAGTTCATTTTATTCCATCTCACACATTTGCATACTCGGAGCATTCTAGATCTAGCTCATTTCCATAGTGCAACTTGCATGAGGGCAACCTGAAGCATCATTACACACACATTCACACAGAACGACATGGAATCTGAGATGTAGTGCAGCGCTCGGTCGTAAGATCACTCTTCGGTTGACCATCGGGGTCGGTCCGACTCCCCATTTTGCATCTTCTTTACTAAGTTTGATGTGGTTTGTGGGAATGTGCAGCTAGATATCTATTTTGTAGGTTACAGGTATGACCGACGACATTGGAGCAAAACCAGAGGAACAAAAGAGGACCAATAGTGAAGCTCTTCCAGTCCAAAAAAGGACAGAACATAAGCATCTAACTTGACACTAGCACCCAGATCAGTCACTAGCGCCCGGGCACTCCTATCCTCTCGTGGGCAATTTTGTCATGCACATCTCTGAGTTCCAGAACCTGCAATGAATCTTGACAACACTCTTCTCAGTCTATTCCAGCAATTACTCAACTCAAATCACTCTCAGGTTGCGCGAAATCAGCTAAGTCACTTTCCCTCTCTCTATTGCTTAGGGTTTCATATTGTATATGCTTATTGCTTGCGTCTTACTGTAGTTTATCACTTGTATATCATTAATTATAGTAATTACTCTTAAATAAAGATTTAATTCAATTTATATTAAATCATTTGGTGAACATGTTCCTTACATGCCCATTATCAGATCTTTCATAGCTTCCCATCCCTTTGATTCCCATGCTTCACCATTGTATATCCAAGTTCAACATCATAATCTCCTTGTTAAGCATGTCCTACTTGATCCTGGATCTAGTCTTAACACATGCACTTTGTCCTTTCTCCATCAAATAAGACTTTCTACTACTCATCTCAATCCATCTACTCTTTGTATATGTGGCTTTGATGCTACAACTAAACAAGTATTGGGCACAATCTCTCTTCCCCTTACTATGGGATCTTGCACTCTTAATGTTTTATGTCACATTATGCCTCATGATTTTCCTTATACTATCCTTCTAGGCCATCTTTGGTTACATACTATGCATATACTTCTTTCTACCCTTGCCATAACACACAATGCCCTTGCTACACCTTCCATGGATACTGCTAGAGTAGATTTCACACCTCATATCACTTACTCCTGATGATATTCCCCTCATACTTGATGTTAATGAAAACCTACATTGCACATCCTTCTCTTGCGATACACCCTAGTGCTACTGATTTACGCGATCAATTCTCCATTGGTACCCATGATACTCCTCCCATTGTGTTTCACTCTCGATACACTTCTATTGATCATATGCTTAGTGCTTCCAATGTTACATCTCTCTCCGCACCTTCCTCATCATAAGTTAGAACATTATATGTTGGTTTTACAATGATTCCTAGTCCTCGCACTTTTCAAGATCCTATGCATAATTCCTTTACTTTGGTTTCACATTATCTTGTGGGGAAATCTATTCCCCTCTTCCCGCCTTTTCTTCTATGGTCATATGGGCTAATTCATACTACTTTATTGCTTATGATCTTTCCAAATTGCACCTATTGCTTCTAATGAGTCTTGTTTCTCTACCTCCATTGCTTGACATTCATACTAGTGAGCCTCCTAGAATTACATATGTTACACATCTTTTGACTCACATATTGATCCTTACGTTTGCACTTACTTTTTCCATTATTGCTAACACGCACAATAATACACCTATTTTATATCTCCTAATGGATACATTCTTATTGCTTATACACTTCCTATTCATCCAGTTGGGATCTTGGACTTTATAGGGTTTTACCCCCACCATGTTGACATTATTCGTTGGTAGCTCTTGCGTTTACCAATGTTCTACCTATTCTAGTTTCGCCACATGCATGGCACAATTCTACTCCGCATGCTATGATATGTGCACTTTCACACGACATATGTTCATCTTCTTTAGCATATCACGGGCCCTTGCCTACTACTCTCATTGCATAGATCGTCTTGGCATCCACATTTGGGGCATCCTAATTCCCCCACATTACCCGATGATGCACTCTAGTGCCACGGTTCACACTTGACTGTTGAGGGCACACTTCATCAATGAACCTCTCATCATCTACTCTTGCTACACTAACCGCTCAAGGTTTCACGATACATCTTTCCTAGCATCTACTACTTTCTCTCGTTCCGCGCTTCATGTCTCTCTTTCTAAGCATCACCACATCGTTGGTTCGCATACTTTATTCTCATTACCCAATGAAGCACTCTAGTTCCACGGTTCATACTTGAATGTTGAGGGTCTAATTCTTAAATGAACCTCACATCATCCACACTTCACGCTTAGTGCTTCACGATACATCTTTCCTAACATCTATTCTCACTCGCATACTATACCATCATTACCCAATGACGCTCTCTTGTTCTATGGTTCATACTTGACTGTTGAGGGAGCATTCCTAAATGAACCTCATTTTACGCACATCCGTTGGGGGTAACACTGCTCCTATCATCTTCACATCTTGCATATCACAGCACACCACTACACTCACACAACATCTTGGTTATATTTACTCTTGTTAGCTTATCCTATTTACATGTTGCATTTTGTTTCCTATGCTAGCTGGATTCTTAGTATGTCAATATCTTTTTCCATACGCACATGCGCGTTCACTTGGTACCTTGAGGTGAATGCAGGACTTTTACATATTTTCACATGATGCATGATGCTCGACACTACTCTTTACCAGTCCCACCGAAGCTCCTGGGGACATCTACCTTTGCTACTCTCCCACTCTACACATCATAGGTTCTATTGTTACATCATTTACATATTCTTATCACTTACTTTTCATTGATATATACATGCTTTGACATACTACTTATCTTTCTTACATACTAACGGGTGCTTCATGTGTACATTTGCCTTGAAGGATCAATACAACCATGGTTATTTGTCACTCTTTGCTTGTTATTGTTTGCGGGCTATGCCCTATGTCTTGCTTGATTATTGTATGTTTTTTGCCGCTTCGGCCTTGATTGTCTTGTGACATTGTGAGCAATGTCCCATGTATGAAACTCGTTTTTCGCAGTCCATCTTGTCTTCCTACTTGCTTGCTACATTGTCTTCCATTGCATGTTAGCTATTGTTACAACTAACACTTATTTACTAGCCCATCTTGTTTGCATGTGTCTCGGTTTCTACCATGCACTTCCCCTACCCCCTGCAGGTATCCACACTCAGATATGCATATCATCTTCACGTCCTCTCCTTTAGGCCGCATTCTCCTACAATCATGATATGCAACCCATATGAGGGGGGGTATCTATTGGGTGAACAAATCACCCCTGCAACAGCTCAGAGCTCCAGCACAGCACAGTACAGAATCAACAAAGGCACACAATTACAAATTGGCCCAGAATCAGACTTGGGTCCAAAACACAGAGCAGACACTAGTGCCCAGTCCTGGACAGTAGCGGTGGGCGCTTGTATCCCTCCTTGGGCGCTTGTGTCCTCTGGGCAAAAACAGTCAATTTCTTAGTTCAACACAATCTCTAGCAGTTTATAGTACACTTCTCTAGTAGCATGCACTTGCCTCCAGTCATAGAATGCAAATATCAATTATAATCAATTACAACAAGAACAATGAGTTGATTAACTAAAATTAAACTATAATATAGAAAGATATAATAATAGTTAGTCTAATATAGGAGGACTAAAACGTTGTAAATTATGCTAAGACAATATGGAATAATTTTAAATAATTATATCTAAATGAAATAAAACCCTAAATATGCAAAGATGTAAAAGGAAAGGACTTAGCTGATTGCTGGAGACTGTCACAGGTTACCGCAAGTCTGACTGTGGATTCCAGAAGCAGGAACGATCACTCAGAGGTCCCATAAAGGTCAGATATGGAAGATATAAAGAGACTGCAAGCACCCAGGAAGGTATTGAGGTGCCCTAGGGTGCCCTAGTCTGCAGAATAGGCACCCTAGTCTCTGTAAAAGCTCAGAATCTAGATTTTGGCAGTGTTGCAAGATGCCCTGAAATATTCTATTGTTTGTCACACTGGATCTGCCGAAT
This sequence comes from Taxus chinensis, assembly GCA_019776745.2. Taxonomy (NCBI): domain Eukaryota; kingdom Viridiplantae; phylum Streptophyta; class Pinopsida; order Cupressales; family Taxaceae; genus Taxus; species Taxus chinensis. The sequence goes on from CM034146.1 coordinate 672,034,006, forward strand.
TGCATTGGGTGTATGAAATAATGTAGGATGAAGGAATGACCTAAAAGACAAAGAAGTATCAAAACCCTAAAAATAAAAGATGTAAAATGAATGGGTCAGATTGACCTCAACTACCACAACAGTGGGCTTACTAATCTGAGCGTTGCACTAACATTTCGGACCCAAATGTAGTTTTGGTGTGTGTGTGTGTGTGTGCATGTTGTTCCCTAGGTGCTCTTGTGTCAGTCACACTTTGTGAAGTAACGAGCAATAATAACTATAGAAAAATGTAATAGCATGTGTGCATGGAATAGAATAGAATTCCTCCCCCTATGTTGTGTGTGTTGATGCAGATCTCCTAGCCTTGATGCATGACACTATGTGGATGCAAGTGATGTAATGGATGCAACTCTAGATGGAGTGATAGTAGTATGTGTCGTTAGGACCCTCATTATGGTCTCATAACTTTATATTTATAGGGTTCTCTTGCTCTAATTTCGTAATTAACCCCGACATGGCCGACTAGGAAAAAGATAAGGATGAAAAATGGCTAGAAAGAGCCCAAAAAGAGGCAGGAAAGTAAAATAAGGATCGGGGTGCCCCAAGTGGGACAGGGGCCCTAGGTCCTGGGCAGTTTAGGCTAAAATGATGGGACAGTGACAAAATAGTTGGGCATGTATAGGAAAATACGTGGGAATGACGAAATAAAAGACAAAAATAAGATGGCCAAAAGGTGGGATTAATTAGTACTTTCTTCACTTAAGAACCTTCTAAATAGTAGTATGAGACCAGGCTAAATAATGCCTAAAGTGCATGCTTTTGTGACTACATTTTGCCCCCACTTTATGTTGGTGAGTGGAAAGCTCAGTAACATAAAGTAGATAGAGATGTGTACCTGATATCCATATAGAGTGTAGTAGAGACGTGTCGATGGACTAGACTCAAGTGTGGAATGACAAAAAGAAAAAGTGGAGGAGCGTGGATTCTAAAGATGAAAAATGTGCATAAAAAGTGATGAGAGTGGACCTAGGGCAGAACACGTGTGTAGTTGTTGCGGTGTGTAGTGTACCTACATGGTTAGTAAAGGTAAGTGTCATCACGGTGTGTTGTTGTTGTCATTGTTTTCATCGTATTGTTGTTGTTGCCCTCAATTTCACTGCTTGTTTCTCATACGGAAGGACCTGCAAGGAGAAAATGATCAAGTAGTCAAATATGTATGTATGTAAAAAAATGTAAAATACGCATGTGTATAGAAATGTGTAAAATACGTAAATGTAAAATATGTTGAAAAGGAAGGTGTAAATGGAACATGTGCACCTTGATCCATGTCGAGAAGAAAGGGTGTAGAGGATATCATGTACTGCTGCGAGTTTTTTGGGTGATCTCACGCCACCCTGGCTGAAGAAGTGTAGGGAGAAAATGCTCTATGTCCTCCAACTCTAACCGCTTCTGCTGAAATGTGTGAAGAGATCTCTGTAGCATCCTAGTTTTTTGGGTGATTTGATGCCAACTGGCCGAAGTAGTGTAGAGAGGCACACCCATTGTAACCCCCAAGCCTGTAACTGTCTTCCAGAAATGCCAAAGGACACCATGTCCTATAAGGTCATTGTGTGTGGAGTTCGTAGACTGGTCTGAACTCACTCGTTATATGTAAACCCATAATGCCAAGGGCAGAAAGTGCATTGTACTAAACCAGTGTAAATATGTTGTGTTAGTATGTAAAACCCTCAATGATGCCCCCCTCTTTGGGGGCGCATGCGACGTCACTTGAAAGGAGAATGCGGCCCCAAAAGAGGACCTACCGCACTCTGACCTGTAGAACTCTGCCCTACAGGGGGAAAGGGAAAGCGCTTGGTAGAAACCAAGGCACACACAAAAGGGGATGGCTAGCCAAAACAAGTGTTAGTCCGAAAACACATGCATGTAATAAGACAAGTGTAAAATACGCAGACAATGTAGTAACTACCAAACAAAGTAGTGTAAACATGTAAGAAAAGATGTAGATTACATAAAGTGGGTTGTAAACATGGGACATCACTCACGATGTCACAAGACACGCAAGGTTGTCATGGCTGCAAACAACAAACAAGTGTGCACACAAACAAAGGGCAAAGCCCGCATACAATGGAAAATAATGGCAGACAGTAGTAGAAACAAACAAACAAGGAGTCATGGAGACGTGTAATCCTGTAAAACAAGTGTTGCACATGGAACACCCATTAGCATGTTAGAGCAATAACCAATATGTCAAAGTGTGTATGAGACAAGTAATATAAGATGCTAAGTACAAAATGAAACAATAACACTTGGATAAGATGAATGTGGATGCCCCCAACGACCAATATAGGAAGGGTAGAAGGTGAGCATCCATGCCACGTGTAAAATTCTTGTATCTGTGATCACACTAAACAAATGCGTGAATGCACATGTGTGTATGATATAGATAATGACACATAAGAAATTAATCTAACATGTGTAGTAAAAGTGATCATGCAAAACAGTAGTAAACAAAAGTAAACAGTGATCCCCCCAAGACAATGCAGTATGTCGTGGATGGATGGAATGGAATGCAAGATGGAATGATAGGAGCAGCGTGCCCCCTAAGTGGATGGAAGTGTATGCAATGAGGTTCATTTTGTTTTCCCCCTCAGCAGTCAAGAATGAACCGTAAATGAGAGTGCGTCATCGGGAAATGGTCGAGTAGTGTTTGTTGTGTCTAGCGCATTGTGATGAGTGTGTATATGTAATGGTGATGAGATGCGACATGTGGGGAGATGTGCGTGAACCCTATAGCCGAAGTGTATATCACGACTTGTGAGAATGGATGAGTGATGATTTAGCCCTAAGCGTATATCACTATAAGATGGAATGATGATACGATGATTTAACCCTAAACGTATATCACTATAAAGGATGAGTGGAATATGTAAGGTAATTATATCCTAAGGATGTATGATTCACTATGCATAGATGAATAATGGAAGGATGAGTGATGATTTAGCCCTAAGTGTATATCACTACATGATGATAGAAAATAGGTGACAATTTAGCCTAAAGTGTATGCCACTATAAGATGAAAGGAGGGAGTGGTGATGTAACCTAAGGTGTATACCACTACAAGATGATAGAATAGGTGACCATTTAGCCTAAAGCGTATGTCACTAAGTTGGAAATGTCACGTGAGGAAATGTTGCATGGTGAGTGTAAGGTCCATTTGATTGGTAAACCTCGGAGTTGAGTATGGACCGAGGAAATAAAGTGCGTCATAGGGTGGTGAGTGCAACGCGTAGAAAACAATGTAATATAGGTGGTAGTGAGAATAGATGACCATGTGATGAGTAGGTTGTATAAATGCACAGTGTGAGCAATGCAATATAGGATGTATAGGGTGTGTAGGATGTATAATGTGTAAAGTTAAATAATAGGTGTAGATAGAAATGGAATATGTAATGACAAAATGTAAAGCTAGACCCATATGTAATGTAACCCTAGCGTAGTATGTAGAATGTATGTGGGAATGTGTAGTATGATTATGTATAGGTTATACGTGGATGGCCTAATAATGTATGTGATGCATAAGGAAGGACTAGTAAAATGTAGAATGTAGGGATGAAATGTAAAACTAGACTCATGGTAATGATGACTAGTATAATATATAGAAAATGTATGTGGTGAAGATGTGTAATGTATAATGTAACTAAGTATGTAGATATCATCGTAAATGTAATATGTAGATGAGGACTAGCATAATGTAGAAATGTGTAGAATGAATGGTGTATGACGCTCAATGTATGATGAAATGTAAGGTCTAATGCCTATGGCGTAGTGTGTAGGGGTTCAGTGTAATGGTAATCCCTCAATAGTCAAGTGTGAACTGAAACACAAGAGTGCTTCATCAGGTAATGAGGATGTTAGAATGTACGATTAGTATACCTATGTATAATGTGACTAAGTGCATAGATATCGTCACAGATGTAATACGTAGATGAGGACTAACATAATGTAGAAATAAGTATAGAATGAATGGTGTATGGCGCTTATTGTATGATGAAATGTAATATGTAGTGCATATGGTGTGATGTGTGGGGTTTAGTGTAATGGTAATACCTCAATATTCAAGTGTGAATTGAAACACAAGAGTGCTTCATCGGGTAATGAGGATGCTAGAATGTATGAATAGTATGCTTATGTAAGAAGATGGATAAATAACAATGCGTGTATTTTAGAAGAGAGGGGGTGTGATGCCATGCCCCAACATGTATATGATAACACGTGTACTATTTAATAAATGATGTAGAGGGGTGATAATACATGATGGATTTTGTTTAATTGATGATGTGTAAGGAGTATTATAGATGTGTGTATGTATAGGTGGTGATGTAATGGATAAATGCAAGATAAAACGAGGTTATTTATGGTAAAATATCCCTCAGCAGTCATATAAGAACCCTAAGAATATGAGTGTGTCATCAGGAAGGTAGAGTAAAAAGAGTCACCTACCAAAGGCCAAGTTTATGCGTGGTGGGACCTTGTTGGACAAATTTTGTAGTAGAACTAGGTGGTGGCGGTGAAAGTGAAAATGTATCGTAAACACTGGGAGGAGGATTAATTGCTTTGACAAACTTAATTGGTTGGAGTGTAGATTTGGGAAGAGTCCATGTTGCACCAAGTCTCAAGGGAGACTGCTTAGGTTTATCTGGTAATGCAATAGAAAACATAGTAGAAGTGATTTGTGAACTAATTTTGATAGGTGGTTGACATTTTTGACTTGGGGATACTGTAGGTGATTGCTTAGGTGACACTTGACTAACTGAAGGTGGTGTATGAGAAGTGGTATAGTGATGCTCAGTAAGTGGAGAAGAAGCAACATCAGAAATCGGAGATCTGTGGGATAGAACAATGGTATTTGTCTTACTAGGAGAAGAAGCAAGTATGCTCATGTGAGTGATTATCAACATCAATCATGTAATGAATGAGAGGAGTATCTAAAACCTCCTTAGAAAGAGTAGATGGAGGCTCACTAGTAGCCGTATGTGTTTTCTTAGATGGAGCTTGACTAATCAAGGAAGGAATATACTTAGGAGTCCATGTGTGTGTGACCTTTAGAAGGGGATGTTGTGTACTGAATGAAATAATACCTTGTCACATAAGACTTTGGATTAGGCGATGCAGAGTGTGGTAATCATTTGCATTATGTCCATTGATTCGATGATAGTTGCAATATGGACGACTTGGATATTTTGCTAATTGAGAAGGAAAATAGTAATGAGTAGGTGGTAGAGTGATCAAATGACGACTAAGGAGTTGAGTAAGGATTACATGTGGTGTGGTATTATGCTCAAATATGAGAGGCTCACACAATGTCATGTCTTGAGGTTCAACTAGATGACATGTAGTAGACATAGATTGCATATAAGATGTAGAAGAAGCACAAACATGTGATTGAGAAGCATCCTTTAGCTATTGGATTTTAGATATAAGAGATGTGATAATTGATTCCATAAATTGCATAGAGGATGTATGTGGTTGAGAAACATCCTTAAGTTGTTGGATTTTAGATCTAAGAGATGTGATCGTTAATTCTGTAGATTGCATAGAGGATGTATGCGATTGAGAAGCATCCTTAGACGGTTGACCTTCAGATCTACAAGATGTGATTGTGGATTCCATGACAACAAATTTTGCATGTAAGGCATGAATCAAGTCTAATATGGGTTGGTTAGATGGAGGGTTGTCAAGGTCAGGGTCGATAAATAAACAATGAAGCATAACACTTAATTCATGTGGAAGAATATTGTCCTCATAATACTTGGTGTCTAAGATGCTTTGGAAAATAACCTGACAAGCAGTATGTTTCTTAAGTAAATCAGATAAGGGGACTCAATGGCCCATGATAGGGGAAAATGAGGATCCTAAGTGTGAAGATAGTTGAGTTCACCAAAATGATTAACTAAAATTAAACTATACTATAGAAAGATATAATAATAGTTAATATAATATAGGAGGACTAAAACATTGTAAACTATGCCAAGACAATATGGATTAATTTTAAATAATCATGCTAAATGAAATAAAACCCTAAATGTGCAAGGATGTAAAAGGAAAGGACTTAGCTGTTTGCTAGAGACTATCGCAGGTTACCGCAGGTTTGACCGTGGATTCCAGAAGCAGGAACGATCACTCAGAGGTCCCATAAAGGTCAGATTTGGAAGATATAAGGAGACTGAAGCATCCATGGAGGTACTAGGGTGCCCTGGTCTCTGCAAAATCTCAGAATTTGATTTCAGCAATGTCACAAGATGCCCTAAAATATTTGTTGTCTGTCACACTAGATTTGTCAAACTACGTCGGGTATATGAAATAATGCAAGATGAAGGAATGACCTATACAAGAAAAAGAAGTATCAAAACCATACAAATAAAAGATGCAAAATGAATGGGTCGGACTGATCTCCACTGCCACAACAACCATTGGAGACACATGCTAGATTCTAATCCACTGCATAGATTCAAAAAGGACACATAACATTTCTTGAGGCCTTTACATTGGTGTGGGGAGGAAGCATCTGAGTAACTTGGTAGCTTAGTGAGTTAGGATGTGAAGCTCAATTTGAAAGTGTGTTTAGGTGAGAGAGATTAAAAAATAATATAAAACCCGACAGAGATCAAAATATATAGAATAAATAATCTATATAAATATATATTGGAATTATGTGAGCCTACTATTGTAGAGTGGATAACTTGTTTTTTATAGCTCCATGTTTATTCTAGTTTTGATGCATTGTAAACCATTACTAATTTAATATAATATTTAATTGTATTTCTACACTCTGTGTGTGTGTGTGTTTGTAACTTCTAGGTTAGGGCTTTCCTTCAGTAGAAATATCATCCTTATGTGTAAACCAATGGTGGTATCAAAGCTTAGGCCACAACTCTGGGAGTGTGAGAGATCTACTAAGAGTGATACGTACATAATACTTCACAGAGAAATTATAGTAGTGGGTTTTATTGTAAGTTAATATACTACCTATGAGGGTAGATGGCAAAGGAGGTGTTGTTAATGCAGTTAGAGTGGAAATATTAGACAAGGTGTCAAATGAGTTGAGCAATGTGCATACCATATTAGAGGTTGTTGAAGAAGACCACCGAAGAGGGTTTTTCGTGAGATATGGCTTCAAATGTGATCTTCAGGAAGAAGTTCAACATGAAGATGGAAAAAATGAAGAAGTTATGGAAGAATCAGTAGAAGATGGTGAGGCTAGGATTTACACACTATCTCTAAAAATGGGTGTACTCGAAGATTGGTGTTATGTGTTTCTAGGGAAGGTTAGATATAAAGGAGATTATTAACTGGATCATTTACAGAGATGAGTATTTTAAGTTTGATAATATTAAAGATCCATAAAAGGTGAAGATTATGTAGACAAGGTTGAAGGATCATGTGGAATTGTGGTATAAGGAAGTTTAGAATGAATGTAGAAGAAGAGGAAAATAGAAAATAATCAAATGGGACCAAATGGTCACAAAAATAAGAAGAAAGTTCCTACTTGGTAACTACAAGATGGATCTATTTAGGATATTGCAAAAAAAATGTTATTAAGTGTCAAGGAGTATACTAACGAGTGCTGGACAGTTCTACCAGATCACTATGAGATCTAGACATAGCAAGGTTGACTATGAGATGGTAACAAGATACTTGAATTATTTGAGGTTTTCTATCCAAGAAGAGTTAAGTATGACATTGATCCAAACAACAAAGGATACTTATCATTTAACACTTCATGCTGAAGAGAAGTTGTCATGCAAGAGTCGAGGTACCACATGGGGCAGATGCATATTTCTTTGTGACAGAGGAAGGAAAAACATTTTCAAAGGCCAATTAATGCAAGGATATGGTGTTGTAAGTAGTGAGGTACAAAAATAAGAACAAGTATTTGTGTGAGGAGGATGTAACCCATCCATAAATCCTAAAATATTTTACATAGTAAGGGGAAGAGGATTCCATGAAACATAAGTGTAGAAAACAAGGTCATCGAGCATATGAGTTTCCTCAAGCACAAAAATGAAAGAAGTAGAAGGACCAAGGGAAGTGCATGCATTGTACAAAATGAAAAGGATTCTATAAGATCCATAGAGCATTTAGAATAATTATAATGAGGAGAATATTTCATGATGTGTTGGAAAAGTGTGTCACTTGTGTTGTCATTTCTATCAAGTTCATTGAAGTCATAGTGGTCTAAGTGATCTAGGTATGTTGGCTAGGTGATCTAGGGGTCTCCAAAGGTGCATATATGTGGCTTGAGTCTCTCAAAGGTGGTATGAAGGTCAAAAAAGGTCCATGAGGTGAATGAGATGTGTCAATGAGTCTATAACATGTCCAAATGGTCTAGTCATGAAGTGTATGAGTCAAGTCAAGTCTTTCTAGGCCTTGGTCTAGTGCAAGTACATGGTGTAAATCAAGAAAACATGAGAATTCACTCAAACCAAAGCAGGGAACTAAATTTTGGATCACTATGAGGTAGCACATAGGAGGTGTAAAAAGAGATACAAGAGACAAACTAGGTTCATGAGACTGAAACAAGTCAGTATGAAGCTTTCTTAAGCCAATCCACAAGCAAAGCAAGGTGTGAAATGTTGACCCAAGGTGTGATGATGTAATTAAAACATGGTTTGATCATTTAATAATGATATATGGTGTGTAAAAGATTATCAGGAAGTTATTGAGGTGTTTTACGCACTTCTACAAGTCAGCATAGTATAACTGCTGAGAATCAGAGACCAAAGGGCACCTAGATGAGATGGGATGGAAAGATGCAGGATGAACCAGAGAAAAATATCACTTGGAGGTGTTATAGGGATGAGTCCTTAAGGTGTGAGAAAATTTTAGAAGCTGAGGATGGATATTTTGCAAGTTATGCAAGTATTTCCAAAACCAGGTTTTTCAAAGTATGCAAATTGAGCACCAAACTTCTTAGCAGTCAAGAAAAATTGTGGAGCCTCCTTCAGATAAATCATAAGAAAAAAATGGATTAAATTAGGATAAAATTATGGTGCAAAAATTATTTCTGGTGATTGGTTGATTATTTTAGAAGTTCTATCCATTTTTGTGAGCATGTTTGTAACCTTCCAAACCCCAGTTTGGACCAATTTTGGAAAATTGAGTTGGATAGGTGTCTTAACTCAACTTTTTTTTTTGAAAACATATTTTAACATGAATAGGAATCCTCAAGGCACATTTACATGTTTTTTGAGTTCATGATGCTTGGTGGGCCCCACTGGAAAATAGGTATTTTGTGAAGATTTCAGTGTACAGGAGAAACTTGCAAAGGAACCCCTACTAAAATTTGAGGTGGATGATGTTGGTAATGTGTTATTAAACTTAATGAATTCACTTTGGTTACTAATTTGGAGAAAATTGGAGTAATAGTTACATATTTGAGCTTACCGACAAAAGGAGCTTATTTTGAGAAGCTAGTGAAGAAGAATGAAGGTAACTATGTTGAATTACATTGAATTGATGTTGTTTCTTGCCTTGATACATATTTTAATGTTTCATATGATGTGTGAAAGTTCATGGTTCAGTTTGGATAAGTCATTTCTTGCTTAAAGGTGATTGAACCAAAAATGCTCTTTTAGGCCTATTTGAGAAGCATGTCTGAATGGGTATGAAGGTGAGACTTTCTCCATTTAACCTATGGGTTTGAATGCTTGAACATGTTTTATACATCCAAATTAAAGTGTTAGAGGTGATAGGGAGATCTAAAATTTTTTTTGATGGTGTTTGACCACATTGTATGGAAGACTAGTTTTTTGTGTCTTAAGACCAACCAAACCAGTTGCAGAGATCCAAGTTTTTGGAAGCCTTATGCCATGAATTGGAGCAAGTATGATAAGTGGATGAGATATTATACTTCATGATATTTCCATTTATAGGTTACTTGCCTCATGATGAAGAGATTTGAGGTATGTATCAGCTCAATTCTTGAAGACCAAATTCAGAGATGTTGAAACCAACCAGGAAAGTCTTGCAAAGTGGTGTTTCTTGATGTGTTAAGCCTTGAGTTGGATCTTTATGGTAAATTTTAATGAAATTAGACATCCTAAGATTAATTTTTTATATATTACTTGGGTCATGAAGATGAGTGGAAGTGGTCTAGTTAGATGGTTTTTTCAGGACTGTTTTTGTAGAAGCTAATTTAAGCACACATATGAGCCTAAATGAATGTCTTGGATAATGTGGCAAGTTTCTAAGCATACAAGAGAATTATTTTGATTGGTGGGACCATGTACCATGTGAATAAAAATACTGGAATACTTGTGGACAAGTTTGAGAGCTAGAAGACAAAGAATGAGTGATTTGAAGAGTCATGGTAAATGAAAGGTCAAAGGTCATGTCTAAGAGTTATATTTATTCATGTAAGCTCATTTTTATGTTGTTGAAAAAAAAAAAGATGATGTTTTTATTGTTTAAAAGGTACAGAAGTGATTGCAAATCTTGAAAGAGGAGATTGAAAGATGAGAAGATAAGTGAACTAAAACATATATCACATCAGGTTGATGTAAGCAACCAAGTGAAGAAGGTGATCAACCATTTGTTGTATGAATGAAGTCTGAGTTACTGCTCAATAGTTTGGAGTGGGTGATTCCTAGCAAGTGGGTGCTTAAAAAATTTCTCAAGTGGGTGCTTGATTTAGTACTATGGTGGGTGCTTCATATTTTGAGTGGGTGCTTCAAGATGAGTGGGTGCTCACCATATGGTGAAACCATTGTAACTTTATAGGACAATTGTCCAAGTTAGTTCTCTGGTTCCAGTGGGTTTTTGTCCCTTGATGGGTTTCCCACATTAAAACTTGTCTCCTCGTGTGTTTATGTGTGTTTTCTGCTCTTTCTCTTTCATGGTTGGATGCTCATGTCTCTCATGGTTAACATAGTTAAATGTGGTTGATTGAATCTTTGAAAATTGCATCAAATTTTAATAAGAATTGATTCACCCTCCCTCTCAATGCCTAGAATTTCTAACAATTGGTATTAGAGTTGTTTCTCTTTGTACAAGTTTAACAGCTTAAGAGATGGTCCTTAAGGTACAAAAATGGGTGACCAAGCTGATACAATGTTGAAGAAAAGGTATGAAATTTCTCAAGCATTGATTATTGAATTGAAAAAGGAAATCAAACTCTAGGATGCTAATCATGTCCATGAACTAAATGAGATGTCCTCATATGTTGAGAATACATCAAAGGCCTAGAGGGACAAAGAAGATTTTTGTATCAAACTTGAAAAAGAAACATAGACTTTGAAGGGTAAATTAGAGCAAGTTTCAAGAAAACTCAATGAGTTGATGATTAAACAAACACATCCTAGTGATAAGCTAAGAATAGAACTCAAAAATGAAGCATGTCAGATTGAACCTGAGCATGAGCCTAGTCAAGATCTATGTTAATTAGCCATCCAAGCTAAGAGTAAAGAATGTGAAAAACTATGTGCAGAAATGAAGACCCTAAGAGAAGAGCTAGATCAAGCAAAGTAAATGAAATTGAAAGCTGAATCAAGCCATGCTTCTTGTCAAAGATGTTTTGAGACCAAGAAGGAGAACAAAGAGTACAAGAAGACCATTAGGCATCCAAATGCAAGAATATTATCAAGTAAGTTTAATGGAATTTGCTTTTCATGCAATGTGTTTGGGCATAAAGCTATAGATTGTAGAAGACAGGTAGATGAATACCATCCATGGAGAGATTGCAGGTCTGAGTACGAGAAGAACATAGTGTGCTTCAATTGTCAAGAGAGAGGTCATGTTTCTCAATATTGTCTCCATGAGCCATTCAATGAAAATTTGGGGCATGAAGGGCCTAGAGGAAAGAACTATGTTGTTTGCTTTGATTTTCATAAGCAAGGACATTTTTCTAGACATTGTTACAAGTCCCCTGGATACACCAACAAGCTAAAAACACCTAATAAGAAAGGAAAAAAGATATTCAAGGTGAAGGTAAGCTCCAAGGATGAAGCCAAGTCAATCATGATTAAAATATTAATTGGAAAGAAGAATGAAAAATACATATACAAAGTCAAGAACACTAACCTTGATCTTGAAAAGGTAAAGAAGAAAAATGAACTGGTATGGGCAAATAATGAAGAGACAAGACAAAAAAGAATGGTTAGAGGAGAAGCAAGCTCAAACCAAACATCAAAAAGTGATGAAGTCCAAAATCAAATCTTACCCCTAGCTATTATGGAATAAATCCATGAGATAAATCACATGTGCTTATCAAGATTCCACTCAGAAAATGAAGGCTTAGAAGAAGAATTTTCACACGAAGAAGTAAGTCATCTTGTTGTTTTGACGGGAATTGTTTTGATATGATCCAAAGAGACATAATGTGCCTTCTCTAAGATTCTAGGAGGAATGTATTCTTAGAAGAAGTATGGGAGCATCCTAGGAATATTTTTTAGGGGGTATGTCTCGGGTTAATAACCAGGATTAGTTTAGCTTCTGGATTGTAAAAGTCAAAAGTTCTTCAAGAAATTGGCTTTGAGAATTGATAGGGTAGACTGATGCAAATGAGATAGAATAGAATACTACATTCATAATTATGGAAAACCTTAATAGACTATTTCAGTATGGTGAGTTGTGGTGGTCCAGGAAAAATTTCATCAATTTATAAGAAGGTATGTGAAAGTTATGATAGTCTGTCAATGATTATGGGATTCCTACTTAGGAGGATTACTGTTGATGCAGAATCACAGCACCCCTGGATGTTGATCATATTTCTAGGTTGATCACTACTAGCATCCTAGTGTGATTGCATAACATTGAATCCTTTCTCCAAGTGTGGGACTTGCAAAAATGAGAAAGGAATCTCTAGAGAAGGCTGGTTCCTATTCCTCTGTTCAGATGCACACGAAAAATGTAGAGGTTTTACTCAAAACCTAATCTAACTTGCCAAGGAGACAGGGTAAGAAGATGCATAAAAATAAACCTAAGCTAACAGAGGTGATGCACCGAGGAATGAAGAACATCTATCTTGCCAATGAACACAAAACATTCAAACGTGATGCGAGATCATACACAGATAACAAAAGTTTGCAGTGAAAGATCAGGAGGATGCAAAATGAACACAAAGAGGGTTGAGAATCATCCACAGACATGTGTTACTTGCTCCAAAGGTCGAAACAATAAACTAAAAAATGCCAAGAGGTATGATTGCATTACAATTTTAAATGGGAGGTTCAAACTCCACAAATTTTCCTGATAAAGAGAAGAAGGGAGGAGAAAAACAGGAATGTTCGACCTTTAGAAAGAAGCCCCTCCTTACAATTTATAGGAAGAATGAGAGAGGGAAGAGAGAGGAAATCCAGATCTACCCCAACCACTTCTAGGTTGCATTTAACTCATCTCATTATGGTAGAAGCGGCGAATCCTGGTGAAAATGGCGGACCTAGTAGAAAGCGGCAAACTATATGTTTGCATTTAAGCTGGTTGTTGAAACGTCACTTCTATCTATTATTACGTGCCAGAGGCATTTCTCAATTTTCTCACTTCAAACTGAATCAAAATGCAAGATTGACCCTGGAACCATGTAGCATAATTTCACCAGCTTTCCATTGATATAAAGAACGTAAAAATTTAAGCTCTGGGTCGAAAGTTATGGCGATCTGAAGATTTAGGGCAAAAACAGGCCACATACGGATCGGCAAAATGGTTATTTGAATTTTTCCCGCACTCTACCACTTGGATGACATGTGTCAGGCTCTGATTCATTCGCGGGTTCATCCTTTGATTTCTTTTGGGCCCTTCCTTAATTTCTTGCCACTTGGACATGTGGCACTATTTTATTGGCCTCGGGCCTGAGGGGGCACTTTGTCCTTTGAAAATTTGGTCACTTTTCTTACACTTTGGGAAAAGTTTTCCCATTTCTCCCGCTGCGCTCCGCCACTCAAGGGACACGTGGCATCGTTTGGTTCATTGGACAGGGGGCACTTCCTGACCATTTACCTTTTAGTTTTTGGGCCAAAACTTTGCTAATTTTTCCAAAATTCTCCCGCCGAGCTCCGAACTCCCCTGACGTGGCACGATTTCATGTGGACATGCGGCCCTCTTTGATCTCTATTTGTGGCCCTTTCACCTTTTCACATCCCGCGCGTCCCTCGTGTACCTTTGGCCCAGATGTCTCAAACTTTCTGGGACAAAAATCTCCTGAACTTTGGCCGATTCAGGCTTCCTTGCTCCCTCTTTGCGGTGAAGACACGTGGCGAGATTCCATTGGCTCTCGGCTCTTTCGGCTTTTCGCGTCCTCCGCGTACTTTTGGCCCAAATGTCCTAGACGAAAGTCTCTTGTTTCGGCTGAATCGGCCGGTTCGCATCCTCCGTGTACTTTTGGCAAGGATGTCCCAGACCGTCTGGGACAAATATCTCCGAACCGCCTGAAATGGACTGACTTGCGCCAAACCGGCCGAATCCGCGTCCCGCGCGTACTTTTGGCCCGGATGTCCCAGACCACGTGAAACAAGACTTAGACATTTTTTCCTTGCTTTCGACCGATTTAGATTTTCATGCCCCGCACGTCCCGACGTCCCAACTATCCCAAATGCTGCACAGACCGCCTGGTGGCTTTTCGGTCGATTCGTGCCCCGATGTCCCAACTGTCCCAAGGACCGCCTAGGACAAGACTTAGCCGATTTTCTCCATTTTTTCGGCCTCAAGTTTGGTATGACGAACCTCAGTTCAACCTGAACTGGTACGAACCGAGACCTTCAGACCCAAAATGCCTCAAAACAGTCATGCAACCATATTTTTTGCATTTTTTCCATTCTTTCTAACTTGTTGGGATTTCTTCTTGGATGGGAGAGTTAGAAAAAGGCCGAGGGGACCTCGAAAAACATGATTTTGGGATTTGAATCGATCTACTTGCTTGGGACTGAATAATTGATGCATGTTATCAAAATTACCTTGAGGGGTGAATTTTGGATAACAATTGCATAATAAGATGTCTGGATTCTTAGTTATCAAGAAAAAATATAGTGCATCCTTCAAATAAATTGTTATCCAATTTTACACACGTGGCAAGATTGGACAACGGGGTCCTATCACGTTCAAAATGAAATAATAGTCCCAGGAACCCACCTCCGATCATTATTGAGATACAATAATTAAAAATAATTCTCAAATTGCATATGAGAGATCACCTAGCATCGAAAGGCACCCAGTTCATCTCAACTCAGTGAAGAGTTCGGGGTTGAGTTGATAGGGAGCTCGGTGTCAAATCTAAAGAGGTCGATATGATGTTGCTCGTAATGAGACCAATGGAGCTCAGGCTTGGACTAATAAACCACCATGCATAGAGTTGGATAAAATGTGAGAAATGAGATGAAAGTGGAGGTAACACGCCTACTTCACTAGCTTGTAGCTTCATCTATAACCACCATATCAAACCCATGGGCCAGGTGCTGGAATAACTTCCGGCCACTACTAGAAACAAAAGTGAACACAATCTCAACCTCATTTGCAAAACTTGCCTCAAGATTTGATCGAGCTTCTTCCATGGAAGTGACTTTCCAAAATGAAAAGAACATCAGGATCAACACCAACGGTTCCTTGGGATCACCCTGCGGCAGCTGTCGCAATTAACTCTCTCTGGAGGCCACTGATTTTCTGAGATAAGTTTACTTCTCTACCCTGTAGCTGCTGCATATAGCCAATTACTTCCTCACGACACTTTCCTAGGAGAATTTCAGTTCTATGCTCAAAGCTCCCTTTATCTTCCTCACTGTGCTGGTTATCAGATTGTTTACAGTCTCCACAGACTCCATTGTTAGCTTAGAGTTAGGAAGATTGCCAAGTCATTACAGAGTGTTGTTTTAAGGTAACTCCTACATGGGCATTAAGAACTCGGCTCGATAATGGAGATAGTGTCATGGCAAGCCGATATGATATTTCCACGCATGGGAAAATTCCATGATGATTTCCAAGTGGGTTTTCATGAATGGCAGGCCAAGCTGTTAACTCCGTGTAGGGGAACTCAGGGAATACATTCCCAAGTGGAAATATTGGGTTAGTAAACCATGGTGATACTTTCGAGCGTGGGAGAAATCGGATCAAATTGCCAAGTGGAGATCATACGATGGAGATCCGTCATGAGAATTCCACGCAGCTTGGAGTGGTCCGAGTCTTTGTGCGAGTCACCAAGAGGATTAATAGGATAGTTGTGAATTGGAGCGGGTCATGGGGAAAACAACGTGACGTAAGGAGGTAATACCAAGCTCATCAATACGAAGCATGGTCAGAAGAATAGGAGGCGGACCGAGTTGCTCACTGATAGCGGTAACAATGTAACAGGCTCTTCTTACTAATGATCAAACTGTTGAATGGAGCGAAATGACTCATCGTTGGAGAAGTGTTGCAGAGGAGTTTAGGTGAGTGAACCATCTGATGTATGGAAGGTGGAACTTGTGGCAAAGGGATTTGCTTAGTTACAAGCTTAAAAACATGTGCCGACAGTGATGAGTTGTTGAAACCACGGTGAGATCTCATCCAGTTGACAGTATTTAACTAGGCAACAGGCATGTTGCAATATAGTATAAGCCCTTTTCAGCGCTTCCAACAAGCAGGTTGTCCAACTATTTTGTTATCTGTTCAGTATCGAATGCATCCTCAAATTCAGGATTTTCCTTCAAGATATTTTTATCAAAATCGATTAAGTGACAGTGAGAGTGTTACTAGGAGACCTAATGAAATTTATTACAAAGATTCTCTATTAAGACCTTACTTGTTTTACGATGTAACTCATGGAAGTGAATCTCATAGAGGTGGATCTGTTTCATATCAGAATATTCATGAAGCACAATTTGCTGTACAATTATATGAGCATCTTCAACGATTCATTAAGTTGGCAGGCATAAAGGTTTCTGTTGGAATTAACACCTTACAAGCTATAACTGAAATGTTTACACCGAGAGTTTGATGTTGTCCTCAAATCTGATTAAGGAAAAGGTTTATATATCAATATGGTAGATGCCTGTCAGGGCTAGGGGCATGATGTTATCATTATGTTTTGTGTCCGAGCTTTAAATCATGGGGTTGGCTTTGTAGCTGATGTTCACCACATGAATGTGGTACTAACATGAGCTCGCAAAGTGCTTTGGGTTATGGGCAACGCAGCTGCATTGAAGCAATCTAGTGACTGAATCTGGTGCATGCGTAAGGAACTCAAATGTGCAAGATGGTAAATATGAGCTCGGTACATAGAAATGTGAGAGTCTGAGTTGAGCTAGCTGGGTGCTCGGGTCGACATGCAAAACAAAGCCAAGCCGAGTCAGTTGAAGAGCTCGTGGTGTTGTTTCATGGAGTTTGAACGTGGAATGCATGTGAATATGTGGTCCAAAACAAGAAGAAATAACTCTATCTGTCAAGCTAGAGCTATCACAGAGAAATCAATCGATTGAGTGTTGACAAGGCCACGTGACGCGATCCCTAACAATTTTCATAGCTCAAAAATCATTTCTAAATAGTGCAACATGCATGAGTGAAATAATTTAAATTCATTGAATTGTTTAACCTATGTGGGTCACTAATGTATTATAGAACAAAGCCATGAAGTATGATTTAGAGTCAAACTTTTCATATTGTGGAAACGTTGGTACCAAGTCGAGATAAAGACTAAGCTCGCGGCTGTTGAAGTTTAATGTATTTGTAGAGGCTTTCAATTTCGAGCTTAAAGCTTCATGTTCACGATGTATGTAGGTGGATTGGTAATTCAGAATGGCTCAATTTGGAGTTTGAAGCGAGACCGTAGTAGTAGCATTCGTGAGGTGAGTCTTAATTTGCGTCAGGCCAGGTTCACAGGATCTACATGCATTTTGGCTTAATAAGGAAGATATAAAACTCAGTCAAGAACCCTATGCCAAGGAACCCTATGCATGAGCATCAAGAAGAGCTGGTGAAAGACGGGTTGTGGAGAATTGAGTTCATTTTGATTATCTCACAAGGTGTTCAAAAAGCCATGACGGTGGGGTAAATTGGCTCCGATCAAGCTTATAGAGGATGAGCATGTAGAGAATGAACCAAGCTCATGGAAAAAATGGAACTCGGAAAGGATAAAACTCACCAACGGAGCTCGGTGACTTCGTGGGGAAGCTCACATATGTTTCACGAAAGGCAACGTGGAATGCGTAAATGGCCTCGAGTTAACCAAGGGAAACGATAAGAATCGAGTTTGATAGCTCACCATTTGAAGGACTCAATGCAAAAGAGCTCGATTGCCTAGGTAAGGAAAGAATTGGTGTGGGGTTCAAAATCGAATGCAACACTGAGTTAGAGGATTTGAAACTCACTGAGTTGGGCTATGTGCAGACTCTATCCACATGGACCCCCCTCCTCTTTAAGTCAAACAGGTCAACGGGGGGGTCCCAACATTATGTTAATTAAATTAATATTTTTATTTAAATATTTTAATAATAATATTTATTATTATTATTTAAATATTTTATTTTAATATTCTTTTAATTAATTGAGAAGACTAGGTCATCAAGCAATTAATGACCCATGATGGAACCTTCTCAGGTGGTTCAACTAACTGTAATAAATACATCACGTGCCTTCAATTTAGGAATATAATTATGACCTTTCCTCTTCTTTCTCACATATTCTTCTATAAATGTAAGTTGGAAGCTCATTTCAAAGGTTTCCCACAGTTCAGACAAGTTGGACAGGTAGATATCTCAGGCAAGTGTATACTTTTCAAGAGTCCTCTCTCTTCTGCAAGTTGTTCTTGTGTGTTGAGAGAACTTTCAAGCCTCCTCTTCAAGTCTGTAATGGCAACTATTGCCTCTTCTGAATGTATGATGCATTGTGCATGTTATTGAAGCAATAAAAGTGTGTTTTGTGACTAATCTCGGCCCTTTCATCCTTTTATGCTTCTTTGTGCCTTTCTCGTAGTTACAGGTACATTATGCAAGTTTAAGTTTCTTTTGCAGGTTCTTGGAGTTTTGTGCTTATCGAGTGGTGGAGTATTGCATGCAGCTGAGTTGTGGTGTCTATTCACCCTTCTTGAGTTCATCCTTCTTCACTGGGAAACTGGTATATTTCTCAGTCTGATAAGGTTTAACAAAGGGAATGTATGTCTCTTAGTTTGTGGTATCTTGTACCCTCTCTAAGTTACAGTAGGTGAAGTTCACCTGTGGTGCACACACCCTCTTCAAATTAACCCTTCCTGAGTCTGGAAACACCCTTTATTTGGTGCATCACCATCCCTATTATAGTTTCATTTTTGTAAATCTCTTTCCCTAAAACCCCATGAAGATGTTAGCATAAGATTAGATAATCATTTTTGTTACACTAGGACTAGTACAACACTTAGTTTTGGAAGAGGAAGCCGGCCTTCTTCGGAGGTTCACTTTGAGCCCAAGTCCCATAGCTTGAGAGGTGATCCCATGTGTCCCAATCACACTGAACATCATATTCACATCCTGGCCATTTGGAGGGTGCAGTGATTTGGCGACAACATAAATAATAAAAGGAATTTTTTTAGAGGACTCAAATCTTGATATAGTGCAATTTTTTTTTAGGTCAATTGAACATGTTTTAAGAAGGTTATGATCATTCTTCTGTTGGTGTTTAGTCTCCCCTCAAGACATCTTCTTGAGCTGAGTGACAACATTTGAGTGTTTCAACTCTAATTCCTTAGTGCATGCTAGAAAAATCTCTTAGAGGCATGAGAGACCTCATACAAGTCAAATTTATGGTTCCATTACTTTCAAGGTGATCTATGTTCAATAGGCATGCTTGTTCTATGCATAGCTAGTATGGAACAGTCATGGACTTAAGCCTCCAAGTTTGTTTTCATTAGTAAAAGGTGGTATAGTGACCTTGTCAGAAGCATTGAAGTATTTATTCTCTTCCACATGAGAAAAATGGTCTGTTGAGAGTCTCCAAGTGCATTGGTGAAGAGTGAAGTACCTCTAAAAATGTTTATGCCTGAGTTTGCTTACCAATGAAGCTGTGCACAAAGGTATATTTGAAGGTATCTCATCTTGAAGTCTCTTTGAATCCATCTTGACTCTTTCTAAGTGTAGGAAGCTACAGAGAGGTATAAACTATGAAGTTTTTTTTGTGTTGGAGTATGTAATGGATTGCAAGCAAGAAGTTCTTGACTCAAACAGGTCAAGAGCATCTTCAACACTGTGCTGGATGGGTAAGTCTTATAAAATATCTTGCATATGTTAAGTTGACATGTCTTGATTCATGTGGAGAAGAGAATGGAGCTCCAATGTAATGATTTGTTCTTATAAACCTAAAATTCATCATGTTGTATTCTTATACAAAACTTGTCAAGTTCATTACCAGTCTGTACACTGTGTAATGTATTCTTTTGAAATATGGGAGAAAATTAGAATGTTTCAATCATGTTGATTGATTGGAGGACTTGGAAAACAATCTCACCTATCTACATCATCTCAATTTTCAAGATTTCATTTGAATTTGAATTTGAATTTATTTTTTAAGCTTTCTCGGGTCTTCTCTGTGATTACAACCTTGAGTCTATGGTTTTCAAATTTCTTGTGATCGAAACTTCATTATCAACTGCTCAAAAATTATGATTCTTTGTAGGAACCTCTATGCATATACCATGATTCATTTGCAAAAGAAATTTTGTGTTTTAATTGAGTGAGCTATGAGAATTTCTTGACAGTTATCTTCGAAGATCATTGTTCAACCTTGCATAAAACAATAAACTCATAGAACAATGTTTTCTTGTTAATAAGACTGTAAAATTCCATGCAAAGGCTCCAAACTTGTTGTTAGAACTCTGCCAACATAGGTATGTCCCTAATTTATATTGAAAATTGAAATACCTTGTGACAGTAGAAGAAACAAACACAACATCTGTCAACAGTGAAGTAAATTTCCAGTACTCAGAGAGAAGTATGTGATATGAATGAGGGAAAAGATACTCAGAGTATGTGAAGGTGGTTGGAGAGATAAGTAAAGTAGTGTGGCAATCTAATAACCATGTTCTTGTCCCTAGTCAGTGTTGTAATTCAAGTAGTATAAGATCAACTATGGATCAAATTGTGCTTGATTTCTAAGTGGAGTTGAAGCTCAAAATTCACCTAATGTAAAGGCATGGGTTCTTAATCAAGAATGAATGAGAACTTCAATAGTTTCAATCAGTTACACGGTTGCTTTTTCCTTTTCTTTTCATCGAGCCATGAGCGATAGGGAGATGAAGAGTTCATGTCTCATTCAAATGTTATGAAAATTTCAAATGTCAAATAAAAAAACAAATATTAGAAGTTGAAAAGGTGTCTCAAAAGGAGATCTCTCGAATCAAGAAAGGTGAAAAGTCAAAAAAAGGAGGAAAAGAGATGAGGGGTTATTAGATTTGGAAGGTAAATGGATATAAAAAGCTAAAACAAAAACATGTATATATATGAGTATGTGTTTTTGAGATGGAAAATGAAAAATTAGGAATCAACACAAAAAGCGTGGAAGTGAATTAAAAGGACATATTTGACTGAGATTCTAAATAATAGATTGAGTTGATAAACAAAGAAAGGGATGACTACATAATTGAATTGAGAGTTATATTTTTGTTCTAAGTGGGTATATAAGATATAATATTGAAACATAGCATGTTGAATACATGGATACAACAGAGTGTGAACTAGAAATCATAGCAAGTATACAAGGATGTAGTAACCTTGAAATGTGTGATAGTGAAATGTGTGAGTGAGTTTAAAAACTACAAGAAACAATGATCTACTTGTTGAATGAGTCCATTTTTGGGCTAAGGACAATTTGTTTTATGCAAATAGGTACTAATCATCATAGAGACCATAGGAAATTGAGGAAGTAAATGGAGGACCTAGGTTCTCAGTTTTTTTAGGCACCTCAGGGAAGGTGAAAGGTAACTAATGAAGATGATAACCTACTATGGATTCCTCTAGATGTATCTAGCCATGACTGATCCAAGACACATGGATTTAAGAAGACAAGATGACAAATTTTGAGCATGGTAGTCAAAGTTGGATGAATTGATGTTTTAAGATCTGATTGTATTGTGGCAGAAGAGGCTTGTATGGGTATTGGATGACAATATTCATTCTATATCATTACAAATAAGGATTTTTTAATGCCATGGTGTGAAGCTCTAAAAGGCCAAGAAACAAGACTTTGTTGACATGTATGTGAAATTGAGTACGTTGTAGGATCCATGAAGGTGATATGTTAGATCCTTGAGAAAACATGTGTGCCTACACAAAATGTTAGGGGTCTGAGGTGGAAATATGTTCTCAAAATCCTAAAGAAGAAGATATTAAAGTTGTAAACCTAAGAAGTGGTTTGTATCTCTACATTCCAAAAGTTTGGATAAGATCAAAATTTACAAGCTATTGATATAACCGTTCTTCTGAGCTGTGTCAAGGGTTGATTGCATGAAAGTACTATGAAAGG
Organism: Taxus chinensis; assembly: GCA_019776745.2. Classification (NCBI taxonomy): domain Eukaryota; kingdom Viridiplantae; phylum Streptophyta; class Pinopsida; order Cupressales; family Taxaceae; genus Taxus; species Taxus chinensis. Next base: position 672,056,431 of record CM034146.1, read on the forward strand.
TCATGTTCCTTGCCCTAAGAAATTGTTTCAAATATGTATCTAGGCATGATCTTGTTAAGTGTTGGCAATAATAGTGCCTCATAATATCAGTTTTCTGAGTCTCATTCATTCATGATAGGTATGAATGTGTGACGATGTTTTTCTTTAAAATTGTTGAGAAGATATGTTATAATGTCTCAGTTTGGTTATGCGATCTTGTTCAAATAACTTGTGGCTTTAGTGGTCAAAGTTAGGGCATGTAAGATGTCAAGATAAGGAAATATGTTTGATAGGATGGTACAATACCATATGGAGATCAAAATGATGCCCATAGTTGTAAGAAATTATTTTTGTTAGGGGGAGCATATTTTGAACTTGAGTTCAAGCTTAAAGAAGATGAATGAAGAAGTAAGCTACAATATGGTCCAAAATGCTAATACTGTGTGATGTTTTTTGGTGCTTAAAGTGAAAATAAAAGATACAATAGAGCTTAAAACAATGAGATATTAGCTTGACTATGAAGAGTACTGATCAGAGATAAAAGTGTAAATCAGAGACATATTAAGTGACGATGAGTTAGAGTTCTTGATGTAATCAAAAGTGTGTGTAGATGAACAAAAGGTGGTGAAAGAAAGCATACATAATAAACAAAGGATATGACAATAGTTATTGTTGAATAAGTTAGTGCACTTGTCAATAAACATGGTGAAGCCAGTGAATTATGAAAAATAGATAGATGGTTGACAAGAAGTCCTTCAGAGACTACTGACTGATTGAGATGATTTTGAAGTATCTTGAAGGTTAGCTCTCTCAACAGATGAGATAGAGGATGGCGACTACAAATATGTTAGACGCATGAAGAAGGAAATGTCTTTTATGATGTTATAGTAGCATGGTTAGGCAATAATATAACCCAAGTGTATCATTGTGCTTATATGTTTGAAGTCATATTTCAGTACTCTCAAAGGCAGTGTATCAGATTAATACAATAGAAGGTAAGTGTATGTCATCAAAAAGGTGAGATTCTAAGTCAACACACATTAAATCAAGATTGTACATGATGTTTAAGATCTGTTGAAGCTCTAGTTTAGTGATCTACATGTTTTTTTACTATGATTTCAAGGGAAAAACTAGACTCGGCTAGTAGAGATATAGGCCAAACAACCAGTCTATGGAGTTGTGTGATGCATGAGCTAAATTGTACTATTTGAGAATGTGTATTTAAGCCCAATAATGCTTGGGATAGCATATTAATCTGTGATAAGGTCAAAACAAAGTTTGTGAAGGTGATTCTTATGTGTTGGATTGTCATGTATGCTTGGATTGATTTCATGGACTTGAAAAGTTTGTCTCAGATGTACTGAAGTTGTCATTTAGGGATCATAGTCCTAAAGAATGAAAATGTTTACTTTGAAGGAAAATTTGTTGAGTTTTGCATTGTATAGACTAGGAGAAAGTTGAAAAACATGAATGAAGGCCAAGAAAAGGTGTATCAACTTAGGAGGAGCATTTTTGTGACTCTCATCAGGTCTAGAACAAGGTTTTGACTTTCATCTCATGCAAACTTGAACCAAGAATGGAGAAATCATCATCCAAGGGGGAGTTGGTTGCTTAAGTAAGTTGACTGGTCATACTTTGTTGTTTTTTTGGTTTTGTTTGTCCTTGTAAATCATGTCAAGTCAATGCATGCCTTTGTCATAGATGTCAAAGGGGAGAAGTGTGAAGAAACATGCAAATAAGGTCATCTAATTATGTTTACACTCATCATTTCCATTAATGTTTCTAGGATGGTTACCATCGATGAAAAAGGGTGAGTTTGTTGGAAAAGTGTGTCACTTGTGTTTTCATTGATGTCACAGTAGTGTAGGTGATCTAGGCATGTTGGTTAGGTGATCTAGGGGTCTCCAAAGGTGCATATATGTGGCTCGAGTCTCTCAAAGGTGGCATGAAGGTAAAACAAGGTCCATGAGGTGAATGAAATGTGTCAATGAGTATGTAACATGTTCAAATAGTCTATTCATGAAGTGTATGAGTCAAGTCAATTCTTTCTAGTCCTTGGTCTAGTACAAATACATGGTGTAAATCAAGAAAACATGAGAATTCACTCAAACCAAAGTAGGGAAAGAAAATTTGGATCACTATGAGGTAGAACAGGAGGTGCAAAAAGAGATACAAGAGACAAACCAAGTTCAAGAGACTGAAACAAGTCAGTATGAAGCTTTCTTAAGTCAATCCACAAGCAAGTAAGGGTGTGGAATGTTGACCCAAGGTATGATGATGTAAACCAAACATGGTATGATCATATAATGATGATATATGGTGTGTAAAATGGTTCTTAGGCAGTTATTGAGGTGTTTTAGGCACTTCTACAAGTCAACATAGTACAATTGTTAAGAATTAGAGACCAAAGGGCACTTAGATGAGATGGGATGGAAATATGTTGGATGAAATAGAGAAAACTATCACTTGGAGGTGTTATAGGGATGAGTCCTTAGTTTGTGAGAAAAATTTCAGAAGTTGAGGATGGATATTTTGCAAGTTATGCAAGTATTTCCAAAACTGGGTTTTTCAAAGTATGCAAATCGAGCACCGAAATTCTTAGCAGTCAATAAAATTTGTGGAGCCTCATTCGGATAAACCATAAAATCAAAAATGGAGTAAATTGGGATAAAATTATGGTGTAAAAATTATTTTAGTGATTGGTTGAGTATTTAAGAAGTTCTATCCATTTTTGTGAGCATGTTTGTAACCCTTCAAAACCCATTTTTTTGAGTTGGATAGGTGTCTTAACTCAACTATTTTTCTTGGAAACATATTTTAACATGAAGAGGACTGCTCATGGCACATTTCGATGCTATTATTAGTTCATGATGCTTGGTGGGCCCCACTAAAAAACAAGTATTTTGTGAAGACTTTAGTGTACGTGAGAAACTTGCAAAGAAACCTCTACTAAAATTTTATGTGGATGATGTTGGTAATATGTTATTTAACTTAATTAAGTAACTTGGGTTACACATTTGGAGAAAATTGGAGTAATAGTTGCATATTTGAGCTTTACCGACAAAATGAGCTTATTTTGAGAAGATACTGAAGAAGAATGAAGGCAACTATGTTGAATTGCATTGAATTGATGTTGTTTCTTACCTTGATCCATATTTTCACGGGTCATATGATGTGTGTAAGTGCATGGTTAATTTTGGATAAGTCATTTCTAACTTAAAGGTGATTGAACCAAAAAGGCTCTTCTAGGCCTATTTGAGAAGCATGTCTGAATGAGTATGAAGGTGAGACTTTCTCAATTTAACCTATTGGTATGAATGCTTGAACATGTTTTATACATCCAAATTTAATTGTTATATGTGATAGGGAGCTATGAAAATTTCTTTGAATGTGTTTGACTACAATGCATGGAAGACTAATTTTTTGTGTTTTCAAGACTAGCTAGACCAGTTGCAGAGATCCAAGTTTTTGGAATCCTTATGCCATGAATTAGAGAAGTATGATAAGTGTATGAGATATTATAATTCACGAGTTTTCCATTTATAGGTTACTTGCCTCATGATGAAGAGATTTGAGGTATGTATCAGCTCAATTTTTGAAGAACAAATTCAGAGATGCTGAAACTAATGAGGCAAGTCTTGCAAATTGGTGTTTATTTTTGTATCAAGACTTGAGTTGGCTCTTTCTGGTAAAATTTAATGAAATTAGACATATTAAGATTCATTTTCATATATTAATTAGGTCATGAAGATGAGTGGAAGTGGTCTGGTTAGATGTTTTTTCAGGGCTATTTTTGTAGAAGCTGATTTAAGCACACCTATGAGCCTAAATGAATGTCTTGGCTAATGTAGTGAGTTTCTATGCATACAAGAGAATTATTTGGCTTGGTGGGACCATATAACATGTGAATACAAATCCTGGAATACTTGTGGAGAATTTTGAGAGCTAGAAGACAAAGAATGGGTGATTTGAAGAGTCATGGTAAATGAAAGGTCAAAGGTCGTGTCTAAGAGTTATATTTATTCTTGTAAGCTCATTTTATATGTTGTTGAAAAAAAAGATGTTGTTGTTGTTTAAAATTTACATAAATGATTGCTAATATTGAAAGAGGAGAAGATAAGTGAACTAAAACAGAGATCACATCAGGTTGATGTAAGTAACCAATTGAAGAAGGTGATCAACCATTTGTTGTATGAATGAAGTTTGAGTTGTTGCTTAGTAGATTAGAAGTGGGTGCTTCCTAGCAAGTGGGTGCTTGCAAAAATTTTTCAAGTGGGTGCTTGATTTAATACTGGAGTGGGTGCTAACCATATGGTGAATGCATTATAACTTTATAAGACAATCGTCCAAGTTAGTTCTTTGGTTCTAGTGGGTTTTTGTCCCTTTATGGGTTTGCCAAATTAAAAATTGTGTCCTCATGTGTTTATGTGTGTTTTTTGGTCTTTCTCCTTCATGGTTGGATTTTCATGTCTCTCATGGTTAACATAGTTAAATGTGGTTGATTAAATCTTTGAAAATTGTTGTTGTACATGAAACTTTGTTCTCGAGCAGGGTGAAGGCCAATACTGGGAGCCACCAGCAACTTCAAAATGATGGAGGGCTTAGGACCTCAGATGCAAATGTGGATCTAGGGGAGACTGCAAATAAGATAGATGCATTATATAAAGAATCTGGATGTGCAAAACTGAAACATGGGTATGCACCAAGTTGGGGGGTCAATTAGATCAAATCTTGAATTTTATTAAAAACAGCAAAAACATCAAATTTAGTCTTCCATAGACTTCAACCATGCCGAAAATTTAAAAATATGTCATAAAAATGGTACCATTGCAGACTGTTATCTTTGTAGAAATACTGATTTATAAGTGAATAGAATAGGATAAATATCATTTTATAAATTTTTTACTAATAGTAGGTCTTTAAGACACTTTTTCCTGTGAATGTTTATGTCTAGATTTAAGACTGCAAATTTTGTTTCACTTATCAGAATGTGATAAAACTTATACCATCCCAACCATGGTGAAATTATATACATGTTCAAAAATTTTTTTTATTTCATTTCAATATTTTTTGATGAATCTATGGCGGGCAAATGGAAAGTGCTCTGTTTTCTTTATGTTTTCATACCACTTTCACGGAAAAAATCATAAAAAATAAAATATTACTCAAAAAAATAAAAAATAAAATCCATCCCAAGATAGATAGTGGCATCTAACTTCTCACCAAAGGAGAAAAATATATATCAATTTTTGGTCATCCAAATCGTGGGCAAACGGACTATAATTTTACAGGCGTTTTAAAAAAAAAAAAACCAAGTCATTGAATTTTGAGTGTTTAATATAGCTAATCTTGTCCATTTTTTAAAAAAATTAGTATTTTAGAAACTAGATTCCAGATTCTATGATTCATATTACTATAAGTTTTTTCTAATTTTGAGTGTATGTATTGCTAATAATCCCTACAAGTTGATATTATGTTGTTATTTGCAATATGACGTCCACTTATGACCCCCTTTTTGTCCCCCAACTTGCTGCACTTACCCACATATAAGATTAGATCACAATATGTGGGGGTTACCCAGATAGTGTCGGTTCCAAGAGGATTTTAACTCCCTTGGAGGATGTCAACCCCCATGTCAGACAAGATAATAATAAATCATAAACAGTAGTTATCGTGTAAAAATAATGGAATATAAAATTACAAGTAACTAAATGACGAGAGGGACTTAGCTTGTGCTCTAATATGGAGATGACCTTGGCATCTAGATGGTCGGGTAATGAACTATGGAAAATATTTCTCCCTCAAACTGACAGAACTTAATTAAGCTCTTTCTCTTCTCTAGGCCTAGGTCTCTCCATGTCTTCTTGTAAAAATATAGGTCAGGGTCTAGGACTTTAGTTCTCTTGAAATATGGGGGAAAACCCATCTTTATAGCTTGGATGTGAGGTTAGATTGGGGTTAACAGGTAACCGGGTTTGGGTAGAGTAACCCGAGTTAAGAGATATGATGTGATCACGTGGAGACCATGGCTTGAATTATTAGATGGAGTGGGAAGCATGATTGACATGGTAGGTGAGATGATAGATTCCATTTAGAAAGGGGTGTTGGATGGGTATATTAATACCCATGGATTGATAACACTAGTTCACATTTAACAATACTCTCAACAATAATAACACTAGTTCATGCCCTTGCGTGCACCTCTCCTCGGCTCCTCCTTGGCTCCTCTGCTCGCGCCTGTCCGCACCCCCTATGCACGCCTCTGCTCACGCCCCAACCCGCGCCGTTGTCCGCGCCTCTACTCGCGCCCCAACCCATGCCTCTGTCCGCGCCCCTCGCGCTCCTGCTCGTGCCCTCTGCTCGTGCCCTGCGCTCACACTCAGTCCGAAGAGTATATACTCTGCCTGCTCTCGCGCCTGCCCTCTCGTCCCCTTCACACGCGCGTCCTCGCGCCTTGCCCTGCCCTAATGGTGTCTAAGCGCGCCCTTGCTCTCGCTACACGCAAGCCTGCGAACCCTGTGGATCTGTGAGATCAGACTGGAGCTCTTCAGCCAGACGGTGGGGGCTCGAATCTTGTTTTAGGGGCTTCTCCTTGGTCGTGGATCGACCTCGCCTTTACCAATGCTGTGACTGTTTCGGAAGGTTCTGCAAACCCTAGCCATATTCAACCACCATCTGGGGGTGTTCTTGGGAAAGGCAAGGTTCGTGGTGAGCTGAAGCAAGGAGATCTACCTGTTATTCCATTGTTGGATAAAGAGATTAGGCGCGGGTCTCTTGAAACCTCCTTCAAGGATGTCTTAAAAAGCAAGGAATCCTCCATGAAATCTGCAGACATCACCCCATGTGTTACTTTTGGGGAGGATGTCATTTCATCTGAGATCTACTATAAAGAGCATGCTCTGATTTGTAGATTCGGGGGTTTATGGCCCAACCTTCCCGTTCTTCACGCGTGGATCTCCAAGCATTGGACTCCATCTTTAACTGGTAAGATAGACTTATATCCATGTGCTAAAGGCATTTTCATTATGGTTTTCTCTTCAATAGCTGATAAAGACATCATTGCTTCCAAGCTATGGACCTGCGAGTCAAAATATTTGATCATGAAACCTTGGTTCCCATCCTTTAACCCGCACACAGAGACATTCTCATGGAAACCTGTTTGGATCAGGCTGCCCCATTTACCTCTCCAATTCTGGAGTCATGAATGTCTGACAACCATTGGCAATACCTTGGGTACTACACTCCACATAGATTCTCAAACAACTAATTACACCCATACTACTTATGCCCAGATCCTGGTGGAGCTTGACACTGATAAAAATCTTCCTGCTACCATAGACCTTAGAGTGCAAAATAGAACTTGGTCACAAAGTCTTGATTATGAAGGTCTACCTTTCTGATGTAGAAGGTGCTTTGGATTAGGACACACCTCTACTGCTTGTGGGATGGAAAAACGTCAACATGAGAAGCGCAACTGGTGGAAAGACGCACTCCCGGAGCACCTAATTTTTGTGGATAGAAAGGATCTTGAATCTAAAGCAGTAGATGAACCAGAGTCAAGGAAAACCCCTTTATCCGAAACTCAGGTTGTTAGCAACATAAAAAATACACAAGCTGTTGAGGGCAACATGGAAAATGATAAATATCTCTCTCTGGATAACAACGTGGCTGTTCCAAATGGGACAAATGTGACTAAGGAAAATACTCCTCCCTTGTCTTCTTCTCCAACCGCGACGGCTCCATCAGGGTGAATTACGGTCAACAAAAAGAAAAAAATCTACCACTCTAAAGGGTAACACTTCGCCTTGATGATTCTCATCTTTGCTATTGGCTTGCTGGGTTTCATTGGTCTCATTTTTTAGCCGGATAGCAGTTTGCTTCCAATGGTGTTGATAGGCCATTGCTGTTTGATTGCTATACATCAATTGTTTTTTTGCTGATGTTTTGTCGATTGTTGGTTTTTGCTTTGTAGTCTGTTTTCTGCAGTTGGGCTTAATTGTTCTTTTGGGATTTTGATCCTTCTCTTGTGCTTTAACTTTCAATTCTGGCTTTTGAGCCTTAGTGTACAAGGGTATAGTCCCTTTCAAAAAACTATTTACCAATAATAAAAAAAAAACCCATGGATTGAATAATTTGTGAGAGATGGGGGATAATGCCAAAAGTCAATTATTAAATAGGTTTATATGGAGCCCATTTATTCATTAATTAAATTTGGTTGAATAGATGATTATGTTTATTGAAATCTAAGAAAAACAAAGGTGAGATAGGAAATTACACGAATGTGAGATGACGGAGGGGCGCTATACCAAAAATTGGTGTCTACATTTGCCCCTTTTTGTTGAGTGGTTTGCGATAACAAGCCATGAGACAAAAACAAAAAAGGGTTAGATGAAATATGTGTCTGAAGATGGATGAAGACATCACCAAAGGCAAGATGCCTCAGGCAAAAAAAAGGACCACAATAACAATGAAAAAAAAGTATGGCGGTGGCTCCAATATCACATCAGTAGAGGACAACTGCGTTCTCAACGGAAACAAATGACAATGTTCTACAAACCAATGAGTGGGTGAAGACCACTGCACTATGGATGTAAACCAAACTGACCAATGGGTCATAGGAATACATCAAAATATGTGCAACTACATGTGAAAGATATGCACAATCCTTTGTCTGTGAGGAATTGTGCAAAAAAATCATGCGTCCACAAAAGAGACGAGAATGAAGATAATGATGCTCTAGCACAAGGCACGAGAAGGACACAAAGTGAGTTATTTGTGTTGACAAATACAAGGATGAAAATGTGTCCCAACACAAGACATAGATGGATTTTGAAATAAGATATTTGAGGGGGAATAATTATAAATGTGGACATGATGAGCACATAGGATAGAAAGGTGAGATAAAAATTTCTAAAAGGGTGTTAAATTTAATGACAATCATGTTTCATAGGAAAGATGCATAAGTGTTAGCAAATTATAAGGTAAATGCAGTCCTACTTGTTTGATAAGTAGGATAAGAAGTCAAGATACTTTTGTGACAAAACAAAAGTCAGAGAAAATATACATGGAAGAGAACAGCGATCAGATAGGTGATGGCCATTATGGTATCTTCCAAGACAAAAACGTCAAAGGAAGATGTGAAGAGATTCTTAGAAATGGATATGATGGTGTCCCTTGCAAGAGGACTGAATGAAGATAGAAGATGTGATAAGGGTCTAAAAAAGAGAAGAGATCAATGTTGTCAAATAGAAGAACAAGAACGGTAATGAAAGGGATAGATGGCGATACATAAACAGAGAAACATTGGCATTGACAGTGAATGTCTAGGTGTGAGGGATGTTGAGAAAGAGAAAAGGGAATAGACATGAGGATTAGATTGATTATGAGAAGAGAAAGAAATATTGAATATGAAGGTTGACAAGGGTATGGAATAGAGGGATAGAGATAGAGGAGGATGAAAAGAAGAAATGAAAGGGGAGGAAGAAGATAACAAAGCAAGGATTATAGAGAAAGGGGGAAATGAAGAAGGAAAAACAAAGAGAAAACAAAGAAAAGAACTAGAGCAGAGGATTAAATTATGGAAAGAGAGAGAGTTATTCAAGACAAAAGGTGTTTAAGAAGGATGAAGTAGAGGAAAATAGAGAGGTAATGGAAAACGAAAGAGATGATAGAGCAAAGAGAATTGAAAGACATTGATCATAGTCAGGAAATATAAGGCAAAGAATATAAAATTGACCACATGGAAATGCATGTGGATGATGAGATGATAAAGGAGATGGGACAACACTGAAGAGTCAGGTTATCGATGGGGAAGTAAGAAGGAAGTGTGAGGTAAAATGAGGAGGAGGATGATAATGAGGAAGTGAAATAAGATGAAGGATCAAGAAAGGAGGAGAAGACAATGGAGAAAATTATGCAGAAGGAAGGGAACCAAGAATAGAAGATATTTGATAAAGAGTGAGAAACACAAGGAACGTAAAGAGAAGCTTGAGGGGAGGAATGACATCAATTAGAAAAGAAGTGGAGATGCATGAGATGAGGATATGTTGATGACGAGAAAATAGAGAGAGGGTGCATGATGAAGACAATGAAGAAATTGGCAAGGAAGAATGGAAGATGGAGAGGTGGTGAGGAAAAAGAAAGGAAGGGATAGGAGAGGCAATTCCAAGTGAATGGATGTTAGGAGAAATCCATCGATAATGATTAGTAGGAAAAGATGGGACAAAAGATGAGACGAGGTAGAAAGTAAACGAAGAATGGGAGGGGGAATGCCAATGAAGGGACATTAGGAGAAGTCCCCCGATAATGATCAGAGGACACAGGAAGGAAGGAATGAAGATAGAATGGAGGAGGTCAAAGAAAAGGATTTAGGCTATGTACAGAATGGGGATGAGTGATTTTTTAGGAGAAGTCCACCGATAATTACTAGTGCGGAAACAGAAGATGATGATGAAAGAATGTTAGGGGAAGATCAATGACAATGACAGAGTAAGTATGGGGGTAGATATGTGGGAGAACTCTAGAAGATGGAGTGGAAAGAGTAAAGAAAGGAGGGATAACAATGTGTATGAAGATGAAGGCGAGGAGAGGATGTAATGGATGAGAATGAATGAGAGAAAAATGAAGAAACAAGACACAAAATGAATGGAGAATAAATGGTTAAGTAAGATTACCCAACAATGGATGATGGAGATGAAAAAGGGACCAAGGAGGAAGTGGTGTTTGCGAGAATGGAAGAGGAGGTGAGAGGATGTGATGATGGGGAATGACGAGAAAATGTAGATGGAGAGAATGTGGGGTAGTGGGCGAGTGCAGGATGATAAATCATGCTTAAGAGGGACTCTTAAGTAAGATATCCATGCCGTAAGAGGATTTAAGTAAGATCATCAAACTGACAGTGACGATATGGAAGGAGAAAGACAACATTGTATTGGATACATGTGTGGAAGGATTGGTTGGAGTGGACAATTACGATGAGAGGTGGGAGACAAAAGATGAGGAAGATACGATGGGAGATGGAAGGATCAGATGAAAAACCATTCTTAAGAGGAACTCTTAAGTAAGATTGCCCTGTGACAGGGATGGTTAAGTAGGATCGCCAAACCGAAAAAGAAGAAGAATGATGAAAAGATTGAGCAACGTATATCAAAATGAAACAAGAGATGAAAGGAGATGATATCAAAGTGATAACAAGGAAACAAAGGAGTGTGACATGAGTGGATGGAGGAACATATGCAGTGTAGATGGAGAGTGTAAGGGCAATCCTTAATTGGGATGCCCACGTGGTGGGAGTGATGATGCAAATGTGTCAAGTGGAAAAGGAGGAGTGGAAAGATATTTGTGGTGGTGATTGTCATCTATTGAAAGAGGAAATGGTGGAGAAGCTAATACTACAGTAGGAGGATCCAAGGAAGAAGATATACCTTAACTAAGATTCACTGGATATATGGATGGTTAAGTAATATTGTCAAACTGAAAGCGGAAGAGTAAAAGGGAAACTCAAGAGGAAAGACAAGTAAGATATCTGGCATCGTGCAAGGGGACAAAACAGTGAGAAGGATGATGTGGAGACAAATGGTGATGAGTGGAAAAGGAGAGCGAGGAGCAATTGATCAAAGATGTTGTTGAACATGTTGAGAGATAAGGAGCTGTAGGATAATGAACTTGCCTTGAGAAAGACCCTCAAGTAGGATTCACAAACTGCAAAGATGATCAAGTAGAATTCACAAACCGAAAAGTATATTTGCAAACGCATTCATGGAGATGATGGCTAGATATAAAATTCATAGTGTGAAATTTGATGTGATTTTTATAAAAGATGTTCTGGATGAGATGAATGGAACATAGTTGTAGCAAGGGCATACAGGGGAAACTATGTTTCAAATTAGATTGGAGATAAACAAGAAAGGTTACCACTCAAGGCATTGCACTTGCAGCCAATAACAGTGTTAATACATAACCAACTATAGTTAGTTATACCAAAAGATACCATGAGGGAAATATGGATGAAAGATGCTCGTAATCCTAATGTTGACATGAAAAAGGGATCAAAGATGTAACTTGTACACTGGAAGAGGGATCTCTAAAGGTGGTGTTCCTTAAGTCTATGCCCCAGCTCTGGGAAAGGGAAAGAACAATAGTAGAAAGCTTTCTGAAAATGTTGATAAAGGAAGGCCGATCAATGCAAAAAACCTTCCAGATGCCATAATAACAGAGTAGGCATCCTTCGAGGGTATGGTCTACTTTATATATAACATAGATGACAAGAATAATATGATAGCATCCTTCAAGGGATTGGTCTATCTCTTTTGATTTTGCTTTGATTTTGATTTGTATGTTTTTCTTTTTTTCTTTTTTTCTTTTTTTTGCATGAACAACTATCCTTCGAGGGATCAGTGTATTTTTTTGATAACTTTGATTTTGCCTTTTGCATACGTGAATTTGAGCTTCACATGGGGGAGAGCTGGGAATAGCTAAGTAAACCACTTAAGGAGGGTATAAGGAATGTACAAGAGACACCCTGGACCCTTTGCATGGCTGCAATAGGAGAATGAGAAGGTGACGGATGTAATGGTTATAGGGTCACATCAAAGTAGTGAAGGCGGACCACATAATTCAGATCATTACAATGACAAATGAAAGGGGCTAAGGATGGCAGAATAATCTAAGGATGTAACTAAGTGCTCATTGGTAGATATGCTAACAGTAGACTGGTCGCAAGTGTAATGCATTAAGAGGCTCCATCTCTGGTTTACCACCATGAGAGGGAAGACAGTGAAGTTGCAATAAGATGAGATGATAACCAAGCAGGAAACAAAACTATGTCCTAAAGGAAACATACATATGACCGCAATGGTGGATTTAGATGAAAATAAATGATGCCCCAAGAGAGACATAAACATAGAAGGACAATCATGACCTCAAAGGAGGACTTGATGAAATAAACAATGTCCCAAAAGAGACAAAAATATAGCCACAATGGTGGAATTCAAAATAGATGGTGCCCCAAAAGAGACACAAATATAGCCATAATGGTGGACTTCGGTAAAATAGATGGTGTGTCCCAAAAGAGACACAAATATAGCCACAATAGTGGACTTCGGTAAAAAGGTCCCTTAACAGAAAGAGTTAAAGGATGTCAAAATGTTTCAAATGAGATTGGTTTGGATTTGGATGGGATAAACGACACAATATCAAGGGGCGAAGTTCCCTAGTGACAAGGGAGCTATACAGATGAGATGCTCAAGGGTAAGGAAAGGTTGTCCCCCCAATAAGTTAAATGTGAAGGATGTTGAAAGAGTTTAGATGAGATTGTTTTAGACTTTGGACGGGGGTAAACGATTAGAGACCACAAGTGTGCTTGGAAAGATAAGTAGTATTGATGAATAATAGAGGACCTTCCTTAGGAGGAATGTCATGTGCAGGAGGGATGTTAAGGGATGATGTGGATGGAAGGAATCATAGGAGACCTCTGACAGATGGGATATGAATTGGATTCAAGGTAGATGGAGAAGGAACTTTCCCCTGAATGAGGAAATCATCTTTCTCAATAAGATTGTGGATGATTGACCGAAATTCCTTACAATGTTCGATGTCATGACTTGGGGTACGATGATAAGCACAACTACAATTAGGATTGAACCATGATGGCTTGGGACCATAGAGATTAAAGGCTTTAATAGGAGGAAGTTTGATGGTACATGTTTGAGTTAAATGTCAAAGGATATCTACGTAAGACCCCATTGAAGTGTCATGGGGAAGGTAACTCTTGTGGGTTTTGATAGGATATCTTAGCTTGGAGTTAGGAGAAAAAGTGGATGTAGATTGGATAGGTGAATTTCATGTTTTGGAGGACAAATCAAATTTGTTTGAAGGATTGTATTGTTTGGATGTGGATTGATTGTTGCAAGATGTCATAGATGGAGAGACTGATCCTGAAATAGATGTTGTGGCATTGGATTGTTGAGAAGAGGGAAAACCTGATTGTTTCCGAGGATGCGCAGGGGACTGTCAGGGATGTTTGCCCCGAGCCTTAGACTTCAACTAAGAAGATTTACCTCTAGCAGGGATGACAATAATTTCAATCGGAGGAACTGATAGCGGTGGTGTGGTTATTAATGGAGAAAATGTCCTAAAACAAGATGAGGATGTTAATGGAGAGATAGGTGTTTGTATGATGCGATTAATGATATCTATGTGAGATGTGGATTGTTTTGGTTTTGGCATGGGAAGAGTTGATTTTGTAGAGGGAGAAGGTAAACCATATTTCTTTGATTTAGGTGGATGTGTTGGTTCAGTAGATGATCCAAAGGGTATCTTTGATAGGGTTACAGATCGAGAGGATTTGGTTGGTGTGATAGATAAATTAGGAAAAGAGTATTGGGGTAGATTGGGTGATGTGGCCATGGTGAAGATATAGGTAAATATGTCAAGGTAGGGATAGGTGTATTTGTTGGTATGATAGATATAGGGGTCGTTGACATAGATAAAGATGTAGGAATATTTGGGATATTTGGAGATGTGAGTGACGTGATGACCGATGGAGTAGACCTTATGGGTAATGGGTAACAAATGCAGGAGCATTTTCAGGATGTAGAAGTAGAAGGGACTGATTGTTTCATAAATGTTTCAAGGGGTAAGAATGATATGTTTCCTAAAGGGGTTGATGAAGGTGGGGTTGTAAGGGTGCATGTAGTAGAACTGAGTTATGTTGGGATGGTTGTGAGTAATGTAGGTGTAGTAATAGTGTATTTGAGGTAGATGTGGGTGAAGAAATAGATGGGAGAAATGTAGGGATATGTGTTGATATGAGTGGGGCTGAAATAAGTGCTAAGGATGAATCTAATGTGGTAGATTGGAGTATGTTTGAAGTGGCAGAAGTGGATGGTATAGTCAAATTTGATGTGGATGTGACAAGGATAGGAGAAGGTGTAGGTTCAGGACAGGTAGTGCAAGTTGATGTAGGTGTGATAGGTTCTGAATAAGAGGTAGGAATAATGTCCACTGTGGGAACATGCAGAGTTGGTGATAAGATAAGATCTTGATTGACAGTGTCAACCATACAAGCATTTGATAGTTGAGATGTAAAGAGGGGTGACTTGATTTTTGGTGGTTGATTAGTTTGCACAGTGGAGGTATCAATTTGGATATCCCCTTGATTCAAGAGTTGTTGGACATGATATTTGAAGGAATGACATCTCTCAATGTCATGACCTTTGACTCGATGATATTTACAATATTGGGCTTCGTGATACCAAATAGGCTTGGCTTGCGAGTTGTCCATGGGTCGTATGGGAGGAAGTTGGATGGAGTTTACGCTCATCAACTTATCAAATACAAAATTGTATGATTCTCCTAAAGGAGTGTAGTTGGCTGTTGATTGAGGAGATCGTTGTTGAGACCATGTGCTTGATGTAGATGGGGATGAGGGTTCAATGACCACAGTGTTGGCCGCACCCTTAAATTTGTCATTATGTGTGAATGGTTTAGTGGATTCAACTTTAGGTTTAATTGAACTTAGTTTAAGATGACCCTGCTCAATGGCACGGGTTTCAAGTTTGCGAGCCATTGTGAAAGCTTCATCAAAGGTTCAGAATGATTGGATCTACAAAGTGGATGATATATGTTTTGCACACGAACGTGAGAATAATTCAATGAGTTTGGTTTGTGGGATAGTGAAGGATAGTTGGTTTATAACATCATGCCATCGTGTGACGAAGTTGGCGATGGGCTCGTTTTCAAACTGTCAAATGGTGTATAGATCAGCGATAGTGGTTTTGCGTGATATTAATAGAAAAGTGTTCTAAGAACAACTATGCAATTTGGGTGAAAGAGAATATGGAATGTCGTGGGATACTGTTGTACTAGTCCAACCTGAGACCAGACAAAGACATGGGGAAAGTGAGAAGAAGTAGATCATGATCATGCACAATAAGACAACATGTGTTTAAATGTGAGGAGACATTGTTAGGGATCTTCCTTATTGTTGAACTTAGTAAACACAGGAAGTTTCCAATGAGGAGGGTAGGGTTTGATTGGAACCGACGGATGAATCGGTTCATTACATATGTGCTCATAGGATAAAGTGTTCTTGGGTGCTACGGTAAGGGTTTCTAAACTGGCCAACCGATTCATTAAGGCGTGAATTGAATCACTCAAAGTGTTGTAAGGTTGAGATTGGATTGGTTGTGTGGTTTGAAATGTAGTTTGATAAGGTGAATGATGTGTTTGTGGGTGTGCAGGTAGTTGGGGAAGCGTCTAATAGGGTGGTTGATAAGTTTTTGGATAAGATGTTTATGGAATGGTTTGATAAGACAATTTATTAATTTTCAGGTGTGTAGTTGTTTGGGGAGTTGCTTGGTAAGGACTAACATGTGTCACAGGTTGGGCTTGCTGCATAGGCTGATGTTGAGCAATAGGGGCATGAGGATAAGCGGGGATATGTGTGTTAAGAGTTTGAGATGGTTGGAGCATACGATAGGCATGAATGTAAGTGTGAAGAGGTTGCGATGGTTGGACAGGCCTATTAATGGAATTGTCAAAATGGGATGTGGGTGGAATGCGATCCACCAATTTAGGAGATTGGGAGGATTGAGAGATTGTAGGAGATTTTTGGAGTAAGAAGTCATAAATGGGGTTAGGAGGAGGTCCGAGTGTATCTAGAGGAGTAGGAGATGGTGGTGCGATCGGTTCTAGGAAGACTGGCTTGACGAGGGATATGAGGGTTGGTGTCCAGGTGGGGAGAATTTTGGATGACATGGTTCTCATGAGGTGAGACCATGAAGACTGGAGGTTGAGTAACTGAAGGTGTGGTTTTGAGTTTAGAATCTTGTTGGGTGAGATTGTCAGAAGAATTAACATCATTGGATAGAACAAATTGTTTGTTTGTCTTGATTTGAGAGAGAGTGACAATAGGTGTGAAATAGAGAAACATCTGTTTATGTATGTTGTTGACAAACAAGTCAAGCATAATATTTTTTATCATCATGATTAATTTAGAGGATGTGAACAGAAAAGAAAAGTAGGTAATGAAGGTGTCTAAAGGATTCTAAGGTTGGTTTCAGGTAATTATGGATTGGGAGATGTCTGAGACAGTTGCCTGTTGGGTGTTTAAGTCCCAATCAGTTAACCAGGTGAGAGGAATGTTTTGATGTGTTAATTATGTTTATGCAGTCTCAGGTAGTGTGTGATAAGTGAAATGCCGAGAGTTAAATCCTTTACTTAGGTTATGTGATCAGGCAGGGTGTAGAAGGTATGTTTTAGACCAAAATGAAATATGACATTCGATGTGGACAATCACTCAGAAAAGGGAAAGTTCAATGCAGAAAAGAGAAAATAAAGAAAAATGGGAATACCTAGAGAATCATGTATTAGTGTTATTTGATTGCACGTGTTTAGAGGTATTAATCACGGACCTAGAATGTCTAGTGCCCTTAAAAGTGCACCATTCACGACTAGAAAGAGGGATCTGGATAATGTTTTTTTTGTTCATTTGATCGCATGTGATGATGGTGTACTTGGAAGCAACAGTCAGTGGCCAGGAACGCCCAAGTAACCTAAAATGGCACCGTCTATGTTTGCAGATAAGGTCGGTAAAAGTATTTTGTGCGACGTGTTTGGTTTAAACATTGGTCTTTGACAACGTTATTGTTTTGGTCGTAGTGTTATGGATTTTACCTCGAAGACGACAAAAATGACCACATATACAAAGGACATCACATGGCAGGATCACCTTAAATCTTGTAAACGAGTAAGCTTACAAACGAAATATTCACAAAATCTATCACGTGATGACCACGAGGAGAATAATGAATTACATAATCAAACTTGAAAACACAGCCAAATGATAAGGTTAATTTCCATATTTGCTTCCCATGCGGGTAGATGTCAACATAAAACAAGCAGAGCACGTACCTCCTAGTGATTTCAACGAGTGACCATACTGACCTGAAATCGATAAATACTAAGATATTACAAACAAACAAGTTAGAAAAGATGAGTAAAATAACAAAAAAAACAACCAGATCTAGGATCTAGTCCCACCGGGCATGCCAAAAATGTTGTACAAGAAACTTCATTCTCGAGCGGGGTGAAGGCCGATACTGGGAGCCACTAGCAACTTTGAATGATGGAGGGCTTAGGACCTTAGATGCAGATGTGGATCTATGGGTGCAAAGAAGATAGATGCATGATATAAAGAATCTGGATCTGCAAAACTGAAACAGATAAGATTAGATCACAATATGTGGGGGTTTCCCAGACAGTGTCAGTTCCAAGAGGCTTTTAACTCCCTTAGAGGATGTCAACCCTCGTGTCAGACAAGATAATAATAGATCATAAACAATAGTTATCGTGCAAAAATAATGGAATATAAAATGACAAGTAACTAAAATGACGAGAGGACTTAGCTTGTGCTCTAATATGGAGATGAACTTGGCATCCAGATGGTAAGGTAATGAACTATGGAAAATATTTCTCCCTCAAACTGACAGAACTTAATTAAGCTCTTTCTCTTCTCTAGGCCTAGGTCTCTCCAGGTCTTCTTGAAAAATATAGGTTAGGGTCTAGGTCTTTAGTTCTCTTGAAATATGGGGGAAAACCCATATTTATAGCTTATATGTGAGGTTAGATTGGGGTTAACAAGTAACCGGGGTTGGGTAGAGTAACCCGAGTTAAGAGATATGATGTGATCACGTGGGGACCATGACTTGAATTATTAGATGGAGTGGGGAGCATGATTGACATGGTAGGTGAGATGATAGATTCCATTTAGAAAGGGGTGTCAGATGGGTATATTAATACCCATGGATTGAATAATTTGTGAGAGATGGGGGATAATTCCAAATGTCAATTATTAAATGGGTTTATATGGAGCCCATTTAATAATTAATTAAATTTGGTTGAATAGATGATTAGGTTTATTGAAATTTAGGAAAAACAAAGGTGAGATAGGAAATTGCATGAATGCCAGATGACGGAGGGGCGCTATACCAAAAATTGGTGTCTACAATTGCATCAAATTTTAATAAGCACTGATTCACCCCCCCTCTCAGTGCCTAGAATTTCTAACATGATGAAGGGATTGTTGTTGGAGCTAGTATAAAAAGTGCAAAAACCCACGTAAAGGAAGAATCTCTCTTAAATGATTTGCAAGTCTAGAGGCAAGTGATGAAGGTTATTATAAATAACTTAGATAATTTAGTCTCTTATCAGAAGTTATAGATGTTAGGTTCGTAGAAGGTTACACATCCTAAAAAATATAAGGTTTTGTGGCTACAAATGGTCCATTATAATTTGGTGAATGAGTAGAGTCTTGTGAAATATTAGATTGACGTATACCAATATGAAGTGTTGTGTGATGCCATGCCAATGGATGGTTTTAATGTATTGATTAAGAAGACATTGGTAGTATGATAGGAAGGTTGTGCATTATGGAAGGACCAACACTTATCACTTAGAGAAGGATGGAAAGAGATTTAAATTATCTCCTTTGAAGGAAATGGAAGAGACAATGAGTAGTGGAGTTTGTGCACGTGTGTTAATCATGATAGGAAGGAAATTCCTATGAGATGTAGGAGAGGAGAAGGAATGTTTTGCGTTGATGTCAAATAGTGTGTAAGAAAAGGGAACAAAAAAGAAGAGTTCTATGATGAAATGTGCAAGCGTTTGAGTGAATTTTTTGAAATAGTTTCATAGGATTTACCAAATGGGTTACCACCCATGTATAGTATTATTTATCATATAGACTTGATACCTAGATCCAAATTGTGAAAAAAGGCACCATATAACATGAAACCTTAGGATAAGCATAAGTTGGTGAATCATATTCACCATTCCTACCCATACTAACAAATGGGTATGGTGCTTGTGTGCTAAAGTGGGTCCCCATGCATTGTCGTTATGACTAAAAATACATGAGGAAAATTTCATTAAAGTAATGACTACTCATAAAGGTCATTTGGTTAATAAATAAAATCATATAAGAAAAAATCACACAAAATTACATAATCTAACATCTATCAAACACCTCACACAACTTTACATGCTGTCATCTAAATTTAAATGAGAATGCCTTAATAAGATATGACCTGACCAAAACTATGGTAAGAGGTGGTATTTTATTTTTATTATATATTCATTTGCAAAGGATAATTTCCAATATTTTTGGTACAAATGCAGGAATAAATAGACATGGCTCAAGCTTCCTACATATCATGTTATTTATAGTAATAAAGTCATACAAGAACATCCTTCTGCGATTCTACAACTAGATTAAAAAACCATTTCAAATATATTTACATATTAAGCCAAATTTCAATAAACATAATCTAACCTAGATCAAACGAATCACACAACTTTACATGCTCTCATCTAAATTTAAATGAGAATGCCTTAATAAGATATGACCTGACCAAAACTATGGTAAGAGGTGGTATTTTGTTTTTATTATATATTCATTTGCAAAGGATAATTTCTAATATTTTTGGTACAATGCAGGAATACATAGACATGGTTCAAGTTTCTTACATATCATGTTATTTATAGTAATAAAGTCATACAAGAACATCCTTCTGTGATTCTACAACTAGATTAAAAAATCGTTTCAAATATATTTACATAGTAAGCCAAATTTCAATAAACATAATATTACCTTTCAATATTCAAGAATTGGCATACAAGTTTCTACATTTCTTTTGGGAAAGGTGAAATGATTATTTTGTAAATTTAATAAAGTCATACACACTCACATGGCCATTGAAGTGAATGTTTTGGCTAGTTTTGTGAATTCTCTTCATTTAAGCCAAGGGATGAGTATGGTTTGGTTTTTTTAGAGCATGGATTCAAAATATAATGTGAGAGATAACAAAACTTATAGATGAATTTTTTTAAATATCCTCTTCGTCTTTAGAGTGAGGAGAAATAATCGCTTAAGCATCATCCTCTAAATCAATGTTTATTTTTTTCTAAATCAATGTTTATTTTTTGGGGGTTAAAACTTCACTATGACTTTTCTCATATTATTATTTCTCTTACCTCATGTTTACATCCAATTGGATTCTATACACTTCCTTTATCAAAATATCACCAAAATGCATAGACTTTGTGTAACTCCCATCCCTCTGGAAATCAAGAGCCAAGGCTTTATCATTTTCAAACTCCAATGATATATTCCCATAAATTTCAATTACTCTTATAGTTGGAATTTCATTACCAAATTTATAAATCCATTAGCAGGTTCCTCTTCTTGCACTATTTTTGATATTAACTTCTCTTATACATATTCCACACACTATTTACTGGAAATCTAAATAGTGGCTCCATTTGGAAGCCTTCTCAAATGAGGAACCTCATTAATGGGATCTTTCTTCCTTCCCCATTTCTCTCAAAAGCTTCAACCTTATTCTAATAGTTCCTCTATCTAATGCTGAGGAGTACAAGCCTGAGTAAAAAAATAATTTAAACAACTATTGGTGAGAGAAATAACTTGAAGCAAAACTAAATATAACACAATAGGAAATCCTATGGTTTAGGGATAAGTAATGATCTTAAGAGCCAAAGAATTGTGTAATATGTCAACTGAACTCATAACATGGCTTGTATTATTAGATCCTTGTATAAATTTACAAGAATTAAGCTTGGATATACACAATTTGTAAGGCACATGCAACTTAAGTAAGCTTTGTAGCATCATGTGTAGTTACATGTATAGTGTTATTTTGAAATAGAGTATCTAATAAATATATCACATTAAGAGTAGATCCAAGAGGCACAAATAATTTGTATGTTATATAGCAACACCCATAGAAATATAAGATGTGGATTATGGTGATCCCATGCTAGTTATGGGCATCACTTCAAAATTCATAGAAATAGACACAAGAGCATACAAAATAGTAAAATTACCATGAAAATATAGCATGGAGTGTGATCTTCTAGAAGGCGTATTATGAGAAATAAAAGGCAAGTTATGTATCTCCTCAAGTATTGATTCTTTAGTTAGCTTCACACTACGAGCGTCTAACAAAATTTTGTTATAACATTAATATCTTCAATTAATTTATTAGTTTATTTTTGATATTGAGTAAGTATTTCTACACATTCATGATTGAAATACTTAAGGTCAATAAAATGTATCTTATCCTCATCATAATATTCATCATCATTCCAAGTATGGTCATCAATAACATTTTTAGCATTAAAAATGTATTCAATAATAATGGCATTATCATCCACATTGACATCTATATATATCATTATTTGCATTAATAAAAGGAAAAGTATGCATTTCATTAACAACCACAATTTTCTTGTGTAAAAAAACACAAGATTGAATCAAAGGAATCATAACATAATCAAGAATAACACCACTCAATCATAACACTTCTCCTAATAGATATTCTTGACGGAATTTACTTAGATTGCATAAGATGTAAGCATGTAAATACTAAGAAAGCTAGGGTTAATGATATGTGAAAATTAGATTTATTTTATGCAATTAAGAGAAATCATATTTTCCAAAAAAAAAAATCAGACCCTAAGAGAGACAAGTTTTGAAACCCTAAAGGATAAATGAACCTCGTGGTTGCATAAATAAATATGCGTGTTCAAAAATATATTTAACTATTTAAGGTTTTAGCATGCCTAAATAAATTTAAAGTGATTTAAAAGTTAGAAGTGGAATTGAGATTTAGATAACGGGCAATCCTAATAAGATCTAAAATATTCAAATTTGGAAAGGGAGAGAGTCTAACCAATTGAAAATATAAATGAAAGTGTATGGACATGACTAAAAGAAATATCCACCCTTATTTAGCTCATTAGATGGCTTCACAGAAGAAAAAAATTGGGAATAAACTCAAATTTTCATTAATAGGCAATATAAATTTGGCTCATTGAAATTGTGTTTGGGCCATATTTAGTAGAAGCGACTAGGGTCAGTAATGAATATCATGTTTAGTGGTGGCCAAATCTATCTTCTACTACTAAAAACTATCTATAACTCTTGGATTTTTGTTCACATGTATCTACTCTAGTAGAATATAACTTTGGAAGCTTGAGATTATGTATAACAATATTGAATTGATTTTTTTTTTGAGTAAACCATAAAATCACTTAAAACAATAAAGGAAGATAAGTCATAGACTAAGCCTACACCGAGCTCCCACACCCTATTGAGTGAAAGTGTTACACTACATATCTCAGGCCCATATAGTTTTCCTAATTATAGTAAAGTAATTGTGCTTCAAATCACATCCTATATACTCAATGCAACTAGATAAACTAATATGAAAGTTAAGATTATCCTTATTTTGGAAAGAGACACTTAGTACAACATACAACTTTGAATTGGGATACTTCGGACGGAACTCTTCTCTTGGACTTCT
The DNA here is from genome assembly GCA_019776745.2 of Taxus chinensis. NCBI lineage: Eukaryota > Viridiplantae > Streptophyta > Pinopsida > Cupressales > Taxaceae > Taxus > Taxus chinensis. The sequence continues at coordinate 672,079,794 of CM034146.1, forward strand.
CTTGAGAAAATTTAGGATATATGTAAGCATTTAGTGTAGTAATCTCTAAAGTGTTTAGGCAATGATCCAATTGCTAATATTATCTAAGGTCATTTGAGTATATGTGAGACTCTTCGTTAGTTTCCCACTTAAGCCGTCTAAAGTCATGCCTAGGCCTACTTGATGAAAGTGCGTAATTTCAAAATTGAACTCGTTATAATGGAAAATAATGCATTCAACTGGGTATAGAAATATTTGAAACCATACATGTCTTATGATGATTGAGCCTAAGATGTAGGTCAAAATAAGGGGATTTGGAAGTGGAAAAGTGTTTATAAAGTGTCAATATTATTCCTAAGAAAATAAGAATTGATCACAAATGTGTAAGACTTGTAGATAAGGTGATCAAGGAGATGTGAAGGAAACTATACATACCCAACATTATAGGGTACTGCATCGGCGGAACAATGTTACATGTGCCCCAATGATGATACAGGTCTCCTCGCAAGGTGTTTGGAATCTGGAAAAGCTCTCCAAGCATGTGTTAACATCCCGCATACCCCACTTAGCCCCTGCATGCTTTTTTTTCTCTTCTCCCCTCCTTTTCTTTGTGTTTTGGTCTTTAGTGATGAAACCACCGCCCTACCTGGATGGCAGTCTCGTGACCGCCGCCCAGGCAAGGCGGCGATCCTGTAAATGCCACCCTACTCAGGGCGGCGGTCCTTCACGCATTTTCCAGAATGCTCTTTTTAATGTGACTCGTGTAAATTTTCAACGTTTACCATCTTTTTTCACCGCCTTTGCTTGTATTTATGATTCTGGTTCCCTGGAATAGTGTTTTGGCATTGTTTATGGTTTAAGAGATCAATTTGGTTTTCACCTTTGGGTAAATGGGATTCTATAAATAGCTTGCTTGTGCTCAAGCAAATGGCCCCTCAAATTTGCCTTTGAATTTCTCATTTCAATAGCTTAGCCTTTCAATTTTGCTTAGGATTCATAGTTTCATTTGTTGTATGCATGGTTAATGTTGTTTAGCTGTTAGATCGATCTATCACACCAGTTCAGGTTAGGAGGTCCTTCTTTGCCTTAGATTCACAGATTCCACTAGTGCGCATCGAAGACATAAGATTGCCTAACTAGTTTTTATGCATCCCACGTGTATTCCATCCCCACTGGCTATCTCGGCACGACCTCGGGAGGTCGGGTGCAAGGAAGAGTTACTTGTAGATTCCCACACTCGCTTGTCACTTTTCCATTGTACAAAATTGGTGAACCCAACGTGAACAACACAGTGCTTCCCCTTTTCTTTATTACCTCTTTCTTCCACCTTCACTCTTTCCCATTATTCTGTGGGTATTCATATACCCCCCGAATATGTCGGGATTTGATGCATATGACAGACCTCTCCTAGGTCTTGAGGCATACTACCCTCAACTGAATAGACAATCATCACCCTCGCTCTCAATATGGGGTGACAACTATTCAAATAACCAATTATCAACACAAGCTCCACCTCCAAGGACTAGATATAGTTCATCTTTCCAAATAGAGGAGCTGGATCAACTCGCACAAACGCAACAAACAGATCCCTCGGGCTCAAACAATATGACGTTCACAGGTGAATCTGGTTAATCTCCTCAAGTGTTGTTTAGACCACAAATTAGTAGACAAATCAGATCCATACCATAGTTTTAGATGATGAACATTCAGTGTGTTATGCCAAGAATGAACAACACTTTGGGAGTATGTACCCACCTATAGAAAGTTTACAAACATGACCCGAGGTCTCTTTCCAAGAAAACACCTCCATGCCACTACCTATAGGAAATGCCATTGGTGAAAATTAGCAGGGAAACGATCAATTCATAGTGGGGTATCACATGCCTATACAACCTCAGAATATACAACAAACGCCACCAAGGAAAAATACTGTGACTTCACCAAATGAATTCATTTCAACTTTAGTAGAAAGAGTTAGAGGGTTAGAACTTTCTCAAGTGAGTCAAACATCTCAGTTGATGCATGCATGAAATTCCAATCCTCCACATCATCCTAGCCAAGTAGACCTCCTCACAGGAATAGGCACATTGGGCATGCCTCCTCAGTATTCACAGAAAACACCAACTATAACCACCATTTCTAACACCATTCAGGGTGGATAATATGATACCCTCCCGGTCTTGTACAACACAATCCACTCTTGGGGAATACTCCTTCATACTTAAACATGTACTCCAAGTCGCCACAAGGAGATATGTTCTCCTCTCCCGGCATGCTTGCTCAACCACAGGGGCTTCCTTATGCCCTTACAAATGCATATGCTATGCTGTATCAGTACCCCATTCCACCTCCCACCCCTTCAACAGGCACCATCAATGGTCAAAACCTACGCGATAGGGACTTATTCAGAGTATTTGAAAGAGCCCTTAGACTTAACCATACGAAGCGTCATGCTTCTGAGACCTCTTCCCGATTTTCCCAAATACAAAGGGGAGGGAGACCCAAATACACACATTAAGGCCTATGCCACAACCATTCGAGAGCTGCTTCCCTTGGGATGGGGTTGTTGCCAAAATATTCCCCAAAACCTTGGAGGGAATCGCCCTCGATTGGTATTATAGAATACCTGAAGCTTCCATCCATTTGTTTAAACAACTCGTTTCAGAGTTCATTAAGGTGTTTGACATGAAACAAACTGTTAAGAACAGGAATCAGGGAATTCTTGCACATTAAACAAGAACACAATGAATCTGTCACTCATTTCATCCAGAGATGGCGTACAGTCCTTTATTCTTTGGCCAGTGCTCCAAACATGGACCAAATGGAACTATGTGATTTATTCCTTCATTCTCTTAGCAGAGAGGTGAAGGAAGAAGTCCAGAAGTTCCCACTAAGGACTTATGATGAAGTACTTGAGAGTGCTCTCTGAATAGATCAAGCAGCAATAGATAGCGGTTGCAAGATGTATGGAGCAAACGGGAGGTTAATCACCCCCAACCAGAATACTACGACTTATCCTACTGCCACAAACATCAATCAAGGACCTAAAATCCTTAACAAAAATCATGGCGCAACAACTAATGGAGTAACTGACCAAGCTAAAAAGGCCAATGTTGTAAATACTCCACCGCCAATTAACAATCAACGAAACAACAATTTTACCCCAACAATCAATTCAGTGGATTTTAATCATCCACAACAACAACAACAACAACGGTGGATCCAGACACAGGGTCCAAGCCAAAACTCAACTAGATATCAAAACCAAAACCAAAACCAAAAACAACAAATACAAAACCTTAATCCTAATAGGCAACGGTTTGATCAGAGTTTTGGACCACAATATACACCAAACCAACAACCTAGAAATTACAATCCTAACTTGTATTGTGGTTTCCAAAAAATTTGAGGCCATGACACTAGAACATGTCATGACTACAATAAATTCATGCAACGTTTTCCAGAGGAGCAAAGACAACTTTTCATAGATATGTTCTTGGCAGATCCTGCATCACCTAGCACCAAATACTTTTACAGGGGTAGTTTCCCCTCAAAATGATCCCCTCAAGATCTTCAATGATCCGCTCCCAAGTCACAATAACAACAAATTAAATCCAAATGGGACGAACAAAGGTGTAATGGTAGGAAATAATGATTATGAAGCCTCGACTTCACTAAATCCACCTGTTGCACCATGATTAGGAAGTCAACCATGACCCAAGATAATCAGTTTAGTAGAATTAGATACCGAACTACCCATGGAAGTCTGTAACAAGGACACAAGAGTATTCCTCTCAGCCAAGTCCAAGTTACCCGGTAGAGACAGATAACATCCAACAAATATTAGTGAAACCCATAGGTGCCTATGATCTAATTAATGACCTAACAAAAACCTTTTCTCACATCTCCTTTTTGTATTTGCTGAGGAACTCTCCTGCCCATAGGGCTACTCTTTTAGATGCATTAGGTTTAGGTCATTTAATTAACATCACTCCACCTCCTAAAACATAGGTAAACCATATAGACTTTGATATCCACCCTCCGGGATAGCTGAATAGGGATACCGAGTTTATATTTGAAATAAACAAAATGCCAACAGACGCTGAGATTGCACGCAGAGGTGATCCGAGCCTTACATTTGTAGGTGTGGGTTTATAACAATTACGTTAAACATGCGCAATGGTTGACGATGGGGAAAAAGTTAACATAGTCCCCTTCTCTTTCCTTCAAAAGCTAGGGTATGGAGAAACAAATTGTTCCACGACTCGGAATACACTAAGAGGCTATGATAGCCTTAAGGCCACTTCGATTGGAACTATAATACTACCAGTTACCTTAGGACCCAAAACAATCCTGATTGAGTTTTATATTATAGATTGGGAAACCAATTATAATATGATCCTCGGCCGACCATGGATACACCGTATGAAGGCAATCCCTTCTATGTTATTTCAAGAAGTAAGGTTCTTGCACTTAGGGAAGATATTTGTAGCCAAAGGTGATCCAAAACCATTCGATATACACCTAGCTGACTTAAAGAAAAGACCGGGAATTCACTCTGAGTTTGAACTCCCAACAAACCAACTTAATAAACTGACCGATGCAAAACCAGAAGAAAAGTTGGTACCTACAACAGATCTTGAGACTATGAGCCTAATCAAGACTATCCCAGCCCTCAAGGATGAGACTAACATTGTAGAAACAGTATCATTAGGAACTACTGCGAAGATTGTCGACTTACTAGAACAGGATCTACCAATTTTCCTACCATTTGATTTTGTAGGTATGGGATATACCCTAGGAGTGGGTTCTCTACCAGCAGAAGAGCTCTGCATGGTAGAAGTAACCGAAGTAGAAGAAATTGACATAGCAAATGTCCCAACGTCCATCTTCCCAACTAAATATTGGACTCTCCATTTTGATGGAGCAAGATGTCGTTATGGGGCTGGGGCAGGTGTGATCTTTACTTCTCCCGAGGGAAAGATCCTACCATTCTCCTTTAAACTAAATTTCAAATGTACAAACAATGGCACGGAGTATGAAGCCCTCCTCCTTGGCCTCATCATAGCTAAAAGGCTCGGTGTTAATGACATCAGGGTGTTAGGAGACTCTCAATTAGTAGCAAACCAAGTCTCTAAGGTGTATGAGACCAGAGCTGAACACTTACAGCTCTACAAAATAGTGGTATTAACTTTGAGCAAAGAATTTGACTTCATATCCATTGAAGCAATCCCGCGAGAACAAAATCTTCTTGTGGATTCTATAGCAACCTCAGCGTCATGCTTCACCCCAAACAGTGAGTTAGAAGATACCCATTTCATGGTATCCCTTCGTACTGAACCATTAGTGAAAACAATGTCAAACCCTCTTTTAACGAACATAGCTGAGAACAAATCTACTATCCTAGACCACATTGATAGTGATAGAGCCACTCTAGATTACTTAAACACCTATGCAGCGTTACATCTCACCCATCATGTGGTAGATTTTTCCTTAATCCCACATTCATCTTCCTACTTCGGAAATCCCATGATAGAGCTTCCCCCACAAAAGGAACTCAGCATATACACAATAGAGAATGGAGATGATCTAGAATTACCTCCAGCCCTGCCTGAGTTTGAAGAAGGTAATGCTTCTTTAATCGAAGAAACAATTGATATTAACATTAGAACGGAGGAAGAACCAAAGATCTTGAAACTAGGATCTTCGTTAACTCCAGAAGAAATAGAAATACACACTTGAATCCTCAAAGAACATCAGAAGGCTTTGGTATTTAATTATAAAGAAATGACAGGGGTTGCACCTCACATCGTGGTACACAACCTCGTCACCAAATCAGATGCAAAGCTAGTTAAACAAAAATTGAGGCCAATGAAACCCAAGGTGGCTCTCATGGTGAAGGAAGAAGTAATGAAACTCCTCCAAGTAGGATTCATCAAGCCGGTCGATTACTCTCAGTGGGTATCTAATATCGTTCCCATTCTAAAAAAGAATGGGAAGATACACATCTACATAGACTTTCGAGACATTAACAAAGCATGCCCTAAGGACGACTTCCCATTACCATCCATAGATGTCATCATTGACGCAACAGCCAGATTCGAGCTTTTGTCTCTCATGGATGGATTCTCAGGATACAATCAAATCAGAATATCTGAACAAGACCAAGCCAAAACCACGTTTATAACTCCTTGGGGAACCTATTGCTACGCTGTTATGCCATTCGGTCTCAAGAACGCTGGTGCTACATACCAGCGGGCAATGACATACATATTTCACGATCTTATTCACAAGATCATGGAATCCTATGTAGATGACTTGTTGGCCAAGGCCAGGAAGCGTTGCGATCACCTAGAAGTACTCTGCATCATTCTTTCACGTCTAATAGAATACGGAGTTACACTAAACCCAAAAAAATGTGTTTTTGGTGTGACAGGAGGGAAGCTCCTTGGTTACATTATATCGTCACGAGGGATCGATGTAGACCCAAGCCAAAATCTGGGCTGTTCTTGAAATGATCCCACCATCGGATGAATCTGGAATCAGGTCATTTCTTGGGAAACTCGGTGCAATCCGAAGATTCATCCCAGATTTAAGCTTTTCCATTCATCCAATCAACAATCTACTCAAGAAAGATTATAGTATCGATTGGACTAACGACTGCAACGACACTTTTGAAGCAGTTAAGTGTTTCCTGTTGTCACCACCCATGCTAATGCCACCTAAACCAGACCGCCCTTTAATCTTATATTCATGAGCTACCAATGTCTCGCTAGCCTGTATGCTGGCTCAAGAAGATGATGACAAGAGAGAACGCGTGATCTATTTTATAAGTTGCACGTTACTCGATTATGAAACACGCTATATGCAAGCAGAACGAGAATGCCTTGCCATAGTCTTTGCAACCAAATGCTTAAGACATTACATGCTAAATCAAGAAACGAGGGTCATTGTAAAAATAGACCATTTACGAACCTTCCTCACGCAAGGGTCCTTGTCTAAGAAGGCTGGACGCTTTATAACCTTAATGGGTGAATTTGAATTAACTTTTGTAAATCAAAAGTCCATTAAGGGACAAATCATAGCAGATTGGTTAGCTGACAACCCATTAGACGGAGGTGATCTAGTCGATTTGGACTTTCCCGATGAATGCATATATTACGTCAAAACTAGACCTCCCATCTCTGAATGTCCTTGGTATACTGATATTGTTAATTATATCATGAACCATACATATCTAGAAGGTGCTATGCCACAACAAAGAAGGTGGTTACGCATTATCGTAGCTAAATACGTTATTATAGAACAAGTGCTCTATCATAAGGCTTTCGATGGAATGCTTCTAAGGTGTGTTGACACAGAAGAATCCAAGAAGATCCTCCACGAATCTCACAGTGGAATATGTGGAGGCCACTTCGGTGGTCATGCCACCACTTGCAAAATACATCGGATGGGCTATTTCTGGCCCACTCTAGAACACAACGCAGTAGAGTTTGTACGCAGGTGTCATAAATGCCAAGAATTCTCCCACGAGATTCACATGCCGGCACAAGCTCTACAACCAATTGCTACTCCATGGCCCTTTTCTACGTGGGGCCTAGATTTGATAGGGAAATTCTCTCCCTCATCTACAGATGGCCATAACTTCATAATCACGGCCACCGAGTATTTTACCAAATGGGTAGAGGCTATGCCTCTCACCACTATACCAGGTTCCATGATTGCCAAGTTCATTTTGAACTAGATCATTTACAGGTATGGTGTCCCACAAATCATTATCACAGATAATGGGACTTCTTTTAAGAATGATGAGGTTCATGAACTATGCAATAAATTTAAAATAAGCCATCATACAGCCTCCCTGTATTACCCTCAAGCCAATGGACAGGCTGAAGCAACAAACAAAACATTGAAAGCCATTCTCCTTAAAACGGTGAAAGAAAACAAAAAAGATTGGCATTTAAAGTTATACCCAGCCTTGTGGGCCCACCGAACCTCAATAAGAACACCAACAAGAGCAACTCCTTTCTCGCTGGTATTCGGAGCGGAAGCAGTTCTCCCACTTGAGGTTGAGATACCCAGTCTCCGCATCTCATTACAAGGGATTCTAGATGAAGACACTTATAGAGAAGCACGTCTCTCCCAACTAGAAAGCCTAGATGAAGCCAGGTTAGATGCTGAATAGCGAGCACAGAGTCTATGCTGACCGGATGTGCTGGCAGTATAACAAGAAGGTCTATGAATGAGACATATATGAAGGTGATCTAGTTCTAAGACTAGACAGCTGGATCGATAAAAAGACCGGCGAAGGGAGGAAATTCCGGCCCAAATGGTTGGGCCCATACCGAGTCATGAAGGACTATGGAAATGGTGCATATCTCTTATGCACACTGGAAGGTGAGGAATTTGGTGAAACTATCAATTCCCTACACCTTAAACGATTCTATGCATAAGTGACCAGCACTATCTATATAATTATATCTACATTGCATCTTCATGTAGTTAGGTTCATTTTGTCCGCTTGTTTCGTACAAATCTTGTGATCAAGGAACTTATTCCCAAAGCAATTCATTACAAACTTCTGATGGTATTGACATTATCTTTCAAATCATACTTCTTCACTTTCATAGTCACATCACCCATTTCTAGAATAATTTCATCAGATAAAGCTAGATATGACAAAGTCTTAACGGTAACCATACCAAGATCTGCATGCTTGTTCTCACTTTGGTTTCTTCCTAGGATAGGTATCTTGCCTATGGTCTATTCTAGAAGCTTCATCGTGTCACATCTATCCCATATGCATATCTCTTTGGAAGTAAGAACATACTGACATTTTGCTCAAATAAACAAGTCAAATATAGATCAAACAGAAAATTTTATTTTTACACATTTCCTTGCCCTACCAACCTTCGGTGATGAGCTTGCATCTCTTACTAGTGACGTAGGGTTGGGAAAGGATGGGAATGCCCTTACTCGCCTGTACCTTGTCCATGGTGATAAGCCCACGCTTCTGACTAGTAGCATGGGGCAAGGGTATGGGGGGTCCTCTTAACAATAAACATTGAAGGTAGTCAGCAAACAATTCAAATGAACCTTTGAAATCTTGAGTCAAAAATGAATGAATCAGATGTCCAAAATTCCAAGAGAGTTCAAAACCCTAAAAACCAGATTTTGTCAACCATGTGGCCATCTACGGATCTAAGTCTAGATAAACTGCAAAGCAAGTAGCATTCTAAACTATGGAGTCACTTGAGTAGAGTAGGTTTGTAGCATCCTAATTTGGTTCCACCAAATCTTTGTCTATCTCTCATCACTACCATTCAACAAATTTCATAACTTGTGCCCTTTCTAGCTCTCGGTGATGAGCCCTCGCATCTTACTAGTTGCGTGGAGATAGGAGTGGGGCAAGTTCATCTGCTCATCGTACCGGTTTATCATCACATTTTGTCAAAAACAAATATGAAGTATCAAAAATTGCTTATAGAAACTAAAGTTCAAAATCACATTGTGTCTACATTATCATACATCAGCATCATGAAATACAAAAAGAAAGAAAACATTTGTATCATTTGTTCTCCATTGCATACATTCTGAAAGGCATATAAAAACAACATTATAATTTACATACGAAAGCAAATCACAAGAACATTGATGCCAAGAGTCTGATCCAAAAAGAATATATATATATATAGTATAATATATATATATATATATCAAATTTCCTGTACAATGCCATCATGCGCTAAGCATGGTCAAAACACTCAAAGAGCCCAGGAAATACAAATACATCATACAAACAGTCTAAGAGAGCCAAACGGCCTCTCAACCCCTATGAGATCCCTCTGAGGGTGCATGCCCACGTCTAGGACTCTGGCTACGCCAGTACTCTGAGTGCACGGAGGGCTCACGGTCCTGAGGAGCAGCTGCGGCCTCGCCATGAGAGTGACTCCTCATCAGGCGCTCTGCTGTCCTGTACCCTACCAGCTCGGTATGGAGGGAAGTCACCATCCTGGCCACATGCCAGACAGGGGAAAAAATGTTGGTATGCCTACCAGCTGCTGAAGGCTCCCCTGCATCCACGGACAGCTCCACGTGGGTCTTCTCCATAGGGATCATCAGGGTATCAGTGCATACCCGGTGAATCAGGTCTCGCCACTCATCAACAGTCTCTGCAAGCAAAGGAGAAAAACCCAATTAGAAATAATCAAGAGATAGAAACAAATGTAAACAAAAGGAGAGATAGCAACTAAGGCAATCCTAACTAGAAACAAACATTAAAAGGAAGGATGATAACTCACTCGGATCTCCGGGCCTCCAAGATGGATCTCTAGGGTCGGCACCTGCCACAGATGCCGCCACTGACTGGTGTGCTCCTCCTATGCCTGGGGCCACATAATGTCCTACTACGGACTCATCCTCTCCACCCAAGCCCTGAGAGAGTGGCTCCTCTGAAACCAGAGTCACCCTCTCTACACTCTGCTCCACCCTCTCCACCTGTAAGATATCCTGAGTGTCATGCCACTCAGGATCACTGTCCTCCTCTCCGCCTGACTCACTGACCTCAGCCTCGGTCTCCTCCTCTGTCTCCCCCCTGTGAACTCCTTGGACTCAGAGTCTATATCAATGGGGTCATTGCTGCTATGGGCGGGACCAGCGGCAATCTGAAGTAAGGGTGCCTGAGGAGCACCGGCTCTCCCTCGAGCTCGTACTACCCACCTAGCTGCAATGGGGACACCAGGAGTAACAACTATCCAACCCCGGCCTCTAGGACCTCCCCTGGCCTCTCGAACTGATCTGTATACTGGTACCACTGGGGGAAGCATACCCACGTAAGGCAGGCCAAACTGCTGAGGCACTCGACCAAAAGGATGTATCTCCACCCTCCCCATCTTGTCAACAAGTTGTCCTGTGGTGGAGCAAGAAATCAAAGTAAGAGCCTCCTCACCCCATAAACCTGCCATGGCCTGATAAGGTGTGGCCTCCATGTCATCAGTGGTCAAGGAGGTGACTGGCTGATGAGGTGCTCTGAGCACCGACATGTCTGTCCATCTGGCTGCCCTCACAGCTCTGGGATCTGCCACCTCTACACCTCTCCCATAGGGGATGAAACGCTCATAGACCCAGCTCATAACCAGGGTCAGATGGCTCAATGACTGCCCCTGTAAATGGACCACCCGGTACAAATCATGATAGGTGGTCCCAAGAATGTCGGCTCCCCAGGCGTAAATCCGGCCATGCCCCTCAATCTGTGCAATGATGGGGGACCAACAATACAGTAAAGTGTCTCCTCCCTTGTCCTTGATCAATCTCGAGGCAAGGATCCCCATAATGGCCTGACAAATCAAGGGGATAGGCAGGCTAGGAATAGATCGGACCCTCACCCCCTTCTTCGAACCAGTGGAGATAACTGCATCTCCCATATATGAGGCCCACTGTGCTGTCTGAGCCCGTGACCCTGCTGTCTCAAGAGTGAGCCGTCTCCCAATAATCGGGACCCCCAAGATATGGTAAACATCCTCCAAAGTAATGGTCCACTCACCCCGGACCCCTGGTAATCAGAAAGTGTTCCGATCTGCATCCCAATATGAAAATAAGTCACAAAGTATGTGACTAGACGGTGCAACATGTGGGACCCGTGATATGCGCAGTATACCAGCCCTCTGAAGAGTGTCCTGCTCATCCTGAGAAAGGGCATCCAATACTGCCGGAAGCCAATCACACTCCCTCTCCTAGCTCCATCGGATATACTCCTCCTTCGCCTGCATACACCCAAAAACACACAAAACAGAGTAAGTTAGTATCCAAATGACATTAGAAAAATCATGAAAGTAGTAAGGATGCTAAAAATGCAAAAATGAATTCAAATAAGTGTTATTTGTACATTCTGTGTAGGACCGCCGCCCTGAGCAGGGTGGTGGTTCCGTAATCACCGCCTTAAAGGCGGTGGTCTTGTAACCGCCGCCCTGATCAGGGCGGCGGTCTCGTAACCGCTGCCCTGCTCAGGGTGGCGGTCGTGTCCCGAAAACCCACGCGGGTCATATGCCCTAAAAATAGCTACAAAAGCAAAATAAAGACCATTTTGATTCAAACAAGGCCTACCCAGTAGGTGCCCCCCCTAGTTGACCCTATTAAAACTGACATTTTCAAAAATAACCCCCCCATGACAAAGATTTCACCATTTTAACATTTTGAGGACAAAAATGGTAAATCAAGAAAAACTAACCTGTGATCTCGCGGGTCGGTGTTCCACTCATGGAGGCATGATCATGATCTCGCCCGAATGTTTTGACTATACTCTCGTGAGAAACCATCACCGTGGGTCCCAGAGCTCAAAATCAACCAAATCAACACGCGCAAATGAATAGGAAAATGGGCCCACTTTTACATATATAGCAACCTGACTTGTTTTGAATGCCCCTTTTCACAGGTTTGGAGCACCGACGGAGGTAAGTTCTTATCCCCACACAAATGGTACGTCCTCATTTCATATTATTTTAGTATTTATTTTCTGATCTATTTTGTCTATCTGCACTTGAGTCCTCTTTTCATTTTGCAGGTGGCAGGAATTTTGGATGGCGTCATTTCGACACACGGACGTATCAGGTATAACTTCTAACTTCCCATTTCGGGACCGCCATACTCGGACCCACCATTTTACGCCTCTTCATGGCTAAAATGCTTCTCCGAGGGGGCAATATGTACGTACCCAAAATTGTAGGGTACTGCACCACTGGAACAACGTTACACGTGCCCCAATGATGATACAGGTCTCCTCGCAAGGTGTTCAGAATCCGAAAAATCTCTCCAAGCATGCGTTAACATCCCGCATGCCCCGCTTAGCCCCTGCGTGCTTTGTTTTCTCTTCTCCCCTCCTTTTCTTTGTGTTTTGGTCTTCAGTGATGAAACCACCGCCCTGCCTGGGCGGCGGTCTCGTGACCGCCGCCAGGTCAGGGCGGCGGTCCTGTAACCGCCACCCTGCTCAGGGTGGCGGTCCTTCACGCATGTTTTCCAGAATGCTCTTTTTAACATGCGACTCATGTAAATTTTCAACGTTTACCAGCTTTTTTCACCGCCTTTGCTTGTATTTATGATTCTGGTTCCCTGGAATAGTGTTTTGGCATTGTTTATGGTTTAAGAGATCAATTTGGTTTTCACCTTTGGGTAAATGGGATTCTATAAATAGCTGGCTTGTGCTCAAGCAAATGGCCCCTCAAATTTGCCTCTGAATTTCTCATTTCAATAGCTTAGCCTTTCAATTTTTCTTAGGATTCATAGTTTCATTTGTTGTATGCATGGTTAGTGTTGTTTAGCTGTTAGAAAGCCACATATTCTCCTTGTGCAAGTGCTGTTATTATTTCATCCAATCAATTGGAGTAGGATAGTTTGATTTTCAGTAGGAAGCCATTAAAGTTGCAGGTTCTACTCGTCAAATAAGGATAGTTTCAGGTTCTGGATGTTTTATGTTGCATGACTCGCAATAAATCCCGCTAGGAATTACATAAGCCAAGCTCTGTTCTCTTGCGCTATCCCTCTCCTACTCGCATTGTATTCAGTCTGCATCCTAAGCTGCCATTGTCCCAATATCTACTTCTACTGATGCTAGCATTACATGCTTTTCTGGATCCACGTGAGCACGAAAGAACGAGGAGATCACACTGAGGGGACAAGGCCACACACCATCGGATTCGCCACTGTTCTGCAAAATCCAGGTTCAAGCTTTCAAAGTTCTAGTTAAAGCATATCAAATAGAGTAGCCAATCATTTCATTTCAGTTAATTTTACTTTCGATATTGCCAGGGAAGCTGTGGGGATTGATAGTTTCTGAGAAACTATGATTCACTCCTCACTTCTGAGGTAGGATCGAGAGTCTTTCAAATAGAGTAGATCAGTTATCTGTTTATTTAGAGTAGATCTACAAACTGCACAGACAAGTAGCTATACTCAGTTGCTTTGTCTATTTTAATTGTGTTATTAGTTTAGTTGTCAATTGCCAGATATATTAGATAATTGCTCTTTTAAATTCTGTTCAGTAGCTTATCAATAAAATCAGATTTAGGAATATACATAGATATATCTTGCGTAGTTAATTTATTCTGTCATTAGTTAGATTTATATCATTTCCTTCTTGCATGACAATCACGGGACCTAGAGAGCCCAGAGAATATGTATTCGAGCCAATCATGCCTCAACCCAATCTTATTACGGAAATAACTGATATAGATCAGAACCTTAGAATCCAAGTCTTCCAAACAACAACAGACTTACAACAAATCAGCTCACAGTTAAGAGGATTAAACGTAGAAGATGACAAAGCGTATACGTTTTGGTCAAACCAGTCAGACTACAGGTTAACCTAGATAAATATCCACATGACTGTAGAAGGGCTTGAAAGAGAGAAAACGTTTGGTTGTGATCCTTTGGTCCCACAGCCAGACGCAGGAGACACTCTCACGGACATAGATACTAGTTTAAGAATTCAAGTTGCAAGAACACCTGTAAGATATTCTGAAAAGATTACACAACTGTTAATTCTGAACATAGAGGCCGAAAAGGCATACGACTATTGGATACTAGGGATTAGGGACTGATTCCACACATGACCATAGCAGGTCCACAACAACCACGAATCTACGGTTGTGATTCACAAATCCCACAACCCAACGAGTCCACAGGTCAATCCGACGTTGACGCTGGCTTACGCACATTAGTATTCAGATCCACTCCACTTCCACCAATCATAATCACACAACTATCCTCACTAGACACAGCAGCTAATCAAGCCAAGGATTTCTGGACTAGACCAGAGAATCACCCATAGAATCCACCATCAGTCCATCATTCATTTTCATGACCCTGTCGGGAGACATATACGAAGCACCCACAGGTTATCTTCCACGTATTCCACAACCCATAGATCAAATCATGCCAGAGCTCGATATTGATTGGAGCCTTCGAGCAGTCATCCTCGCTGATCGATCTATCATGCCAGTTCAGGTTAGGAGGGCCTTCTTTGCCTTAGATTCACAGATTCCACTAGTGCGCATCGAAGACATAAGATTGCCTAACTAGTTTGTCTGCATCCCACGCGTATTCCATCCCCACTGGCTATCTCAGCATGACCTCAGGAGGTCGGGTGCGAGGAAGAGTTACTTGTAGATTCCCACACTCGCTTGTCACTTTTCCATCGTACAATCACTAGTCCCAATGTTTGGGAACGCTAGGCCTATCTCTCACACAAGTTCGCACAAAGGAAAAAAGTATTTTCCGTCACATCGTCGTTAGTTTTGACGGAATAGGTAACAACGTAATACATTGTTACCTATTTCGTCAAATTTCCGTTTGTAGTTTTATAAGAAGAACCGATGCTGTAGTCTTTCATACGTGAGTGTGTAGCAGGATGGTGGGGCATGAGAAATAGGGCGCGCGGGTCGCGGGCTCGAGGCCAGCTGGGTGCAAGGATAGATTGCACCAGTGAACGTTTTGCGCAGGTTCGCATTGACTACGAACCTGTGTGATGGATAGGCTGATCGATTTGGGAATGCCCCAAAACTGATGTTGCTAAACATCTCAAGCTAAAATTAGGTGACTAAACACTTCTATAGTTAATTGTCAAATTATATGACATTGTGATAATTTCCCTACTCCAACCATTGAAAAACTAGTAAAATCTATAATTTTTGTTCTCATAGACAATCATAAATGTAAATTTTCAAAAAAATCCAAATAGCTTGATCTTGAATTTTTCTTCATTTTTATTTAATTATCAGACAACTACATATGTGAGGTTTGAGAGCCAATAAGACATGAGAAAAATAAAGCTTTTGAAAATAATGGTGTGAATAGTTCTCAATCAATGTTTCGAATCACGCTTTATGATCCATTATCAAGCGGTAAATATATGGGGATTGCAGATAAGAGCATCTTCTTTTAATTGTTAAATTATGTTATAATAATAATTTTGAAAATTAAAAAATGAAAAACATGTTATAATTTAAAAAAATCATTTAATTAATTATTGAAAAAACTATTGTACACATTTTTTCGGAAGCTTGTCTCCTTATTAATTATCGTGATAGGGGTTTCTTATAATGAGATTGTCATTTGACATGTTTTTTATTACCAATGTTTATATAATATGTAAGTGATACAACCATTTCCCAATTGGAATTCATTATATTATATTTTGTGAACAAAGTGTTCGTCATTTTCTGACACAATTTAATTATAGTGGCAATTGTATATTACCTAGCATTTTATATTTAATTATAATTTTTTATAATAGTATTTGGAAAAAAATCAGAAACAAAAATTTCAAAATTAGTTACATAATTAATTAGATATTTTCTTGCATGAGGAAAAAGTGGAATTATAAATTTAAAAATATTGATAGGCATGAGAACAACTACTGGACTACATTGGCTCTTTTAAATGGTTATAATTGAAGCTATGGAAATATGCATTGTTATTTAAAACTCGTTGCTTTCCCATTATTACAAGAACATCCTTCTACTATTTTGCAACTAGATTAATAAACTTCTTAAAAAGATCTTTATTTATTGGAAATATATTTGCATATCAAGCCAAATTTCAACAAACAGAAGGTGGATTTCAATATTCAAGAATTAACATATACGTTTCTGCATCCTTTTGGGCAAAGGTGAAATGATTACTTTATAAATTTATAAAATTATATTTTGTAGCCTGTTGTTATGATTATGCTACACACCCCACATGGTCACCGAGTCGAATGCTTTGGCTAGTTCTGTAAACACTCTTCATTTAAATTTTAAGCCAATGGATGTGCACGGTACACCGTTGGGTTTATTCACAGTTGCCAAAGCTTTTCCACGGGGATTCACATTGCAATGTGAGAGAGAACAAATCTTGCAGGCAAACTCCTCTGATGCTTATTCTCTTTGTTATCTGATTTTCTAGGGGTTAAAATTTCTGTATGACTCTGCTCATCTTATTCATTCTCCTCCTCCATGATGACATCCAATTGGCTTCTATGCACCCCTTCCATCGGGCAGCTGAGCTTGTGGACTCCACTATGTTTGTGAGTGCCAGATAAGGTCAGTTTATGTCTCTCCACCAATCAAAAAATTAATAATGTTTAGCACTGTTTGGTATTGATTTTTTGATTGAAGGAGAGTGTGGACCCCACCCCGCCATGTTTGTGAGTGTTAGATAAGGTCATCTGGAGAGCATATCTTATAGCAAAAAGTCTTAAACAGCTGTCCAATTATACATTGACCATGGAATATAGCACAGACACATTCCCTATCAGGCTATCACTGACATGCACAGACTTTGTGTAACTCTGATTCTTTTGGATATGGGGAACCAAGACTTCTTCAGTTTCCAACTCCAATAATCTTTTCCCATAGATCTCAGTTTCTCCACTAGTTGGAATTTCCTTCAACCGTTATACACTTATTGCGTGCATTTGTGTGTTAAATCCGGGATGGTCAATGCCAACACACCAGTAACTTAACAAGTTATCACTGAAACAAACAGACTTTATGTAACTCTGATTCCTTTGGAAATCAGGAACCAAGACTTCTTCAGTTTCCAACTCCAATGATCTTTTCCCATAGATCTCAGTTTCTCTGCGAGTTGGAATTTCCTTAAGACTGTTATAAACTTTTAGTGTGTTAAATCAGGGACGATCAATGCCAACATACCGGTGACTTATGCTCAGCAAAAATCCATCATCCAATTCCTCTTGCCCACATCTTCTCAAATTGGCAATTCAAATCAATACCCAATACAAACAGAGGACAAGTCACTGTGTAACTAGCTATGATCACAAGAGATTCAGGCCATGCTACTATGTTGGTTGTTATTGCCTCCACACAAAACAGTGGCTTCCATGGTACATGATAATCTGTAACACAACACAAGGCCAAAAATACATTGGATCACTGTACTCTGAGAACGTGCATAAGACATATGCTTCTGTAACTGCCATTGATTTAGGCAGACATAAAATATATCCAGTTAAAATGATTAGTTCACTTTAGGATTACACACTTAAATTAGCCCATTTTAGGAATAATTTATGCAAATCCATTAAGAAAATCTTATGCTTTTGGTTTATATATTGCATTGGGTGGTGATATGGTTTTTCTGCAGTGTATACTTATGTAATATCAATTTTCAGGAATCAGATGCTTGTTAATATCGATTCAATTTCCATAATGCTAGTATTGTTTGTTATTTACAACTGCGCATAGCACAAAGAAAAATCTGCATGCTTGTTTTTCGATATCCTATGTATTTTTGTTTAAGTTAAAAAGTTGTATATAATGGAAGCATAATATGCGGCACACTAAAAAATATAGAAAATATACAGTAAGAGTTAAAGTAACACGTTTCTGTACGTTTAACATCGCCCGTCTAGCTCAGTTGGTAGAGCGCAAGGCTCTTAACCTTGTGGTCGTGGGTTCGAGCCCCACGGTGGGCGCTCATCGTTTTGTTATTTTCGTGTGATATGCATTCATTTTATGAAAGTTAATGACTTGTGAGTTTCGTTTTGTTATTTTCCTATGTAAAGCTATGTATTCATTTTATGAAGTTATTTGGCTCAAAAATTATTATTACAATATCACATTCAAATCCAATTACTAATTTCAGTAAGACTATGCATTCATTTATAAAGTTAATTGGTTCAATTTTTTTTAATTATTATGATGTCGCATTTAAATCTAATTGTGTGTTTTGTTTTGTTAATTTTCTATATAAGACTATGAATTCATTTTATTAAGTTGATTGGCTCAAAATTTATTATTATGATGTCACATTCAAACACAAATCAAAACTTTAATCCTTCTTCACACATTGATTTAAACATGATTTCAAGTCTTCAATTAATGACTAATGTTTGATATAAGAACATTTGACTTTGGTGAAGTCTAACACTATTTCATCTTTATATTCCGATACCATTGGAAACTCTAATAAAAACAATAATATTATTGGAAAGTTATTTAGCATTACAATTAAAAAAAATTCAATGGTTTAGCAAAAAAGTTGTTGAACTTTTCCATTACACCATATCTAGCTACACTTGAATTACCTCAAGATCATCTGTAGACTATTTTGACAATGATATAGTTGTAAAAAATTAAAGGATAAAAATATAATATATTACACATTACAATAAGGAAAAATAATCTTTAATAATCTTGATTTATCCCTTTGGTATATTAGTTTTTAGGGAGGAGTTTTGGTCAACTATTATATCCTCTTCCATCATATGTTTAATTTCCTTCCATAACATTTGGATATGTTGATTCCTATTCTAAAAGAAATAAATTTTCCGTTTGTTCTGAAATATCCAATAATGTATAAGAAGAGTGTAATTAGTTGGAACTGTTGTCATTGCCAATGAATGTATATTTCTTGAATCGAAGATACCAAAAAGTTTTATCCACGACGATTTTGAAAATACCACATATAGGCTGAGAATATGAGCACTAAAAAGAAAGGATGAAGGGCATCTTCAATGTGGGTAAAAGATATGCGACAATGAAAAGGGTCATACATACCATTTTTTAGCAATGTTAACAATTGTCATTTTGATCTATAAAGTCATGAATTCATATAATCACAATATGTTGTTATACTTTGAATCTACTTCAAAATCATAGTTATAAATAATTAGTGAAACCTAGACTTAATGTAGTTTGTGTTGGAAACATAATAATAATAAAATATGAATGTAAACAACATGATCAATTACAATAAATCATGAAACAACAAACATGATATTTTTGGTCTAGAAAACACAAAGACAGGGAAAAAGCAGCTAGAAGTGGCAATTGCCCAACTTCCTATCTTCTTATGGCTAAATATGGATTAAGATAATATTATAAAAAGTATGAAAGTCTTGTTTGATATGCCACACCCCATATTTAATGTAGTTTTCGTCGTAAGGTTGTTGTGATTAAGTTATGATGATAAACGTTAGAAGTATGGTAATGCGACAAAGTGTTAATATGATATCATAATGCAAGCGGTAATAGTCGATCGAATTAATTAATAATGTTATGTGCGCGTGCGGTGCGCGTGCGCGTGCGTGTGCGTGTGCATGTGCTACATATATATCTTTAGGTTTTGTAAGTTATGACTATATGTGCTCCATCATTTGTTTGTAGTATTATCGGTATCAGTTACTCATTGACCATCTGTCGGTTTGCATTGTTGTATAGTTTTGGTTGGTATGAACTCCACCGTTGTTTGCATTATTTAAGGATGTTTAGCATTGTTAAGGTTATATTGCATTGGTTAAGGTTTATAATGTTTAGGGATTGTTCTTAGACCACTAAGCAATTAAATGGTTTAAAGTTTAAATTATATGGAGATAGTCTTAAACCACAAAGAATTTAAATTTTGTAATGCACTAAAGTTGGTCTTAGACCACATTGCATTGTTTATTGATTAATATTAAACAATGGTCATCGACCACATTCAATTGGAATGTTTACAGTTTAGATAAGGTTTAGTCATCGACCACTTGGCATTATTAGTGTTTGGTTGATTGATAACATGGTCTTGGACCATTCGTATTGCATACAAATTTAATTGAGGGAGATTTTGGGTTTAAGTGGATGTCATGATGTGGCACTAGCAGTTTCTAATGCATTAAAGGAAATTGGACTCTTTGGGAACTGGTAGCTTCCTTAGGAAGCTAAAATGTGCAAGTTCCCCTCCCTCCCCCCACATCATTTTAGCATTCATTGGGGTTTTCTTAATGTTGCTAGGAAGCTTTGCATGGAGGGTTTGAATGAGAATCTAGATATTATTTAGAATTTAAACATGCAGCTAAAAATATATTTTTAATAGAATATGCTTTGTATTTAAAAGTATTATATGGGATATTTTGTGGAATTTTTGGTAGGTCATTTGAGTTACAAATTTCAAGGGAAGTTGGAAGGAGATCAATGGTGAATCATGCGCGGGTTTTTCTCACTCATTCTTTCATGTTTTTAATTTAAATATTGGGAATACGCTTGGGTTATCATTGGTTTCTAAATATGTAAATGGTTGTGCTTATTTGAAGGAAATTTGTAGAGAGGATAATAAAGAAATTTCGATAAGGGTATTTCATTAATTGATACGGCTGATTAAAGCTTACTGATTAAACATTTTGTTTGAAAATATATATACATTATTATTTGTTGTTTAAAACTGAAATGTTTTCTTGTTTTTGATATAAAAATTTGTAAAGGAAAAAATAGGGAAAAATTTTAGAAAATGACACGAGTTTGTTTGGAAATATGAGATTTATAGTTTTAGTCAATTTGGTATTCTATATCTATTTTGTAATAAAATCATATGGGTTTTCCTTGCTGAAGTGAAATGGATTCAGTTAGATTTATGGAACTGTTGCGTAGCCATATCTAGAGTCTCATTGTTTTGGTTATTTGCAGTTGGCAAAACTATTTTGTTATTGTTGTTGATATAAACAATCACTAATGACTTGAGTTAACTTTGTTTTTGGTCTTGAGATTTCAATATTAATGGATGTTAATCTCAACCCATGAAGGGCTTTGTTATGTTGAGTTTGTTCAACTATTTTGAGCTCTCATGGATGGTTTAATAACTAGTTAAAATTTTATAAGATCTCTTAAGGAGTAATTTGTTTTCTTACAGTTTGGGTTATGATTCCTTGTATGGTATCTGTTTGATTACATCAATTATTGAATTAGCCCGAAAAGATCTTGACATAGTACAAATCTAGCTAATTTTGATTGTTTTTTATCTATAAATAAAGATCTTGGAAGCATGACTAGATAGATCTCACTGTATTTTGTCTCTCTCTTCCCTTTAGATTGAATACTATCAGGGTATTCATTGATAGTTGCAGTTATTTCCATTTTGAGACTTTCATTGATTTGTAGAAAGGGTATCCACAAGCCCAAATTTATGAACTTGTTGAGTTAAATTGTTAAGCTCATACTGAATGCTGTTATTATACTTCTTTTAGTATAAACATTTTGCCATTTTTGGATAGGTATAATATGTTTAATGGTGTAAAATCTCAAGGAGATGTACTAACATTATTGTTGAACATAATAACTTTTGTAGGCCTTGTAAACAAATGTTAGACTCAACTCTTGAAGAGCTTGATTGTATTTTTGAAGGTTTAAGCTCATATCGAACTTGTTATTGCTTTATATAGTGCAAAAACATTTCTTGTTGAATGTTTGAGTAGAATCATTGTCATTTAGCTCGAAATAAGTTAGATTGTTAATGGGTTTAGCTCATTATGAGCTTGTTGTTTTGGTTTTGTTGTGATTAAGTTCTTGGATATATGAGTAACTGATCTCTCTCTCTTAGGCACATGTTTATTGGAAAGAAACAAATTGTAAAGTTGATTTTGTTTGACTATTAAAGTGTTTTGATATTAAACTCATCACTAAAATTTTCTGTTAAGTAATGATTGTTTCTATATAAGCATGGTTGACTTTAACTTATTGCTTAAAAGAATGAAAGTTGGTTAGGTGTTTGGTATTGTATGGTTTTCTTATAGAGTTGAGATGTAATTTCTTTACTTTTGTATTTATTATGGGAATATAAAGTTATTGAGAAGAAGTGGTAAATGCAAACATTTTTTTTATTATTGATTGATGATGGTAAATGATCCACTTTGTTAGTCATATGTGAAAATGGGAAATGGGTAATGATTTAGTTTATGTACATTCATTTGAACATCACATATATACATTGATGAAGAGTTCATTTTTGATATTATTCTTTGTGGAATATTTAAAAGGAATTGAAGGATGTTGTATAAATCTTATTATTGATTGTTGTAATAAATATTTTTTATAATATGTTACTTTTACTAATTTAAAAGTTATGTTTTTCAGTTGAATCATTAGTATTGTTTGTAAAATTAGCATACAATATGAAGCAACATTTCATTTGTGCATGATATAGTTAAATTATAAATAAACTAGGAAGTTTATTTGTTTTCGGTTAAGTTATCCCTTAACTTATTCTATTATTTCATTTAAATACAACAAGAATATGATTTAGTAAACTCATGTCAGTTCTTTGAATTGACCCATATATACATTTTCTCTCTCCTAAAGTTACAGGAAGGAATGACATTCATGAAGTGACTGATTGTATTGTTTACACATGATTACGTCATGGGTAAGTGCACCAAGTTGGGGGGCCAAAAGGGGGTCTTAAGTGGACACATTTTTTCTGAAAAATAAAAATCTTCAATTTGTACGAGTTTTTCGAAATAGTTACACTCAAAATTGGAAGATGTTGTAGAAATATGAATCGTAGCATTTTGAGTCTAGTTTCTAAGATACTAAATTTTATTGAAAATGGATAAGTTTAAGTGGGTCAAACAACTAAAATACCAACAGATGCTCCTGTTTTTGTTAAAAAACATAATAGAGTGACTTTCGTGCCCCCCACCATTTTTTGAGCACCATTTAGTATTTTTGAAAACCCTTTGGTAGAAAGATAGCTAGGAGCATCTAGTTTGGGCTCCATTTTTTTTTAGATTTTTTTAGAGAATATTTTTTTATTTATGATTTTTCTAGTACAGAAATTTTATGTTTTGAAAAATAATGGAGCTCCGACCGTGCGCCCCCCTAACTACCTCAAAAAATATCAAAAATTAGAATTTTTTTTTTGAATATGTATAGAATTATGCCTAGTTTGGGCTAGTATAATTTTTTTAAAATTTCAATCACCCAAAAAAAAGATACACCATGAAAGATAGACATATTTACACTTCAAAAAATAGCTATAAAAAGGCATAGTTAGAAAATAAATAATATGGAAACCTTATATTAGTCAAAAAATTTGAAAAATTATATTTTTAGAAAGAAGAGACTCTGCTCTATGTCGTGGTATAATTTTTTAAAAAATGGATTGATTGTTTTATTTTGATTTATCATAGAGGAAGTGTCATTTTTACATTTTCTTGTAAAAACTCGTTGTTTGTTGTGTTTGTGCAGGTCCATGCCTCAGGCTTGGGGATCCAAACCGGATCCCAAGCCTTGAGGCATGGCTTGGGAAAAGAGAAAATGCAAAACGTGTATGCGTATGTTTTTATTTGTTTTATATATTGTGGCCCCCCAACGTCCCTTTCATCTCTTTCATGGGAATTCTGCAAACATTCTGTTTTGTCTGCAATTTTCTCTACATTCTTGCACAATTTTTTAGTATTTCATTTTGTCCCCTACCCCACTAGTTGATTTTTTCTAATCATGGGTGATAAATGTCGAGCTAAGGACAAGAGGAAAGTCAAGAATAAGACACCAGAGAAATTGGAAGAGAAGAGAATAAAGAAATTGAAGAGAATGCAAAAACTTCGAGCAGGGCAAGGTACATCTGCTATATCAAATGTAGCTAATGTATTAGAAAATTGGGATGAAATACATAATGAAAATGTAGAGAATAATGATTTTGCAATGAATAATGATATTGAATTGAATGATAATGTTGGTATGGATGAAGAAATTGATATGAATCCAATTATTGAACCCTTACTTGAGAATCCAAATGTTAACCCCGAAATTTGTATGAAAACACTGAATGAAGAAAGTAACCTTGTAAATGAATCTTCACCTCTAAGAACACCTCCTTCCATTTTGAAGAAAACCAATTCACTTAATTGAAATTGATGAAAACATTATAAAACCAATGCCTAACAAAATGTCTGAAAGAAATGCGAGAAGAAAAGCTAGTGGAATTTGGGATAATTACTTTGAGAATTTAAATGACACACAAAGATGTCAATTATTTGTTTCATTGATGAAATTAATTAAGATGAGACCTATAATGAAGACCCTGGGGTTAAGAACATCTAATGTTGTTGATCAAAATGCGTCAATTGTTGAAAACATACATAAAGCATACCAAACTGTAGGTGGAAAAAGATGCACCAAAGATAGTAATGCTACACGACATGCACTAACTAATTGTATAGTAAGTGATAAAATAGTTAATAAATGCTTGATTAGAAAAACAAGCAGTGCTTTGAAGCTAAACAAAAAACACTAATGAAAGCAATAGAGAGACGTAAACGTCTTGAGTTAGTCAATAACACTGACTATTGGGCTTTCTCTAGTAGACTTCCATGAAAAGACAAGAATACATCTGATATTCTAAAAAGAATTAATTGTAAAATTTTGGAATGAGAACACAAGGGTGTCACCGAATAGAAGAGATACAGTAAAAAGAAGAATAGGTTCTCGTAATCGTGAATCGTGTGCAAAACATTTCTTAGATATGACTCAAACAGAATTGTTCTCTAAGTTTAAAAATGAAAATCCACAAATTAACATTAGCCAAAGATTCTTTGAAATGAGCAAACCCTTTTATGTGAAAATCAATCACTCACGTACCACTTGTTGTTGCAGGCATCATGTTGAATTTTCAATGCATTATGATGTTTTTTGTCAAATACGTAGTGTTTTGCATACTGACATCATGTTGCAGGAGTGTGGAATAAATGTCCCACAAAAATCTTCAAGGGAATTTATTCCGACAATATTTTGTGAAAAATCAACAAGACAATTTTTTTTATAACAAAGCATGTTTGGATGGAACGTGCAATGTATGCGGTGGCTTGCCAAATCTGAAAAGTTGTATCCATGAGGAGAGTACATATTCAATAGGAAAATAATTGGTTGATTTCACCAAATATAAATCAGTGGCATATCAATTAAAAGATGGAAAATAATCTAAGAGGTGTGAGCTTGTTAGAAAACAATTACCTGTATCAGAATATATGGTCAAATTCAGAGAGGAAATTTTTTTATGAGTATGCAAGGCACACACATAGAGCTCGATGGTTGGATGAACAATTCAAGTTAAGCAAGGACACATTCCCACTTGGTACTATTGTTTCAGTAGTTGACTTCGTAGAGAATTACACATTGCAGCCACAAATGGAGGTTCAGTCTCAATATTATAACTCAGTGCAAGTTTCTATTTTCGTGCATATAACATTCATGCACTCTCCTGAAAGCACTGAGCAAGATCAAAAAATATTAAGAGAGTATCATTTCTACATCAGTGATGATCAGACACATTCTACAAAATATGTACAAGGGTGTTTCCAGGTGTTTTATGTGAACTTGAAAGAGAGGAACATTAGTTTCGATCAACATTACATTTGGTCAGACAACTGCACATCACAATTCAAGAATGCACGAATGTTTTATTGGCTAAGCAAGATGCACAAAGAAACAAATGTACAACATATCTGGAGTTTTACTGAGGTAGGGCATGGAAAAGGAGAGCATGATGGTGCAGGAGCATGTGTGAAAAGAGCACTTGCAAGAGAAGAGTTAAAGTTCAAGGATGGTGCTAAATTTACAGATGCAAAAAACATTGTTGATTGGTGTGTTAAGAATATGGGCCATGAATCTCAAGAGAGATCAACGGTTTCGTAGATATTTTTGGTTGATAGAGGAACAACATCTGGAAAACTTTGAAGATTGTATGACAGTTGCAGGATCAAGTGATATGCACTCATTCCGTAGTTCAGATGCAAATGCTTGGACTATTTATACTAGGTGCATGACATGTTTTTGTATATCATGCATTGATTTTGCGTGGAATGAATGTGAGTCACAACAGTGGGTGGATGAATGGACTTGTAGACCTCTAATTCCACTCGACACACATCAAGTTCCATGAGCATTACAACTTGCAGGGTCTTCAGATCAAATGACAACATCACCTGACTTTGACCAAGTCTCTGATTTAGTGCAACAAGGTACATACATATATGTACATGCCATGTTTTAGATTTATAAATTATTAAATGGTCAACTCTTAATGTATTTATAAATTGACTAAACAATTTTACTTTGTGATACATAGGGCACGTTTTTGCAGTTATTGCGATGGAATTTAACGAAGAGGGAACAAACTACTTCTTATCTCGTTGTGTAGAGGGGAAAAAAATTGACTTCCACAGTCATTGATGGTGAAGACCTTGAGTATCCCACTGGATCAGTGGTAGTCACTGGAACTTGGCTTTGACGATATCCTATCAAAAAATCAAACATTTGGTTGTTTGAAGACTATGAAGTACATCGGAAGATACTTCACTATTCACATTTGGTCCTTGCAACAAATATTAAATTGATCAAATATCGAGGTCAGCCATCAAACAAAAATATGTGGAAGGTTCGTGAATCAGATCATGAAGCAATTCTTGCTACTGTCAAGAATAGAGTTGATCCTTGTGGTTCATTGGATTGAATTTGCAAAGGTATGTTCTTCATGAATTTAATTTGAATATTTACTTAAATGATTTTGTTTAAATTTTGTATGATTTAAAATTCTATTTAATTGCTTACTAACATGTTTATGTAGGTTAGTGGTGCCAAAAAAGCTTCCACCTTCACGTGGTTGGCACTGTCAGTAGAGAATTTATTATTCTCGAAGCCAAGTGAAGCTAAGAGAAATTAAATATTAGAAAGGAACAACAAACATAAATTCTCATTTCACCACCTATATTGTAAAAATATCTTATTAGAACCACCTTATTAATATTAGAAAGGAAAAACTGAAATCTGAATGGAGATGGAAAAATTCTCATTTCACCACCTATATTGTAAAACGTCTCTATCTTATTAAAATTCTCATTTCACCACCTATATTGTATGAACCAAAAATGAACCTATATTCATTCAAGTGTTGGCATATTGGTTTGGTCCCATGGACAACCTTACACCCTACTGACTCAGTTTGAATGCAAACAATAACACATGGAGAAAATGGAGATGGATAAAAATCGTGAGATGATTTCATAGAGGGCCCCAACATGGAGGTCTCGGATCTGACGAGACATCTCTAGGTGCCACGGAGTTTGAGAAATCACCCGTCGAAGATATGGCGTGTTTGGGCCTCAGGGCTCTTAAGGGACTACGCCCGGATGAGGTAGCCCGAAAGCACGGGGAGCGTAGGGAACCAAAATGAATCCTCCACTAGCATTCACCTGGCCACCCCGATGTGTTGGCGTAGTTGGTTCAGTCCCACGAGCTTCTGTTTGCAAACTACAACCTCTGGCAGCCCTACACTGACTCAAACTGCACTATTTCACGCGTTTGCAAACAATAGCACAACGAGAGAACCAGATGGAGATGGAGAAAACCACGAGAGGATTTCATAGAGGGCCCCAACATGGAGGTCTCAGATCTGATGAGACATCTCTAGGTGCCACGGAGTCCGAGAAATCACCCGTCGAAGATATGGCGTGTTTGGGCCTCAGGGCTCTTAAGGGACTACGCCCGGACGAGGTAGCCCGAAAGCACAGGGAGCGTAGGGAACCAAAAAAAATCCTCCACTAGCATTCAGTAGGCCACCCTGACATGTTGGCGTAGTTGGTTTGGTCCCACGAGCTTCCGTTTGCAAACTACAGCCTCTGGCAGCCCTACACTGACTCAAACTGCACTATTTCGCGTGTTTGCAAACAATAGCACAACAAGAGAACCAGATGGAGATGGAGAAAACCACGAGAGGATTTCATAGAGGGCCCTAACATGGAGGTCTCAGATCTAATGAGATGTCTCTAGGTTCCACAGAGTCTGAGAAATCACCCGTCAAAGATATGGCATGTTTGGGCCTCAAGGCTCTTAAGGGACTATGCCACGGACGAGGTAGCCTGAAAGCACGAGGTTTAGTGTAGGGAACAAAATGAAGCCTCCAATAGCATTCACCAGGCCACCCCTGATGTGTTGGCGTAGTTGGTTTGGTCCCACGAGCTTCTGTTTGCAAACTACAGCATCTGGCAGCCGTACACTGACTCAGACTGCACTATTTCGTAGCGTTTGCAAATAATAGTACAACGAGAGAACCGAATGGAGATTTGAGATAATTTTGTAGAGGTCCCTAACATTGAGGTCATCTAATGAGATGTCTCTAGGTTCCACGGAGTTAGAGAAATCACCCGTCGAAGATATGGCGTGTTTGGGCCTCATGGCTCTTAAGTGACTACGCCCAGACGAGGTAGCCCGAAAGCACAGGGAGCATAGGGAACCAAAATGAAGCCTCCAATAGCATTATCCTATCTCCACCCTGACATGTTTTTGCGTAGTTGTTTTGGTCCCCATGAGCTTTTGTTTGCAAACTACAGCATCTGGCAGCCATACACTGACTCAGACTACATTATTTCAGTGCGTTTGCAAACAATAGTACAACGAGATAACCAGATGGAGATGGAGAAAACCACAAGAGGATTTCATAGAGGGATTCAACATGGAGGTCTCTTAAAGATCTAACGAGATGTCTCTAGGTGCCACAGAGTCTGAGAAATCACCCGTCGAAGATATGGCGTGTTTGGGCCTCAGGGCTCTTAAGGGACTACGCCCAGACGAGGTAGCCTGAAAGCATGGGGAGCATAGGGAACCAAAAAAAATCCTCCAATAGCATTCACCAGGCCACCCTAATGTGTTGGTGTAGTTGGTTTGGTCCCACGAGCTTCCGTTTGCAAACTACAACCTCTGACAGCCCTACACTGACTCAAACTGCACTATTTCATGCATTTGCAAACAATAGCACAATGAGAGAACCAGATGGAGATGAGAAAACCACGAGAGAATATTTCATAGAGGGATCCCTTCAACATGGAGGTCTTGGATCTGACAAGACATCTCTAGGTGCCACGGAGTTTAAGAAATCACCCGTCGAAGATATAGCGTGTTTTGGCCTCAGGGCTCTTAAGGGACTACGCCCGGATGAGGTAGCCCGAAAGCACAGGGAGTGTAGGGAACCAAAAAAAGCCTCAAATAGCATTCACTAGGCCACCTATGACATGTTGGCGTAGTTGGTTCGGTCCCACGAGCTTTTGTTTGCAAACTACAACGTCTGGCAGCCCTACACTGACTCAGACTGCACTATTTCATGCGTTTGCAAACAATAGCACAGTGAGAGAACCAGATGGAGATGGAGAAAACTACGAGAGGATTTATCTTCAAATGGAGTGATTTCTTGGATCTGACGAGACATCTCTAGGTGTCACGGAGTCCGAGAAATCATGATTGGGGTCTCGAAAATATAAATTACTCTAAAAAATAGGCTCTTAATTACTCTCGATTGTTGTCCTAGTTGGTTTTCCAAAGACGTGAAATATGAGTCTGAGTCAGTTAGGTGCCAGGGACCGTTTGCAAACGAAGCATCTGAGATTAAGAAAAATAATCAACTTGGCATGTTGTATCCATGGACAACATCACACATTTGGAGGTTATGTTTTGATCCTTCCATGCTTCCCATTTTTCGGGCTTTTCTTGTGCTGTATTCTTGTCTTTAAGATGTTTTTAGGCCAAACTAGTCATGGGACTCAGTGCTCTTAACGGAATCATAGTGACATCTTCACCTAATTGTTTTTCTTCACGATGTTCATTGTCATCTAAAGTTGAAGACTGAAAATTTATATGGTCTTCCATTCTTTTTGGGCACAAACAACCTTTTGTAATGTCCAAAAAAATTCTAGGCTCTTCATTCTCTGTTTGATTGAAGATATTCATTCTTTCAAAATGAAGCTCGTTGGAACATTGGTGGTCTCCCCAACAAAACTAAGTTCATAGTCTACATAGTTGCATCATGTGGAAAAATCATTGAACATTGGTGGTTTCCTCCACCCGTGCTTTCAGGCTACCTCATCCGGGCGTAGTCCCTTAAGAGCCCTGAGGCCCAAACATGCCATATCTTCGACGGGTGATTTCTCAGACTCTGTGGCACCTAGAGACGTCTCGTCAGATCTGAGACCTCCATGTTAGGGCCCTCTATGAAATTCCTCTCACGGTTTTCTCCATCTCCATTTGGTTCTCTCGATGTGCTATTGTTTGCAAACGCGTGAAATAGTGTAGTCTGAGTCAGTGTAGGGCTGCCAGAGGTTGTAGTTTGCAAACATAAGCTCATGGGACCAAACCAACTATGCCAACATGTTGGGGTGGCTAGGTGAATGCTAGTGGAGGCTTCATTTTGGTTCCCTACACTCCCCGTGCTTTCGGGCTACCTCGTCCAGGGCGTAGTCCCTTAAGAGCCCTGAGGCCCAAACACGCCATATCTTTGACGGGTGATTTCTCAGACTCCGTGGCACCTAGAGATGTCTCGTTAGATCTGAGACCTCCATGTTGGGGCCCTCTATGAAATCCTCTCATAGTTTTCTCCATCTCCATGTGGTTCTCTCGTTGTGCTATTGTTTGCAAATGCACGAAATAGTGCAGTCTGAGTCAGTGTAGGGCTGCCAGAGGTTGTAGTTTGCAAACAGAAGCTCGTGGGACCAAACCAACTACGCCAACATGTCGAGGTGGCCAGGTGAATGCTAGTGGAGGCTTCATTTTGGTTCCCTATGCTCCCCGTGCTTTCGGGCTACCTCGTCCGGGCGTAGTCCCTTAAGAGCCCTGAGGCCCAAACACGCCATATCTTTGACGGGTGATTTCTCAGACTCCGTGGCACCTAGAGACATCTCGTCAGATCCAAGACCTCCATGTTGGGGCCCTATACGAAATATCTCATAGTTTTCTCCATCTCCATCTGGTTCTCTCGTTGTGCTATTGTTTGCAAACATGTGAAATAGTGCAGTCTGAGTCAGTGTAGGGCTGTCAGAGGCTATAGTTTGCAAATGGAAGCTCGTGGGACCAAACCAACTATGCCAACATGTCAGGGTGGCCTAGGTGAATGCTACTAGAGGCTTCGTTTTGGTTCCCTACGCTCCATGTGCTTTCGGGCTACCTCATCCGGGCGTAGTCCCTTAAGAGCCCTGAGGCCCAAACACGCCATATCTTTGACGGGTGATTTATCAGACTCCGTGGCACCTAGAGATGTCTCATCAGATTTGAGACCTCCATGTTGGGGCCCTCTATGAAATCCTCTCAGTGGTTTTCTCCATCTCCATCTGGTTCTCTCGTTGTGCTATTGTTTGCAAACGCACGAAATAGTGCAGTCTAAGTCAGTGTAGGGCTGTCAGACGCTGTAGTTTGCAAACAGAAGCTCGTGGGACCAAACCAACTACGCCAACATGTCAGGGTGGCCTAGGTGAATGCTAGTTGAGGCTTCATTTTGGTTCCCTAAGCTCCTCGTGCTTTCGGGCTACCTCGTCCACGCGTAGTCCCTTAAGAGCCTGAGGCCCAAACATGCCATATCTTCGACGAGTGATTTCTCAGACTCTATGGCACCTAGAGACATCTCGTTAGATCCAAGACCTCCATGTTGGGGCCCTCTACCAAATCCTCTCATGGTTTTCTCCATCTCCATCTGGTTCTCTCGTTGTGCTATTGTTTGCAAATGCACATGAAATAGTGTAGTCTGAGTCAGTGTACGACTGTCAGACGCTGTAGTTTGCAAACAGAAGCTTCATGGGACCAAACCAACTATGCAAACATGTGGGGTGGCCTGGTGAATGCTATTGGAGTTTTTTTTGTTCCTTATGCTCCCCATGCTTTTGGGCTACCTCGTCTGGGCGTAGTCCCTTAAGAGCCCTGAATGACTAGATTGGCTTAAGAATGAATTTGATAGGGGTATGTCTAAGAACACATGGGAGTTATCAATCACCTAGTAAATATTTCTTGTTTAGTTCTAGATGGGAGTCAGCTGGCCTACGGCTTAGTGACCTTCCATTCATTGATAATTTATGCTATGATAAACCCATGGATGCTTTCAAAAGTGCCTTAAAAAGGATAGGGGTAGTCATCAAGCCTAGTGAAGGGTGTGATGTGATTTCCAAATAACTTGAAATGCCTATAGATTTAAAGGTAATAACATGAATTGGACAGGATTAGACAATCAAGAATCATTGAGTGTCTGAATCAGAATGTCATTGCATCTGGAGACATTCTCAAGCATTGGAGTAATGTATATGGAGAGACATTCTCAAAATATCAACAGATGAAAGGCATCAAATTGTGACAACTGTCAGGTGTTTTAACAGGGGAGAAGACTACGAAGCATAGAAGAATGTAGTAAGTGCATGATAAGATAGGAACCAGTACAAAGAGACCATGAGCAAGAAGAAGCGCAAGTAAGGTAAATACACATATACACATTGATAAATTGAATGAATAATTACTCAGATTAGGTAACTCTTTATATACATACATTATATAAATATTGATTTCCAAATTTTGATGCATATTATACATTGAAAATGCTAGTACATGTACATCACCAATAAATGAAAAAATAATCCATAATGTCTTAAATATTGTCAAGTGCACATCATATTAGTTTCATGCGAAAATAATCTCAGAAATGTAAGGTCTCATACAAAATTATCAAGTTCCAAATAGTATTTTAATGTGCATAATAAATACAAAAATTCCCAAATAGGTCATATACCATCAAGTTCAAATGCCATATAGGCGTACATACAATGCCATGCACATAGGCATACAAAAACAATGTCATGTAAGACATATATATTTCCTACTCATCAAAATCTATCCCTCTCTTGGCCTTGCTCGAAGAAGGCCCTCCCTTAGACGAAGATGGAGATCCATGAGATGACTTTGGATCGTCCGAGCCCATGCTTCGAGTCCTCTT
Source organism: Taxus chinensis (assembly GCA_019776745.2). NCBI lineage: Eukaryota > Viridiplantae > Streptophyta > Pinopsida > Cupressales > Taxaceae > Taxus > Taxus chinensis. Next base: position 672,113,310 of record CM034146.1, read on the forward strand.
CCGCTGAATACTCGTCTGTAGATGAGCCTGTAAATGCAAACAATGTTTTTTTGTCAAAACTTAATTTATATATGTTTTCAACATGTATTTAAGACCATGCTAGAATGAAAGTATTTACATAAATACACAAACTTACCGCAAGTTTCCGATCACGCCAAATTTGCATCTCACGCTCAGATGAGTCATCGGGAGCTCCTGCAGTATGAACAGGGGTATGAAGATGACGAGATGGAGGAGTCCTGTGCCCTCGAAGTCAAAATGGAGGGGGTTGAAGTTCCCTACATACACATAAGATCAGAAAATCTAACATCAGAATTAGTGAAAATAGAACTAAGTACATGTATGTACATAATGACAATATTTTAACTAATTTTATCAATATAGAACTATTGTTTTTACCCCGCCACGCCTGTGAATCAAATGAATAGGGCTGCTACCTATCGCAGGTAACTCCTGCATATACACAATGAAGGACATTATTAACATAATTTAATAATTCTACAATGAAAGACATTACTAACATGTAATTTAACATAATATGAATTACACGAGAAATTTAACAAAATTTACGTGTTGTTTGAATACCTCAGTGAGTTGTTGCGCAGATGAAATCATAGTGGCAACACCTTTATCTACTTGTTGCAGAGATGGTGGGGTGTCTAGTGAAGTCAACATCTTTATCAAACATGTATATCACGTGAGTTAGATGGACATACAAGAACATACATATATTTGACTTCAAAACTAATATATATATATATATATATATACACACACATATACACACACACACACACACACACACACACACACACACACACACACACATGTATGTGAAAATTTTACATAATTAACATTCTAAATTACCTCTCTGAATGTATGTGTACTGCATGGTGCTTGCCGCCTGTGGTCGGGATGAAGATGCACCTCCCACGTGCTGTAATATCAATGCATATACATGTACAAATACAATTATTTCAAAAATTTAACATATATAAGTAAATTCAAGTACTCTAAACTTTTTGTAACACACATAAAAAAACATAACAAATTTACACCTGTGAAGGTGACGCCGATGAATGTAATCCAAATGTCTCACTCAAAAGGACATCTGACATAGTGACATTATCGTGTTCACCCCTAGCACCAGGTGCACCAAAATCAGTACGCATGAAAGTATCGTCCTCCTCGGGCCCCAAACATATGCTACCACATGACGAGAAAAGATGTGGCTTCATGCTAGTACTCCCTGAGGGAATACTCTGTGTACCTCCACGAGCATCTAGCTCAGAAATCTCCCTCGTATGTCAAACAAGGGTCGTAGATAGCCCCTGAAGCACGTGGAGTGTATCAATCTCTACTGTCTCCTTCACTTCTTGAGGGACAATCTCAGGGTGAGGGGGCTTCTATGCGGGGAATCTACCTATACTGAATAGGTGCATGTTGTGCACCTGGTCGATCCTGTATAGATCCTTTTCCTCAGCCCTGGAAATCTCAGAAATCAAAATAATTTGGGATCTCGTTGAGGATAAACTTGCAATAGATTTTCCTCATAAAGTATAGTGGCACCTCGTTGTTATTACAAGGTGGAAAATCAAACACCATCCACCATCGGTCCCAAAAATTATTTTTAATCAAATTATTATTGCACCAATGGATGGGAAATCATTTACATGACAACAAAACAGGAAAATTAGTGCACGGGGTCCGTGAATAAGGTGCATATGAGGTCTTTTGAAATTTCTTTTTTCTTTACATCCACATATGACAATTTGTTGGAATAATAAACCCTACAACCCTCTCTGTAAGTTTTCCAATGATCAATTTTCCCTGTTGTCCACGTCAATTTGAACAAGTAATGCCTCCAATGTGTTTGCAAGAGAGGCACGGTGGGGGTTTGTAGATTGTGAATCCCTCATTGTTTTGATTAAATCCTCAATTTAAATTTTGTTTTCAACTATGTGGGCTGTTAAATCTTCTTGACTACCCAAGGGATGTTGAGCAATTGTGGGAGTGTCGAGAGGGATGACAGGAATAATAGGGTTTGGTTGTGGTTGATTCCCTCGACCTCTAACTATAACAATAAAAAATATGTATTCAATTCAAATTTTAATCTATAATTATCATATTTCAATGCAATTTTGAGAAAAGAATTGTGCTTACCTCTTCTCTGTGGCACCATCGTTGATTCAGATCTTCCCGGCGATCCAGAAATGATCCTTTGAGCTTGAGATCCATTTGAATGAAAAAATGTGAGGGCATAGTTAAGCTCTGAAACTCACGTTTGAGGGAGATAAAATGATAGAGGCTCGGGCCTCTTTTTTTGTTTATAGTAGGCATTATGCGTGCATGTTATGCTTCATAAATGTACGCATTGACAATTGAAAATTCCGATCAAACGTTATAATAGAACGCGTATGTGCATTTTGATTTTTTCTCAGATTCTTGGTCCACTTTTTGATGGCCCCCCAACTTCATGCACTTACCCTCATATGATTAGTTATGGCTTCACATTCTAATGATAGATTACTATCTAAAAGTATTTCCTGGTTAACGTCTTATTGATCATGGCTTCTCAAGTTGGTTTTATGGGCATTTTACATAAAGTGCTATCATATGAATAGTACTTATCCTTGATTTATGGAAAGAATGCATTATCCTTAGTTAACGTTTTATTTCTAACAATGGTCCTAAATTTACATTTGAACACTTACCTTCTTTGCTGACCATAGGAAAGTAATGAACATGTTATTGATTATATCTTGCAGTTTCAAATCTTGCATGCATTATTTACTTTATCATCCTATTGATCTAGAAATGCAATATGTACTTTTTGTTATGGATTGATTTTCCCTTTAAAATGATCAAATTATGCTGATATGACGAACATAGATTGATAAGTAAAACTACATAACGAAATTTGTCTTAAAGTTATTATTGTACCTTATGAAACAATGGACTAATCATATTAATTGATACACTTATGAGTTGCACATACTTCTCGTTACTAATCTTCTGACTTCGATCAACTTCAATGCTAGTATATGGTTAGTAATTCCTCATATTTACACCACGAATACTACATTCTCTATGGTTCGATAAGAGGAACTAAAGAAACATGGTAACTTGTAGAGTAACTATTCATCATTTTCTCATAGAACCTCCATATCGTGAAATCACTACCCCCTAACCTAAGCGTAAAGATGAACTTATGTACTTTATCTTTCATACATAACTAAAAGTGTAAACCTCATGCGTAGGTGATATGTCACTATCTTTGATTTCAATGAGAATCCTGATTCGTGCTACCTTTTAGGATGAGCCATCATAAAGGGTCATTGAGGACGTAATGATGAAAATCAGTAACCAACCATTTTGCAATTCCCGTAGAGATCTTAATATGGAATTCATAGAGACGATTATTGATTATGCACTCCAGGTGAGTCATGGACTCTAATTAGTTGCTATAGGATTGAGGGTGTCATTGTATTTTCCCACAGAAATGTTGAATCCTGATCACTATATTGAGATGATTGTGCTGTTGATGCCGAGACAAGTCGACATATTTTACTTTGCATACACAAAACTAGATCATCCTAAGCAACGATTAAAAACTATTCCTGTAGTCAACTTCGTACTATGTGTGAGATACATTGTCCCCACTTCACCATTTACTCCCAAACCTAAGTGGATCCCATAATCGGATGCACACTCACTATGACATGACTTTACCGGATCTTCCTAAGGTGTTGCTACATGTTTTCTTAACCTATTAAAGGCTTATTATCGACAGTATACATGCTCATACACACTACATTGTCAGTCATTTGAGTTGATATTGTGCAGAGTCGTTTCCTTACTATGTAGCTAGATGGTTATCATATGCTTATCGAGTGGATTTTGGACATGATTAAACCATTCCTGAATTCTCTAGCATGTATGTTGTATATTTCTTTTATGTTGTTACGCTTCCGACACATTGATTGATTCTTCCCTAAGGGGTTATCTTCACCATTGTTATCGTCTATACAAGTACTTAATTTGGATGAATCATAACATGTAGTGTTACATGGTAACAAAATGATAAGTTGAATCTACTTTCTTTTGTTCCAATTTAACCCTGTGCTACAACATAGCAACTGAACATCAACTCTAAGTATCATCAACTCCTAATAAAATCAAAAACCCTATAGTGTAATAGTGAAGGGAGAATGTCCTTTTGAGAACTGGTAGATCGCTAAAATCCTTGGAAAGTGCCTGAATGCTAGGGAAAACCGATTGTTAGTAGAACTGGAAAATTGTCAAAATGATGCATAGAAAATAGTAGAAGTTCCTGTATGATGCTTGGACTAGGGCGTTTGGGTTGGTACTCCTGTGGTGCCTAAAGCACCAGGAGTAACCTTCTATGAGAAATACTCATTTTGGGTCTGCGCAACTGATTCAAGCTCGAGTTTTCTAAATTTTGGAGGGTCACAAGGTTGTCGACTAATTATTCGCTTCCTTATGGATCATACCTACATGTGTCGCACAGGATTTTCCGCCCACAAATGTAAGCGGGTTCGTAGACTTGCAATATAGAACCCCCACTTGTAACCCCAAAAACTCATCCAAACCCCAAAAAAAGACAATATGCAGAATGAGAGGGTACTAATTGATACTATCCTCAACTGTCACAACATAGGTGGATCTTATAATTGAGTGCATGCACTACATAGTTTACTACCCAATGTAGTTCTCACGTGATTGTGGAAAGATCAATAGTTGAAATCCTTAGGTGCCAACTTGCATTCAATATGATGCCAATAGATCCATATCGGGCTATAGCTAGATAAAATGCAAGAATAGTGTGGATGTAATCAAAATAATCTCAATTACTTAAGTTTAGCATGCTTTATCAACTTGTTGGAAAACACAGTAACCAACATCGGTTATGTAGGGACCGACATAGTCGACCAACAGGTCAAGAAGGAACCACCATTGGTTAGGGATAACCGACATCGGTTACCTGTGCATGAGTGTTTTATTTAACTCACGGGAATTAGATCTAATTTTAGTATTAAAGCAGATCTATTGATTGTAATTACATGGCTAAGTGCCCTAAGTTTATATAAGGTATTATATATAGCTTGAAAGCTAGGGTTAGAGTAGAAGTGGAGAGAGAATTGATGATTATTGTGAAAATAATTGTGAGAGAAAATTCTTGGAGAAGAAGGAGAAGCTTGAGAGAAAGAAAGTATTGTACATCGTGAGAGGTGTGGAAGATTGTAAATCTTCATTGTATATCTTCTGAAAGCTTTGGATAATAGATTGGCTTGTTTCTTGGTGGATGTAACCCACATTGGGTGAACCACGTTAAATCTGGTGTTGATTTATATCTCTTGTTTTGTATATTTCTTCTGGTAGAATATCCACTTTTATTGCATGTATGCTTAGATATGATATATTATCTGTACAACCGGTGTGCTAACCCCAACAACTGGTATCAGAGCTTTGTTTGAGGGTTTTGTGTGTTGACAGATTTACTCACAGAGGGTTTTCTGATTGAGTGGGAGCTACAGTAATGGCAGAAGAAAAAAAATACAAGGTAGAGAAGTTTGACGACCGAAATTATCAATTATGGAAGATGCAGATTGAGGATTATCTGTATCAAAGAGATTTGTACTTACCGTTGGATGAAAAGTCTAGACCTACGAAGATGACTGATGAAGAATGGAAGATTCTTGACAGAAAGGCTTTGGGATCTATAAGATTGAGTCTGACAACATCTGTGGCTTCTAATATTACAGAAGCGACATCTACGGTAGAGTTAATGAAATATCTTGCTAATTTATATGAAAAACCTAGTGCTTCAAATAAAGTTTATTTGATGAAGAAACTATTTAGTTCTAAGATGCATGAAGGTGGATCTGCATCTAGTCATTTGAATGATTTCTGATCTATTGTAAATCAATTAAAATCAGTTGATATTATTGTTTGATGATGAAGTGAAAGCACTCTTATTCTTATGTTCTTTGCCTGATAGTTGGGATAACTTGGTAATGGCTGTTAGTAATACAACATATGCTAATAATATTTTGAAGTTTGATGATGTGGTTAGTATAATCTTGAATGAAGAAATTCACAGGAAAAGTACAAAGGAATCATCATCTGGAAATGCTTTGAATGTAGAAAGCAGGGGCAGGCAGAAGGAGAGATCCAAGAGTAAGAATAATGGGAAATCAAAGTCCAAGAATGGACATATCTAAATCCAGAGGTAAGGGAATTACCTGTTGGAATTGTGGAAAGAAAGGACATGCAAAGAAAGATTGTTGGTCAAAGGATAAAGAGAACCAACACCCAGAAAAAGGTAAAGAGACAAATATTGCAACAGAGGTAATGCAAGATGCTCTTATTCTTTCTTTGGATAATAGAATAGAATCATGGGTTTTAGATTCAGGAGCTTCTTTCCATGCAACCCCTAATAAGGGTTATTTTAGAAATTATGTCCAGGGAAATTTTGGGCATGTTTATTTGGGTGATGATGAACCTTGTAGTATTACTGGTAAAGGGGAAGTTCATCTAAAATTGTAGAATGGAAATACATGGGTATTGAAAGATGTGAGGCATGTGCCAAGCCTCAGGAGGAATCTTATTTCTGCAGGGCAACTAGGTGAAGTTGGTTGCATGGTTACATTCACAACTGACTCTTGGAAAGTCACCAAGGGTGCCCTTGTTGTGGCAAGAGGCAAGAAGGTAGGAACATTATATTTATCTACCTGTGTTACTGATTCCTTTTCTGTATTATCTACTTCAGATTTAGATGCATGCATGTGGCATAATTGGTTGGGCCATATGAGTCAAAAAGGAATGTAGATCTTAAAGGCTAAGGGTAAGTTATCAGATTTGAAAGATTTAGATCTTGATTTCTGTGAGCATTGTGTCTTTGAAAGCAAAAGAGAGTGAGATTTCTCAAAGTTGGGGCAACTAAGAAGGAGCAAAAATTGGAGCTTGTACACTCAGATGTGTGGGGACCATCCCAGGTAGCTTCTCATGGAGGATCCCAGTATTATGTTACTTTCATTGATGATGCTACAAGAAAGGTATGGGTTTATTGTATTAAACGTAAATATGATGTTTTTGAGACTTTTAAAAGATGGAAAGCCCTTGTTGAGAATGAATCAAATTCAAAGTTAAAGTGCCTTAGATCTGACAATGGTGGTGAATACTGTAGCAAGATTTCAATGATTATTGTTCAGTGAATGGAATACGTAGAGAAAGGATGGTTCCAAGAACACCACAAGAGAATGGTGTTGCAGAAAGAATGAACATGACAATCATGGAACGTGCTAGAAGTATGAGGATACATGTTGGATTGCCCTTGCAGTTTTGGGAAGAAGTAGTTGACACAGTGGTTTATTTGATTAACTGTGGGCCTTCAAGTTCACTAGATGGAGGAATACCAGAGGAATCTTGGACCGGAAAGAGGTAGATCTTTCTTTTCTTAGAGTTTTTGGTTCAGAAGCTTTTGTGCATGTTGATAAGGAAAATAGAAAAAAGTTGGATGCAAAATCCAAGAGATGCACTTTCATTGGTTATGGATCTGGTGATTTCGGATTCCATTTTTGGGATTTAGAGGATTCTAAAATTGTTAGGAGTCGTGACATTGAATGGAATGAAAAGAGAATGTACATGGATCAAATTTTGGTACCCAAGGATGAACCGGTTGAGAAGTTTGTGAATGAAAATGAACTCTCAGATTTAAAATCCATACCTACAGGGTTACACAGTAACTGGTGTTGGTTGAACCCTGACCGACATCGTTAGCATCTGCTGAACTAGGTATTGGTTATAGAAGAACTGGCATTGGCTATAGGTGACCGGTGTTGGTCACTGTCAGAATTGGAAACAAATGTCTAGGAGGTCCAGAATGAGCCTCTGGTACCCCAAACTCCTGTGAGAAGGTCACAAAGGGTAAGTAAACCTCCAGAAATATTTACACCTTCTCTATCTTATTTATTATTAACTAATAATGGTGAACCAGAAAGTTTTGAAGAAGCAATGCAGGATGAGACCCACGTACAATGGGAGCATGGCATGGATGAGGAGATGGACTCCTTGGAACAAAACCAGACTTGGGATTTGGTTAAGTTGTCTAGCAGGTAAGAGGACATTGCAGAACAAATGGGTTTACAGAATCAAGGAAGAAAAGGGTGGACAAAAAAGGTACAAGGAAAGGCTTGTAGTAAAAGGATTTGCATAGAAAGTAGGTATTGACTTTGGTGAAATATTTTCTCCTGTTGTTAAAATGACTTCTATACGTATTGTATTGAGTATAGTTGCAGTACATGATTTGCATTTAGAGAAACTAGATGTGAAGATGATTTCCTTCATGGTGATTTGGATGAAGAGATTTATATGCAACAGCCACTTGGGTATGAAGTCAAGGGTAAGGAGAAATTAGTGTGCAGGTTGAAAAAGAGCCTATATGGGCTCAAGAAAGCTCCAAGGCAATGGTACATGAGGTTTGATAGTTTCATGCATGAGCATGGTTATTTGAGATGTGAATCTGACCATTGTGTTTATTTCAAGAAGCTTGAAAATGGGAGCTATATTATTTTGTTATTGTATGTGGATGATATGCTTATTGCAGGATCTAGTATGCAGGACATTGGTGAGCTTAAGGGAAAGCTAGCTCACACATTTTCTATGAAGGATTTAGGAGCTGCAAAAAGAATCCTTGGACATGCAAATACACAGAGACATGAAGAACAAGAAGTTGTATTTGTCTCAGGAGGATTATATCTACAAGGTGTTAGAAAGGTTTAAAATGCAGAATTCAAAACCTGTAAGTACACCTATGGTTGGACACTTCAAATTGAGCAAAGATCAGTGTCCTTCATCACATGAGGAGGTCAAATACATGACATGAGTGCCATATGCTTCAGTAGTTGGGAGTCTCATGTATGTTATGGTTTGTACTAGACCAGACATTGCACAGGAAGTGGGAGTTGTGAGTAGATTTATGGCCAATCCAGGTAAAGAGCATTGGAAAGCAGTCCAATGGATACTCAGGTATTTGAGAGGGACATCTAGCATGCAGTTATGCTATGGAGGTTCAGCTATTTCTTTATGTGGCTATGTTGATTCGGATATGGTTGGAGATCTGGATGGTAGGAGGAGCACTACTGGATATATTTTCACAGTAGGTGGGATGACAGTTAGCTGGAGATATCAAGATTGCAGAAGGTTGTGGCTTTGTCTACTACAGAGGTAGAGTATGTTGCAGCTACAGAGGCTAGCAAAGAGATGATATGGATGAGCAGGTTCATGGAAGAGTTGGGAAAGGAGCAAGATGATTGCAAATTGTTTAGTGACAGTCAGAGTGTAATTCATTTGGCAAAGAACTCAACGTTTCATTCTAGAACAAAACACATTCAGTTGAGATATCACTTCATACGATAGGTATTGGAGGATGGGCAGCTGAAACTGGAGAAGATTCATACGAGTGAGAACCCCTTGGATATGCTAATGAAGCCATTAGCAAAAGAGAAGTTGGAGCTACACTCCACTTCTGTTGGTCTTCGAGTTTGAGACTTGAAGAGGAAGAAACAAAGCTAAGGAAAGGATCCAAGAATGATGTTGTATAGGTATAGTGCAGTAATTTATCTCCAAGTGGGAGATTGTTGAGTTGTGGAGCTCAATTACTTAAGTTTAGCATGCTTTATCAACTTGTTGGAAAACACAGTAACCGACATCGGTTATGTAGGGACTGACATTGGTCACCTAGGACCGACATCGGTCAGGAAAGAAGGAACCACCATCGGTTAGGGATAACCGACATCAATTACCTGTGCATGAGTGTTTTATTTAACTCACGGGAATTAGATCTAATTTTAGTATTAAAGCAGATCTATTGATTGTAATTGTATGACTAAGTGCCCTAAGTTTATATAAGGTATATATAGCTTGGTAGCTAGGGTTAGAGTAGCAAGAGGAGAGAGAATTGATGATTATTGTGTAAAATAATTGTGAGAGAAAATTCTTGGAGAAGAAGGAGAAGCTTGAGAGAAAGAAAGTATTGTACATCGTGAGAGGTGTGGAAGATTGTAAATATTCATTGTATATATTCTGAAAGATTTGGATAATAGATTGACTTGTTTCTTGGTGGACGTAACCCACATTGGGTGAACCACATTAAATATGGTGTTGATTTATATCTCTTGTTTTGTATATTTCTTCTAGTAGAATATCCACTTTTATTGCATGTATGCTTAGATATGATATATTATTTGTACAACTGGTGTGCTCACCCCAACATATATCTCACTTTGACATGGGTTCATCTAATCCTCTCAATGACATGCACTACTCTAATCACTTTTGAATCTTGTCCTTTCATTGTTTCTTGTTTTCCCATTGCGATATCAAGTGGATTAGTAGGTAAATAACCCAGACATGCTTTCAAAGGTGACTTGTTTGTAGATATGTGTAATACCTTGTTGTGTTGGTGTTAGATATATGTCAAATACTCATCATAAGTTATTTGATATTTGTTGTTGTAATCTCTTATTAGTTTTACCAAAATCAAGTTTACACATTTTTTCCCTTCCTTTTGAGGATGGAATGTTGTATTATTTGTAGTCTTGTATCTACCTTGTGCCACAAGATGGTCCAAAATTTTTCCAAAAATTTAGATTCTCTATGTAAAAAAATGACTTAAGTAACCCAAAAATGCACCCAAACATTAGAAAAAAATAATAAATTGCTTCTTTCCCTTTTATTATCTTTCAACATGAAATCAAAACATGCATTTTGTTGAAATTGTATATAACATTATATATACATTAATGATCATGCTTAGACATTGGTATTCCTCCTACAAAATTCATAGATATAATGTCCAATGGTTTAGTAGGTATTAGTAGAGGCATGCACAATCCTTCTTTTCTAACCTTAGGCTTTCTTATACAATTTTTTTTACTTCCTAAAATGAACATAAATACTTATTCTTGCATATTGGGCCAATAAACATACATTTTTAAAGTGACCCATGATCTCACTGACAAAAAAATGATCATATACTTTAAAAGTATGTACTTTTCTCATGAATATAATTATTTATCCCTTTCACACGCAGTTTTTTCCACTTGTAGATTAGCTTATCTTTGAGGTAAAATCCATTTTTTCTTCAGTTATCAACTTTATTGACTTATAACTATTGGAACATCTCCCCAAAATATATGTATTGTACATAATATTTTGTATAAAAATATTTTTCAAAAGACTCAAGTTATGAAACCGTTACCAAAGTCAAATTTTACTTTTTTATTGGTGGTTTTAATATCATATATGCTATAATAATTGTGCTTAATTTCTTATTCTTGATCACTAATTGAAATTGTTAAAAAACACAGATCTATTTTTGTGTATTAGTTGGTGTAGTTTACTTTTTGCTTGTAATTATTGAAGATAATTATGATCAATATGTGAAAAGTTTCATTGCCTAAAATTAATCTTCCCATTTTCTTTATTGCTTAAATAATGCATACATTTATTCATCACATACATGATATCCTTATACCACTGAAGTACATAATTTTTTTATTATAACAACTTGGCTTACCTCCTTGTAAAAAAACTATAGACACAAAATCACACACTTGGGTACATTTTTAGGTCGTAAAGAATACTAATGCATAAAAGGTTCCTAAGCAAGAAAACTAGTAGTTGAAAACTATCTTTGGCTTCTTTTTTATCTCTTAATGTTTCTTTGGTCTTACACATCCTACAACCCTGACGAAACCTAACTGATTTATCTTTTATGGCCATATGCACTGGCACCTAGTTAGGACACTAGTGCCCAAGCACTTATGTCCCTCCAGGGCGCTCATGACACTCTATCACCCTTTCTCACTGTTTTGGGTCTCTTTTATCTTTTGGGAATTTTTTTCACTTATGGGTCAACCTTCTAGTTTTCAATTACACAATTCAAACAAGGGAATCATATATATACTTAGCTACTTCTCAAAAATAGGGGTCCAAGCACTAGCATTACTTACTCTCACCTAAGTTTTCATCTAAAAAGTACAAGAGCACAAAAGGTATCCATCTAGCACACTCAATCAAGGGAAAAGTGTTGCATCATTTTTGCATACACAACATAGGAGGGGAAAGTCTATTCTATTCCATCCTACACATTTGCATATGGAGCATTCTAGATCCATCCCACTATCACTATTCAACTTACACAAGGGAATCCTAGGGAATCATCACACACACATTCACAAGAGCTACAAGGAGTCTGAGATGTAGTGCAATGCTCATTCGTAAGATCACTCTTCGGGTGACCTCTGAGGTCACTATGACTCCACATTATGCATTATTGTTAAGTTTGATGTGGTTTGTGGGTATGTCAGCTAGCCATTTTTTACAGGTTACAGGTATGACTAACAACATTATAGTAGAACTAGATCAAAAAACAAATATCAACAACAAAAATCCTCCTGCACAGAAAATATCATATCCTGAGAACCTACAAAGACACTACCACTCAGAACAGATGTTAGCACTAGGTTATCCTATCCTCCCATGGGAGATCCTATCTGACACATTTCTAGATCTTAAAACTTCCATTTTATAGTGATGACACTATTTATAGTCTATTCCGGTAGTTCACCTACCCAGATCTTCATTTCGAGGTTTCTTAGAAATCAGCTAAGTCCCTCTATCTCTCTCCTTCTTGCTTAGGGTTTCAAATTCTACATGATTTTTTGTTTACACATTACTGTAAATTAGCATGTTTATATCATACATTACAGTAGTTACTCTGAAATAAAGATTTACCTCAATTTATATTAAATTATTTGGTGAACCTCACTCATGATCAAGCATTTAGATCCTTATTTTTCCTATTCTATCTGATCTTCTTTCATGGATCCTAAAGTATCCTTGCATAAATTACTTCAAATGTACCCACCCTATAAAGATGTTCTCTAAAAATCCCTAGACGCTATATATCTCCCTCACAATACACAACATGCACAAATAAGTGCCATCTTTGTCCATCTCTCTGATGACCCTATTAGTCATAATACCACAAAAAATCAATCCATTTGTAAGTCAATTCAAGCTTCACACTGTTTATTTCAAGATAAAATTCAAGCTATGGAAACCACGATTGCATCTCTCACAGTTGAAATCCAACATCTCAAGGTTGTTTCTCAAGCCCATGCTAGTTCTTATTCTACACCTTATCCTAATCCTATGTCTTCTACATGTGTTTTTATAAGTGAACCCCAAGTCTTACCGCTACCAAAACCTCTCAAGTTTGATCTAAATACAAAGCAACATGATATTATTCCTGAGCTCCTCAATCACCAATTAATCAAATTACCAACTACTCATTATTACCCTCCTTATCGACTTACCAAATAAATAGGTATCCCATTTTGCAATTATCACAGTCTTAATGGACATCATGACAATGCTTACTATGTTGTAAAATGAATAATTAAGCACTTTGAGCATCAAGGTTTTATTTCATTTGCTACACAACATTCTGCTACATGTTTATCTCTAATTGCTAAATCCCATTGGGCTCCCAATTCTAATCCATCCATGTCTAATGAGCATCATATCATAGTTATTAATTTTCCTTCTCCATTCATTCCTGAGCCACCTATCCAACCCAATATCATACCACCTTTAAAAATTCATACACCATCACTTCCTCCTATCAAGTATTTTACAACGTTGCATATTCCAATTAAGTAACCTCCTTTAAAAATTTGTCCTCCACCCTCTCCTCTCAATTCCTCTACAACATTACCCATTATAACTAAGCAACCTCCTGTAAAATCCGTCCTCCATCCTCTCCTTCTAGAAACTCCTCTAAAACATTACCAATCCCAAGTAAGGAACCACAACCAAGAAAGACCATCCAATTCACCATTTGATAGCTAACCTCTTTAAAATTCCTCTTGTCAACCCACAATCTATGACTGGTCCTATTCTTGCTTCTACCTCTCATCGTGGTAGCAATATAATTTATTATGATACATTTCAAACTCCGTCACCATCACAATATCTCTCTTACATTGTCACATAGCTCTCCATCACTGACATACTTGGGGGCCATCGCGATTTCTTCCCCCCCTCCTTTACTATCAACTGTCTCTAGTGTCGACCATTACACTTAATGCTCTATGCTTCATGTCTAAACTTTCTATGCATACTCATTGTGTTGGTACACACATTCAACCATCATCACTCAATGAAACACTCTAGTACTACGGTTCACACTTGACTGTTGAGGTCTACTTCATCATTGAACCTCACATCACATATTTTTCACGCTTTGTGCTTCACGATATATCTTTCTAACATCTATTTTCATGTGCTATACTCATTACCTGATGATGAAATCTTGTGTTATAGTTCACACTTGACTGTTGAGGGAATACTTCATTCATGAATCTCACATTATCCATTTCGTACTTTGTGCTTCATGATATATCTTTTATAGCATCTACAACACACTCATTTTCCCTGATGACGTGCTCTTTTCCTATGGTTCATTCTTGATTGCTGAAGGGAAATTTATTAATGAACCTCATGTCATACACATCCATTGGGGGGAAACTCAACAATTCCCTAAAAAATTGTCTTTATTATGCCAACTATGTACTTGTAACTTATGTCTTTCCTAGAAACTACTCTTCTTGATGAATGATTCATGTATTCAACTTCCATTGCACTATTGTAATTTGATCTTCATATAAATATTTTTTTACATCAAGATCTAATGATTCTAAATCCTTGGATATTTCAACCTTTGAAATGTTTTTCATGGATTCCTTGGTTTCTTTTCTCTTGCTTGGGCTAATTCTAGCTATTGTTTAAGCCTTTCTATTTCTTTAGTTACCTATTGATCTAGGAGGATCCTCACTTTGAATGAATCAAGTGGTTTTTAAAAGCTATTAAGCTACCTACATATGGAAGAGCTCATCGAGATGTTTATGATGCCCTTTGATTGTTGGAAAATGGACGTCGTATGTAGAAGATACGACCCACTGAAGTATTTCCAAAACTGGCAAAAAATAAAGAGAAAGTTGCACAAAGACGAGGTGACATGATGAGAGCATGAAAATTGGATGAATGTGGTTATGAAAAGTTACAGAGTTTGCTCATGTAAAATATGGTTTTTGGTTTTAGCCTCCTATCTTCAACAATTGATGTGGGGCCCACATTATGTGTCACCTAGGGGTTTAACACCTAGTGGGGTCCACTCTTTTTTAGGTGGGGGGACCATGTCACCTTTCTTCACATTGCACTATGATGTTTTTTTCTTATAAACCCATTTGAAGACCAATTTTGCATACATGTGAGACTAAATCCCCATAATTTTCCAAAGACCAAGTTATAGCCAAATCGACAAGTTGGAGGCCAAGCTACATGATTACAAAAATGTGACCGAGTCATGTGCCAAGTTGGATAGCCACATCACCGATTCCAAGTTTGAACTATAGGTTAACCAACTCAACATTGAACATTTTGGCTAACTAGCCACAACATCCAACGCCATGACCTCAATAGAGGGCAAGCTTAGTACCAAGACTAATGATATTTTAACAAAACACACTTAGATGTGGCTAAAGCCATGTATAAATAACCATTCCCAAGTATTTAAAAAGACTTATTTGTTTCATATTTTGCCTAATGTGGGATTAAGCCATTCAAGAAAATAAAAGTCGTCATTATAAAAGGAAGATGTGGAGGTAGGGGGAGTCAAATCCCTCACCGCACAGGTGTATAAATTGGACCTTAGCCATTAAGCCATGTGACCATTTACTAAGTGTATCCCAACATGTTTAATTTATTCCTTACTTTCAGGATAACTATGAAAAAGGGATGTGCTAAAGAGGGGATTTGAACCCTTGACTGTGTCGGTAAAAGAGATAAGGCCCAAACCGTCGAGCCAAGATGTTTAGAAGCATTATAAGAAGCTTTTCTTCATATGTTTGACGTCAGGGACAATAACAATGTTGTGTATGATTATATTAGGATTGATTGTAGACACCAAAATTGGGTCACACTCCCCTTGGTCCCTTTTCAAATAGCCAACTTAAACTTGTTCACCTAACCATGACCCTTTTACCCCACATTAATATTAATTTAATTATTTACAATTAAAGTAATACCCATGCTCAAAATATTCATTATTTAATTACCTTAATTAAAACTAATTTCCACCTCATTTAGACACCTCACCCCACCACCTCACCTAGACACCTCATCACAAACCTATTTTTAGCATATTTCCCCTTTTACTAGGACTCAACATTCACTCACCATAACTAACTAAGACTTAGTCCTACCTACCTTAATGAACTTAAGACTTAGTGCAACCCTAAAATCACATGCCTATTCTCCCTCTAACCACATTCCTACTCATTAAAACTGTAACATTCCATTTTGATCCGTAAGAATAGACAAAGCTGGCCCAAAAGATTGCCAAGATCTGGCATTTTTAGTAAACCTAGGATTTCCCGCCTTAACCGACATCGGTCAACCCTAAACCCTGCCAAATTTGGTCACCCTAAACCATCGTCGGTTACCATATATTAATTTTGGTAACCTTGTTTGAGAGGTTGGCCATATTCTCGAGTTTTGGAACGAAGGAGATCTACATGCAAGCAAGAACCAGAGCCCTTTCACACATCCAGACAGCCATAGCCAACACCAAGACTGATCCGAAGGTATTTGCATTCATGGTAGCATTCTGGGAAGCACTTCACGGTACTAAGCACCATTCCACAGATCAACCATCACCATTTTCCAGCCATCAAATCTATAAAAACCAGTAAGTGTATCTCTAACCTACATCATTTCATACTTGTCTAGATTACAAAGTTTCTTCATCTCTGTTTATCAGCATCCATTTGCATTTTTCATCCCACCCTTGTTACCTTACTGTGAACCCAACCATCCCATCACCCAAAATCATTTAATCACCTATACTTGATTCCTGAATAGCTCTAAGTACCCCCAACACCTCCACAGACCTAACTATTCCCCTTACCATCTCATTGTTCAATCTTAAAAAAACCCCCAAAACCCAGTTTATTGAATTTCTACCATCCGACTTACCGTTGGTTTCCTCTTAACCGTCGTCGGTCATACCTCACCGACATCGGTCTCTGTATTTGGTAATCCTTTCCAATAACAAAAACCTAATAACCTACACCCAAGAAATCCAAGCTACCCAGAATCTGACCCTGACATGTCCCAGCACCTTGACTACCTACCCTACTTCCAGATTTGATCATAACCTAGCCTGTTATATTAGATTTGTTTATTGTATTTGGATGAGATACCCAAATCATATCAACTACAGTAGGACATTATTTATTTACGTCATTTCTTACATTAAGTTGTATTAAATAGTGGGTTGAACTGCCACCAAGGAAGTACCACACTTCCTGGATCTAGCACATGCTAGGCAGCCCACTGACATATATTGTTTAACTCTCTTTTGTGGTCTTGTTTTGTATTTCAGGTAGTTCCTCCTAGCCAAAAGGAATCTCTCACAGTCAGCATTGGATCAAGAAGTCAGAACATGCGCAATGACCTTTAAACTGACCATCACAACAGGTATTCCTCCTTGGCCCATACCCTTATCTATTTCATCAAATCCATAAAGAAAACGGTGAAACATTTTGGCATGCCCGGTGGGACCCATCAAGGGTTCTTTTACATTTTATTCATTCCTAGGTGAAAGTTGTGTGTTTGTTTCCCTTTTGAAAAGCTTCCACATTAATTTTCTTCTCTGGAATCTTCCCCTCTTTCTATTGTCTAAAAGAAATCATGTTTTGGTGCTTTAAAAAGAATACTTCTTTCTTTCATTAGTATTGCATTAGTGAAAGAGCATCCCTCTTCCTATTCATTACTTGCTACATCAAATATCACATTTCGATTTGGGTTTAAAACACTTGCATGGCATTCTGATTTATTGCATTATATCTCACATTAAAATTGAGGGCAACCTATACACTTGGAAGTCATGACCAGCTGATGGTTGACACAACTGAATCATAGAAAGCACATTCTTTCTTCTCTCTCTTTGCCAAACTACACAAATTGGAATATATACATCTTCTTAAACAACATCCCACCCAGAAGAAGTTTTCAATGATCACACGATCAGAGGATTGATAGTGGGCACCCAGCTGGTTATCTCTATCCAGTCATCACCTCAGAGAAAGGCTTGCCCCTGCCAAAACATAACCTGAAACCTCACCTTTAGAATTTCCTTCTTCATAGGAAGCCTTCCCAACCAAAAACTCTATTCTAAATTCATGAGTCAGTCTTTAAATAGCATAAGCTAAACACACTAAATTCACTTATAGGATTACATGTTTTTCTTAGCTTTGTGCTTGACTTGTGTTTTGAGGTGTGAGGTCGTATTCTCCATTTTTCTTTCCTTTCACACTCCATAATCATAGTTGGTGTATTCTAACTTGTTTTTGAGTGTGTCAGGACTCATTTTTACCATACTCAGACTTCTGGGTTGGTATCTCATTCAACCTTAATTCACAAAAAGAAAATTTTTCTTCATTCTACAGATTTCACAGTAACCTGACATAGCATCGGTTTACATCTGATTGTCATCGGTTTATCTGACCGGTGTCAGTTCCCTATGCTATTGGTTAGCTTACCCAAAGACACTCATCTCATCTTCTTCTCTGTTTAAAATCTCTGGATGTCATCATATCCTCTGCATTATGATATTATTGACTAAATATAGCCTCCACAGTTGACTTTCCCCAATTTTTGTCTCACTTGCTCAAACTATTAATTTCCCACAGTAACCGACATCAGTTACTGTGACCGTCATCGGTCACTTATTAACTGACATCGGTTGGTCTAACCGGTTCAGTATTTCTATTTTGATTTTTAATCAAAAACCTACCAATTCACCTCTCATAATCAATTATTTTCCATCCCTGTTGTTTTCTGTGTCATTTACAGAATACAGTCTTACCAGGTCAACACTTATTCACATGGTGTTGACTCGCAGCCAAACTAATGCCCTTGTATTTCATGCCAGCTGTCAGCCACTCCCACCTATTCCATCACCACCATCCATCCTATCACCTATGGATCTGACTCAGCTTATCCCCATTGCTACCGGTGACGAGGAGTTCATGAAGACTCCTCGACCAGAATCCCACTTCCCTCCAGTACTACCTTGCTCATTCTTCCACCTGGGATTCCTCAGGACAGTTAATATACGACATGCCTATATCTATCCCTCCTGCTCTCACACCCACCTCTACATCAGCTAGCACCATCTCAGCACTACCATCATCCACTTTACCACATGTGGTGTCTCAGCTAGATCCCACAACCACTATAACTACAACGTCTACGTCATCTATCACACCCATGACATCAATTGTCCCTCCGATAGCCGCTTTAAGTATAGCCCCATCTGCACCCGCTACCTCACATATACCTATTGCATCACAACCACCTCTGGTGTCGGCAACTTACACCCCTTTTCAGAACCTCATCCTTTCTATCCCATGCAGTCCTTACCCCCAATCACCACTAGAGTTGTTACGACTACCCCACCCACTTACACATACTACCAACAACCCCCGACCTCATCTATCACTTATTCTGGCTATGTGCCACCTACATCTATTCCTCTGCACAGTTCTCATACTCAGTGCCACCATACACTAGCATACCACCCACCTCATACATTTAGCATCAACCCCCTTTTTCTGCAGGGGCACCCATTCATCACAACCTACTAACGACCTCATTAAAATGATGATGGAAAAGATGCAGACCTTAGAAGCATCTGTTTCTAGCTCCCATAATTCTTTAACTTATGATGAAATCTGTAACGAGCCTATCCATCCATCTATTCCCATTCGCCCCTACCATGTGCATTGGGAAAT
The DNA here is from genome assembly GCA_019776745.2 of Taxus chinensis. Taxonomy (NCBI): domain Eukaryota; kingdom Viridiplantae; phylum Streptophyta; class Pinopsida; order Cupressales; family Taxaceae; genus Taxus; species Taxus chinensis. The sequence goes on from CM034146.1 coordinate 672,133,259, forward strand.
GCCTAAATTCAATCACTTCAACAGTAAAGAAGACCCACAACAACACTTGTGGTCGTTCAAACATGGGTGCTACCTAATCACCCACGATGATGCTTTGCTCCTACAAACTTTCCCAATGTCCTTGACAGGACCAACATTGGATTGGTATAGTGGACTACCTCGACATTCCATTTATTCCTTTAATCAAGTAGCCCAAGCTTTCTTAGACCATTTTTCAATCAATGTTATCAAGAAAGTCACCATGACCGATCTCTATTCAACCTGACAGTATGAAGATGAATCTATCACAGATTTCATTTCCCGCTGGCAAAGTCTTATCAACCAATTGACGTTCCAGCTACCTCAGACTGAACTTATTGAGTTGTTCACTAGAGCTTGTGCCAGACACATCTCACCAACTCTGTAGGTACAAACCTTCTCGAACCTTTGATGAAGTGTTCACCATGGCACGAAAGCTAGAAATTCATGCCATTGAAGAAAAGAAAATCCAATTACGAAACAAGAATGCCCCGTTCAAATCAAATGACTCTTCTTCATCTTCAAAACCCCAAAGTAACTATTCAAAGCCCAAAGGATCTGCCAACATGGTAGTCCTCAAGGTGGGTCCACCTCATCCTTCTAATCAAGCCCAACCTTCTTCCAATCTTTCTCCTATCTAGGCCTTTCAACTCCGTGGGAGCAACGAAAGTACACTTTGATTGGAGAGCCCTATTCTTTAGTCTTGGAAAAGCTTCTTAAAGCTAGAGCCATTACACTTCCTCCCATAAAACCTCATACATGTTTTGATCCTGCCCATCCTATGCCTGCATGGTATAAAGAACACGACTACTGTAATTACCATCATGTTAAAGGCCATAGTGACGGTAACTACATAAATTTTAAGAACATTGTCCAAGAGATGATAGATAATGGAGACCTTGTCATGGACAACCCGAATGTGCCAACAAATCAAAATTTCACATCTTTAAAAATTGTTCCCTAATCATAAACCATTGTCTAATCAAAATAGTGAACCTTCATCCAGTGACAACAATGTCTGTGAAGTCCACGTGGTTTTTGATATCATACCAACCATTCCTCAAAACCTACCTACTTCATCTATTGAGGAAATTTTGGCACGAGCTCCTCTACCCACAGAGGAGCATACCTCTTCTACTCCTTCACCCATAGAGGATTCCCCCTCATCTCCCCCTGCTCTCATGGAGGAACCCACACCTTCTACCGATGCCATTTCACCGTCTACCTCACAACCTACCTGAATAGTCAACACTTTTAATTCTCCCATCCACAGGAGAATCATCATCACCTTCTCCTCCACCAAGGATGAAGTCTACATCACCCCACCTATTATCTCTCCTACCCATGGGAGACTTATCAGACATGCCACTACCTGTTGGGGGAAGTTCCCCCTCAGCATCCCAGAACCCCATTGACATGATCTCAGACTCTTTTACCTACAGAGTCTGAGGCTAGCCAATTCCCTGTCTTGCAGACATATTTTACAGGGATTTCCACCAAACCAATTCCATCCTCTTCTTCAGTAGTCTCATTTTCATGGCTGGTCGATCAATTGGATTACGTTGATCATTCCATGCTCTGGGGACGTCTTCGGCTCCCCTTTTCGACCCAAATGCAAATGTTTGCCTGAAGATACTTCCATGATCTACCCAAAGGTATTTTCAGCAACCAAATCAACATTGACCATGCCTATTGAAATGATTCTTCTTCATCATCCTACCTACATCCAAACCTCTACCCACAACTAAAACCATTCCCAAACCTCAAAACCTACCCACACCTATCTCCTCACCCATATCTAGACCCATCACTACTTTGGGTGTCATGCCGACATCAAGCCTTACTCACCCACCTGTCAAATTAGACTTAGCCACATCTTCTCAAGCCCACACCAACATTATCCCCCTGCCTAAAAGGAAAACCCAACCTTCTAGGCTGCATACACCGGTCTCGCCTACCACACCTTTGTCACCTTCCCCCCTTCCATCCATCCTAGGGCCCCATCCATCAACCCTGATCAAACAGTCTCCTACCCAAGGCCAATCAAAAGCTAAACAACCTACTACTACATCACGAGCCTTTGTTACACCTCATTCACCCAAAAACCAAACACCCTCACCCTCACCCATGCACTTCTTTCCACCTATACCTCCACCAGTTACTATAACCCCAACCTTTCCTATACGACTTCAACCCATGCCTGTCTACCCAACCTCTACCAACCACTTCCACCACAACTCTCGGTTCCCCATGGGTAACCCATCCTCTTCCACCATCTGCTTTCCCTTCTACATCCTATACTCTTGTGTCACCTTTACCCAAGAAGGTGCAACCCAAAGATAAGAATCCACTACCCTCCAATAAGGTAGTCAAACCAACAAAACCTTCCATCGCCAGCTCTTCTACCCCACCTTTACCCAAGCAGATGCCAGCAAAACATAAGACCATACCACTTATCAAACCAGTAGACCAACCCATTCCCCCTCCTATAAAGCCTCTTCCCTCACAATCATCCACACCTCTACCCAAACCCACACTCACTTCCCATTGTGATCCGTTAGCGGGGTCCTATGCCAACATTTTAACTAATCTCTTAGAGACTTCCATCATCACATTACCACCACTTTGACCTTATGATCCTCTCAAACCCAAACCAAAAGGGTTTGATGAAACCAAGATTTGTGCCTATCATTGTGTGCCAGGACATGATGTAGAAAATTGTAAGGCTCTAAAGACTGTTCTTCTCCAACTTTTTCCTCCTGAACAAAACTTTGATGATGATGACCTTCTTGATGAGGACCATGTTCCACCTTCACCTGTCACCACACATCATCATCCTTTACCCATTCAACGATCAATATCTCCACCCCCACAACCATTTTTCCACCTCCAAAATTTGAGATCAACATGGTCTGTATTAGAGAGTTGGCCAAATCACCACCCAAATGTCAATGCACCCTACTCATTTCACAAGGCTCTTATCCACCACTAGGATTTTTCCCCTCATGCCATTATACCTTTCATGACACACCCTCTCCATCCACCTCCCCTCAGATTAACATGGTTCACGTTGCTACCCGTGCTCAGAAAGACAAAGGAAAAGAAAAAGCAACTAGCCCATCAACCAACCCTGTGCCCAATATACCATCTGCACCCACACCCAAAATCACCATCCATGTGGACCTACATACCCTATCTCTGATGGGGTCACCCATCGCGTAATGATAAAACAATTACATCAGTCTCCTCTAAAGATGTCTTTGTATGATCTCGTCCAAACTTCTGAATCCCATAGACAAGCCCTTATCAAGGTTTTACAATCCATTGAAGTTTTACCCAATGACCCCACACCAGTGGCCTCCATTATTACCCCTCACCACGTGGCCTCACTAACCAAATCATCTCCTTCTTCTACCCCCATGCCCACTCCTCAAGTTACCGCCCTCAGCTTCTCTGATGAGGAGATTGTACCTCTCCAGTCAGATGACCCTGATCCCACCCTATTCATTTCCATCTATATCGATAACATATGTACGACACATCATGATTGATGGTGGTGCTAGCATTAACATCATCTCCTCCCATGCATACAATCAAATGTGTATCCCTTCTAATTGTATGCATAATAACCCAGTTATGCTATGCACTCCTTCAACGACACCATTACCTCCACCCTTGGCACCATTATCCTTCATGTTCGCGTAGGCCCTCGCACTGTCCCAGAACTATTCTACATCTTAGAGGGGGAGTTCCAATATAACCTATTGCTCGGAAGACCTTGGATTCATGTTATGGGTTGTGTCCCTTCAACTTTACACCACTTGTGTAAAATTTGAACATGAAGGACATAACTATACCATCCCCGCTGACCCATCACCATTCAAAACTTGTAACATGTTATACCGGCCCAAATGATGTACTTGTACCAGTCAAGGCATCTGCCACTACCCCCCACTTCTCCTTCACCCATGATCCCATCCACCAATGTTGCCACCACCTCTCCCACATCTAACTCTTCTATTCCTACTGCCGCCTCAGCCTCTGCAGCTGAGCCATCTGATTCCCAACCAACCACTACCCCTCCTGCCCAATCATCTAGTGAGTCATCTATCCCTGCTACCCACATATCAACTATTGATCCCTTAGAAGGTGTTTTTCAATGCCTCACTTTGGGGGAGTACCGCCTATACAATATCGACACATTCCTCACTCCACAAGAGTATGGGAACCTGCATCAGCACCCTAGTTATGACTACCACATAGGTGAGGTTTTTCCCTTATGGTCCTCCCCACCTTCGCACTAACCTAACATATGGGGGACTTGATACTACCACTTATTCACCCGAACCTCCATCCCAAACATGACCATTTTCATCTGACCTCCAATCCCTTACTAACCACTGCTTCACCCACACTTTCCTTCACCGTTGCGCATGGAAAGGCTTTGGCTTCAGTTTTTATGAACAAGGCCGCCATACTGTCATTTCATGTACCACCCGTAAACACAATGATCGTAGTGGCATTGGCTTTGTCACATCACCTTCCAAGAAGGCCCGCAGTCGACCTCATTGAGGAAGACAAACCTTCTCCACCCCATTCACCAACGTCACCATCTTCACCCACAGAGTCCATAGATCCCGAATCTATTCCTCCTAACTTTTTTTTTTTGTAAACACAATTTCCCTGGGACCTCTGACCTATCAACGCGATGGTGAGGCTCCCTCTTCTCTTCCCTTCCTATATCCTGACATGATTGATGATGATACACCTTCTATTAACATCATTCAATGTCAGGATGATGAGTCTATCCTCACCTACCTTGGTGTGGAAGATTCTTATATTCACCAGTCGTTACCCTCTGAGACGCAAACCATGTTGAATGAATCGACTATCGAAATCAACATTAATACTCAGGATGACCCACACATTCTAAAGATAGGCCAGTCTTTAGATGTTGCTGAACAAGGAAGCTTTTACCTCTTTCCTCTGGGACCATAGCAATGCTTTTTCTTGGTCCTATGCCGATATGCCCGGTATTGACCCAAACATTGTGGTCCACAATATCGTAACCATTCCTGATGCCAAACCCATAAAACAAAAGCTATGGAAAATGCATCCTCGCATTGCTCTTCTTGTCAAAGAAGAACTTCAGTGCCTTCTCTCGGTTTCCTTCATCCTACCCATTGACTATCCCCAATGGATTTCTAACATCATTCCTATCACAAAAGCAACAGGGGGACTCTGCATTTGCACATGGATTTCCATGACCTCAACCTAGCTTGTCCCAAAGATGATTTTCCCCTACCAGGCATTGACCAACTAGTTGATCTCACCGCCGGCCATGAGATGTTATCACTCATGGATGGTTTCTCGGGTTATAATCAAATATTACTCACTCCAGAAGATCAACACAAAACTACCTTCATCACTCCTTGGGGGACCTTCTGCTATCGAGTCATGCCTTTTGGCCTTAAAAATGTTGGTGCTACATATCAGCGAGCCATGACTTATATCTTCCATGACATCATGCATCACATATTGGAAGATTACGTAGATGACCTTCTTTCCAAATCCAAACATCAAGCTGAACACCTGACAGTCCTTAAGGTCATCTTTGACCACCTCATCAAGTATTGTGTTCACCTTCAACCTAAGAAGTGTGTCTTTGTGGTACTTTCAGGAAAACTCCTTGGTTTCATCGTTTCTTTGTGTGGCATAGAAGTTGATCCTGCTAAAGTGAAGGCTATTCTCGAAATGCCTCCACCTACTAATCTCCATCAACTTTGAAGCTTGCAAGGTAAGTTGCAATCTATTCATCATTTTATCTCGCAGCTTTTCTGACCACTGTCAACCATTTCATCATCTCCTCAAAAAGGATGTCTCATTCAAATGGGATGATGAATGCCACAAATCCTTTGATGCCTTAAAACAATACCTTCTTCAACCACCAGTGCTCATTCCTCCTAAGGATGACCAACCCTTTTACCTATACATTTCCGCCACTGACCATTCCTTAGGTGCCATGCTCGCTCATCGCACGATGAGCAACATAGAGAGCAAGTGGTTTATTACATAAGTCGTACCCTTTTGGACTATGAAAATAGATACACCCATGCTGAAAAACTCTTCTTAGCCTTAGTTTTTGTCACCACCAAGCTTCGTCATTACCTGCTCAACCACAAAACCTTTTTCATCACCAATACTGACCCCTTACATTACATGTACACCAAACCCTACCAACATCAATGTGTTACACACTGGCTCATGCTTCTTGCTGAACCTTGACCTCGAATTCATCCATCAAAATTATATCAAAGGCCAAACCATCGCTGACCAACTAGCAGATGCACCTCTTTCTGGAAATCAACCCTCTAACTTTGATTTCCCAGATGAATCCATTGCTACCCTCTCCTTGGACGATACCACTTACCAAATGACCCTCTTCTTTGATGGTTCCAAATGTCAGCATGGGGGTGGTGCTGGTGTTATCCTCATTCCTCTTGGTGGTGAACCCATGCCTTTATCTTTCAAACTAGATTTTGATTGTACAAACAATATCACCGAATACGAAGCACTCGTATTGGGTCTCTAGGCTGCTTATGCCTTAGATGTTAAGTCAATCAATATCTTTGGTGATTCCCAGCTGGTTGTAAACCAAGTCAATGGTATATACCAGTGTCGTAATGAAATACTTCAAAAGTATAAACATCATGTAGACATACTTTTGACTACCTTTGACCATTATGAACTTCAAACCACCCCACATTCTACCAATAAATTTTTGGATACCATGGCCTGCCTGGCTTCTCAGATACCCACTTCACCTACCGACTCTAAAATATTTGTCACAATACAAAGGTTACAATCACCCTCTTATTTACCTTGTGAGGTCCACTCCATTGGAACCGTTGCACCTGACCCACGTGACCTTTGGTATAAGAAGTTTGCAGACTATCTTTCCCTTTCCATTCTACCTCTCGATCTCACTTGTAATGGACAACGTGCCTTTCTTAAAAGTGTCTCTCACTATGTCATCATGGGTGGTCTCCTTTATAAGCATGGCTTCGACGGTATTCTCTTATGATGCCTTACAAGTTCTGAAATTCCCTACACCATCAAGGAAGTTCACGACGGAATTTGTGGAGGTCACTTTAGTGGTTTAGCTGTCGCTAAATGCATTCTTCACCTTGGCTATTATTGGCCAACCCTAAACCGTGACTGTTGTGACTATGTCAAACATTGTGTGAAATGCCAGCAACATGCTAATCTTCATCACACACCTAGTCATGCCTTACAGGTCGCACGAGACCTTTGGCCTTTCTCTCAATGGGGCTTGGATCTTGTCAGAGAGATCAATCCCCATTCTTCACAATGCCATCAATGGATTATAACTGCTACTGAATATTACACTAAATGGGTAGAATCCATTCCCTCATTTCTACAAAATCTGAGAAAATATGTGAATTCATCAACCATCACATCATTTGTCACTTTGGTGTTCCTCACCGCCTCATCACTGATAATGGAAAGTAATTCAAAAACAAAACCCTACGAAAAGTTTGTGACACTTTTGGCATCCAACTCAGTTTCTCATCACCTTATTACCCACAAACCAATGGCCAAGCAGAATCAACCAATAAAACCTTGAACAAAATTCTTATGAAAGTAGTTGACGATACTGGAAGGATTGGCATACACACATTCCTTTCACCTTGTGGGCTTATCGCACTAGTATTCACACTTCGACTACTACCACACCTTTTTCTCTGGTCTATGGTACCGAGGTTGTCTTGCCTCTCGAAGTCTAGATTCCATCTCTTTGCATCTCACTACAAGACATGCTCAACGGCGATGAATTTCGCCAGGACCGTTTAGCACAACTTGAGTTGTTAGATGAACATCGTCTCAATGCTCTTGACCATCTCCAAATTTACCAAAAATGTATCAAGTGGGCCTATGAAAAATGTGTCCACAAACAAACCTTTCAGGTTGGTGACCTCATCCTGAAGGAAAATCAACATGTAACCAAAGAAGAGAAAAGTAAACGGGGGAAAATTTTCTCCTAATTGGCTTGGACCCTATATCGTTACTCATGCCTATGGATCAGGTGCTTATCATTTGTCTTCACTTGAAGGTAAACCAAACCTGAGCCCCTCAATGCCTTGCATCTTAGACCATTTTATTGTTGACATCAAGTCCTATATCACCTTTCTGTCAATTGACCGCTCATCCCTTGAGTGTTGTTCACCTTCCATATTACCCATTTTGAGGATCAACGACTAAACAAGAATCATGTGATTACCCATCACCTTCAGCCTTATCTTCAATATGAGTACCAAGGACTCTACTCATAGCATGATTCTCATGGATACTTTTCATCTTTTTAAAGATGGAATCCCATGGTCGTTCATCACTTGAAACCACCTCTTTCATAGTTAACCTCTGTGTACTATGGTTTTGTCTTCTAAACAAGAACCTAATCCTTCCAAAAACAAAATGGGATTCAACTTCCTTCAATCTTCCAGTCTTGTCCATGACTTAAATGTCCAAAAGCAAAATGGGATTCAACTCCTTGTCAAACTTCCAAAAAGATGACTCCCTCAAAAAGGGACATCTCTTCTCTCTATCTCACCGCTATAAATAGACTGCTCCCTTGAAGGACAACTATATAAAGTCATTGCAAAAATACAATAAAATATTCAGAAGCTTCCCACATTGATCAGCTTCACGAAGACCTCAAGGAGATAATATACTCATCCCATATAGACTTCCCACATCGATCAGTCTATCAAAAACAAAAACAAATGAAGAAAATGATAACTTTTTCATCATGGACTTGCCTATTTTTGATCCTGGGTTTCTTGCTAGGTAAACATGTTGTCGTACACTAAGTTATGCTAAACCACCCATTTTCACCTCATTGCCTTTTCACCCTAATTGTTCTATCTGCTCAAGGGACTTGCCGCAACTGTGACATTTCATGATCATGTGACTTTCTTCACCCTTAGAATAGTCCATTATGCAATGCCTTTAGGGTCTTACGTTCATAAGCCCATCTTGGGTATGGTAGACTCATTAGGGTTCTTATCAATTAAGTGGCTCTTTTACCACCTCTTACCATTCACCTTCCTCATTACTTATTGATTATCCTATACAGGACCAGACCATCGACACCTACATTTAAACAACTCAACCATGCCTATCACCTAAGACTCAACCATGCCTATGACCTACACTCAATCATACCTAAAACCTACCAACCCATTCCTCTACCTCATCACATTCTTCCCTAGCTTATGGGAGAACTACATCGGCTCTGAGGCCCCTTTTTGTCAGGGCTATGTAGGCAACACTCCTAGGGCATGGGGCCCTTAGAGGTTAGCTCAGCCACTCTTTACCCTAACCAATTTCCCCTTCATTTTCCTATTCACATTCTACCTTAGTTAGTTTCCATTTTATATCAACAGTTGGAAATTAAACCAAACAAACACCAATTAACAAACATTTTTACCACTTCATCAAATCATTCATTTATCATTTTTTTATATTTCCACCATAGAAAATATTTGGAAATTTAAACCATAACATGCATGAACATAATCATTTGTCTTCCATGTTACCAAAAACTTGGAACTTAAATCAAAACCATAAACCATGACTCAACCATGCCTATGACCTGAACTCCATCATGCCTATACCTGACTCCACCATGCCTAATTGACATCATGACCAACCATGCTAAATGACCTAACTCCATCATGCCTAAACCAACCTGACTCCACCATGCCTAAGTGACCTCACTCAATCATGCCTATGACCTTGACTCAATCATGCCTAATCCACCTAGTTTCCATCACATAAATAATAACACTGGAAATTACACACATAACTACAACATCATACCATGAATATCACCATCTCTATAAAAATCATCAGAATATGTGTGTCCATACATATGTGCACAAAATAATAATCAATACACGTGCCTCTCATATACAATCTCAACATCTTCGGCACGTAGGCTGGTGTAATAATCAAAATCTCAAAAACTCTCATGTACATCCTTATTATCTTTGGCACGCAAGCTGGTATAAATAAAAAATATACAAAAATATATATCCTGAACATATAGGGTGACTAATCATCACCCCACCTAATGTCCATGCCAGTCTCATCTATCTCCTCCTCCTCCATGCCCTAGTGTGGCACCCTGCAACCATCTCTCTCACCCTATACGGGTCTAGCCCTCGCCGCTACTGCCTGGCCTGCAGCTGGGTCTAGCCTCCGTGAGCTAGTCACCTCTCCCTGACCCTGTCTATGGGCTCGCCACCCCCTGTACTCTCTGCACTATGTGTGTGAGATCTGGTCCTCTCACTCGAGGCCTGTTGTGCCCTGTACTCTGCATAGGAAGGGACATCTATCCCGGATGGTAGTCAGATGGTCCTGAGTAATACCTGGCCTCATTTAGGGCATCCCTGAACCTGGCCATCGGTACTGTCTGTGGTGGCACCATTGGTCTTGGACCCTATACCTGTACCATGGGACCCTGTCCTATGAGGCCCTGCTTCCTGTACCATGGGACCCTGTCCCATGAGCCTATGTACCATGGGTGCCTGTACTAGTGCCTGCACTTCGACCTAGGCCTGTAGGGTCACAATTTGGGCCTGTGTAGTGGCCAATTAGCCCTACAACCCTGCTACTTGTGCCTGTAGGGTGGCTACTTGTCCCCTATCTCCATCTCCACCCTATGTGCGGGTGCCTATCCCTGGGCAATCTGGGCTGTAAAGTACCACTTGTGCCTGTAATGTGGCCACTTGTGCCTCAGACCCTGTCAACTACCCCTGTAAACCTATAATCTGGGCCTGTAAGGTGGCAACCTGCCCCTGCAAAGTGTCCCTCTGAACTGTAAGGGTAGCCAAGTTTGGCTTCCCTGGCCTAGGTGGTGTTTCTCATAGCTAGACTACCCACCACTACCTATACCTATTTGTAACCCCGACAGTCATCAATCCATTGGTCCACTTACCTGCTCCTCCTAGTGCCTCGGTCAGCATTGTCAGTTGTGGTAGAGGCATAGGCCTCTCCACGTCATCCCTCCTATACTGAGGGAATGGTGGTGGCACATCCTGGGGCAGCCCAAACTACCATCTGACCCTATCTACGGGTATCATCTCGTGCTCACCGACATGACGTCCCTGTATCCACCTGAGTAGTTGTAACTCATCCAGCTCCACCGCCATCTTCCTGTATGAAGGGAATCCAACATACGACCTCCAAATGATGTCAACACTAGATAATCCCTCCAATGCCCACCTATAATATGCCACATCGTGAGTAGCCTTGACATCCCTTGCACTCTCCAACAACAGGCACCCAACCTTGTAGCCAACTCAAATAAATCCACCTCGAATGCATCTGGTTGGGGCATACCAACTAGATGCACACATACGATGTGCTTGTATGCCCAATAGTGTAAGAGAAAGGTACATCACAAGTTAAACCTCTCGCAACTGCCTGTAGGCCCATAGCTCCCTATATAGTTGCACCAAGTATGTTGGTGCCCAAGAAAACTGGGTCCTATCCTCCATCATGTCATGGAGAACTCCCATCAATGCATGTGGGAATCTCCCACCCTCTACATCTAGCAGTGCAAAATAACACACTGCCTCCATAATCAGGACCACTAGGCTCATCTCCTCAGGATGGGCCGCGTACATCTCTCCATAGCTCAGGATCACACTATGGAACCTTATCTCTGCCATCCCCTCTCCAAAATACTGTCAACATCAGCTCCTCTAATGCCTCTGAAGAAATAGAATACACCTACGTCCCCACTATCGGTATAACTGTTGGATCCTGTACATGTCTTCTAGGGTGACTGTGATCTCACCCGTTGGCAGATGAAATGTGTTGGTTTCTAAATCCCATCTATCGACGAGTGTGACCATCAAGCTCAGCTCCTGAACTATGTGCATGTATCGTCTGACCCCAATAAGGTCGACATCTATAACGTGATGCCACTCCTCTACCATCACACTCCCTCATACCACTAGTAACATAGGTGGTACTCTATCTCTCATCTGTAACTGGTCCCTAGCCTGCACCCAACAAACCACACCATTATTAAATCTTGACCATACCTACACATCTCTTACTCTAACAAACCTATTCCCAAATCCTTATTATCTTATTAGTACCCCAACCCTAAACATTACCTACCCCTTTTTACACCCACCCCACTCATAGCATATATTACCTATTACCCTACTTATTCTCAATAAAATTACCTTTCCACCTAATTGCCTATCTTTTTCTCCCACCCTAACCTTGTTTCTTGAGCTATTTTTCTTCCCAAATTGGATCAGGCATCATCAACTGTCTAACTAACATCGGTCCATCATGACTGGTATCGGTCACCTTATACTTGACCGATGCCGACCAATGTCAACCGATGTTGGCCAACTATGGACCGACATCAGTCACTGTCGCAGCGACTGAATCCCAAAAACCCCCACCATTTCTCCAAAAATTCTCAAATCTAACCTAAAACCCTAATCCTACCTTACCCAAACCTAACCTAAACCCCTCCCCCACCCCTATTTACCCTACCTAGGACCTCCCCCTCCCTCATTACCTCAATTTTAACCACAAATTCAAAATTATACCCCCCACCCAACACAATTTTACCCAACACCACTTTTACCAACCTATTTTAAACAAATGACAAATCAGGATTGAATCCTACCTCATCTCGGTGTCGTTACATGTGGTGGTACGTTTGGCCACTACACTGGTGGCCCACCCAAACCCTCTCCTACCTTTTTCATGCCCAAATCACCCAAATCCACTCCTCTACCTCCAACCAATCAAATCGACCCCCCTGAGCTCGTGGACCGTCTCCCTAGCTCCTCTCACCAACTCGTACTCTCCACCTCAGCCGGGTACAATGCCTTGTCCTTCTCTCTCAGAAAAAAGTACAAAAGGTCAAACGACTCTGTCATTTTCTCTACAAGTCACAACACAACAATGATTCTGTATAATACAAAATTTTTGTTTTATAAACCCAACCTGACCTGACTGACGTCGGTCATATTTGTGCCCTAGCACAACCGACGTCGGTCACCCTATAACTGGCATCGAGTCAACCCTTATAACTATTTGGCCCTTGCTAAGCTTCCTTTTTCCTGCAACCATTAGTGATCCACATGTACCTTTTATCATTCCGGACACCTATGGAACCATACCTACGAGCTCAAACTACCCCTTCATTTCCTTCGTTGCATCTTGGGATTTGTTATTTTACCTATACCTTGGCCTTACCCATGCCATGACCTATTTTACCTGAACCTGACCTACTTGGTGTGACCATTGACCTTATGTACTCGTTATACCTTGCGATGTTGTTACCTATGTTGTTTTAGCCTACAACCATACCTTGCCTATTGCCATGCCGTTTATCCCGACCAAACCTTTGGTGTACCAGAACATACCTAAACGTTCTTGCACCTGACCTATGTTGTGTTTCTTGACCATATCCTATACCTTGGATACCTGAATCACTTCACCCTTGTTTGGATAAACCTATCGACCTTGGACGATGTAGAGTTTTCAAGCTCTTCAACCTGGTACCGTGTTGCAATCTATATGTGTGCGTGTGTTTGATTATCATTACCCATGACCCAATTTTTACCCTGGCCTATTACCTATTACCCCTAGTTAACCATCACCCTTTCCCATAGTACTCATACCCATTCCCACCTATCTTCACCAACTACACATTTATCAAACCACTCATCGATTTTGTATTACACCTCATCAGTGCCTAGTTTGAGGGGGATCACCTTCACCCACACATGGGGCAATCACTTCTTGTTTTTGTCAGCATCGCTTACCAATACAAGCTACACAACAAAAGGGGAAAAATTTTGACACCAAAATTGGGTCACACTCCCCTTGGTCCCTTTTTTAAATAGCCAACTTAAACATATTCACCTAACCATGACCCTTTTACCCCACATTAATATTAGTTTAATTATTTATAATTAAAGTAATACCCATCCTCACAATATTCATTATTTAATTACCTTAATTAAAACTAATTTCCACCTCACCTAGACACCTCATCCCACCACTCTCACCTAGAAACCTCATCACAAACCTATTTTTAGCATATTTCCCCTTTTACTAGGACTCAACATTCACTCACCATAACTAACTAAGACTTAGTCCTACCTACCTTAATAACTAAGACTTAGTTCAACCCTAAAATCACATGCCTATTCTCCCTCTAACCACATTCCCGCTCATTAAGCATGTAACATTCCATTTTGATACGTGAGAATAAATAGAGCTGGCCAAAAAGATTGCCAAGATCTGTCATTTTTAGTAAACCTAGGATTTCCTGCCTTAACCGATGCCGATCAATCCTAAATCGACATCGGTCACCCTAAACCATCGTTAGTTACCATATATTCACTTTGGTAACCTTGTTTGAGAGGTTGGCCACATTCTCAAGTTTTGGGAATGAAGGAGATCTGCATGCAAGCAAGAACCAAAGCCCTTTCACACATCCAGACATAGCCATAGCCAGCACCAAGACTGATCCGAAGGTATTTGCATTCATGGTAGCATTCTGAGAAGCACTGTCATAGCACTGAGCACCATTCCATAGATCAACCATCACCATCATCCAGCCATAAAATCTGCAAACACCAGTAAGTGTATCTCTAACCTGCATCATTTCATACTTGTCTAGATTACAAAGTTTCTTCATCTCTATTTATCAACATCTATTTACATTTTTCATCCCACCCTTGTTACCTTCTTGTGAACCCAACCATTCATCACCCACAATCATTTAATCACCTATACTTGATTCCTGAATACCTCTGAGTACCCCCAACACCCCCATATACCTAACTATTCCCCTTACCATCCACTGTTTAATCTCAAAAAAAACCCCAAAACCTAGTTTATTGAATTTCTACCATCCTCACCTTAACCATCATCGGCTTGCCTCTTAACCGTCGTCAGTCATACCTCACCGACGTTTGGTCTTTGTATTTGGTAATCTTGCCAATAACAGAAACCTAATAACCTGCACCCAAGAAATCCAAGCTACCCAGAATTGGACCCTAACCTGTTCCAGCACCTTGACTACTTACCCTACTTCCAGATCTGATCATAACCTAGCATGTTATATTAGATTTGGCTTATTTGTATTTGGATGAGATACCCAAATCATATCAACTACAGTAGGACATCATTTATTTACGTCATTTCTTACATTAAGTTATATTAAACAGTGGGTTGACTGTCACTAAGGAAGTACCACACTTCCTATATTTAGCACACGCTAGGTAGCCCACTGACATATATTGTTTAACTCTCTTTTGTGGTCTTGTTTTGTGTTTCAGGTAGTTCCTCCTGGCCAAAAGGAAGATCTCATAGTCAACACTGGATCAAGAACTCAGAATGTGCGCAACGAACTCTAAACCAACCATCACAACAAGTATTCCTCCTTGGCCCATACCCTTATCTGTTTCGTCAAATCCATAAAGAAAACGGTGAAACATTGATGCCTGACATGTCATTATAGGACCAAGAAAATGTTAGGCTCCATTAGGATAAAAAGGTAGTGAAGTCTTGTTATTCTTGATGATTCAAGGATTTCCCAATTTTGAAAATGCGCAGGGTTTTCGGGGTTTCAATGTTAATATCAGTGGTAGATTCATTCAAAAGAGTGTAGGTGTTGGGGGAAAATATTTGTGTAGGTGGGTATATTTTTCTCCCATATAAGTCAAGATGGAGTCGTTAACTTGGCATTGTAAAACATTGATAGCAGGAGTCTTCTTCTATCATGTCATGGAAAATATAAGGGTTTTAGTTTAATCCTCATCTTGGTAAGTGAGAGACCTTAGGGAAATGGTATTGACTAAAAAAATTATGGGGGATGGAAACACCATCGTATTTCTCTATAGATGTCTCAATGGGCAATGGGAGAGGGTCCAGTTTGAGCTTGGGGTAGGAATGATTGTAGGAGAAGTTATGAAACCTAGTCCTTGTTTATCATGAGGTAAAATAATGTCGTCTAAAGAGAATTTACGGGGGCCTTTTTCGTATTCACCCATAACAAATCCTTTCCATGTCTAGTGATAAAGGTAATCCTAGAAAAATTGTAGCTTGTATAGGAAGGAGAAATCGGAAGAGAAGGGCCTTGTGTGTTTTTGGTTATCTTAGTAAGAAGATGGCCGGTCAATCCCCCCATAGATGAGATTGGTTTTATGGTGAGGGGGGCCAAAGAGGATTAAATTTCCAACTTTGGGATGGTAAAAGGGTTTTTTGTTGGGTTTTTCATGCTCCTGTGGTGTGGGGAGTGAATTTAAGGGTAACAATTTGTATTCTACCATTGAGAGTTGATCGAATGTCGAGTTGAAGGACTCACTATCAAGGATTTTGGATGTTGGTACGAAAGTGATAGCAGTTTCCTTTTGGGAAGGTGGTACTCTTGAGGGGTATTATGATATCCTTAGTTTTGTAAGTCATGTTGCAAGTTTTGAATGGCTTAGGATCAGTTGGAATAATACAGACTTTCCTTTTGTGTTCATATTTTAGGCATTTGTCCAAGGTGGAAGGGATCCAACACATCTACCAAATCCAAAGACATCCAAGTAGTATTTTGTATTGGAATTCCCCTTTTACTAGGTAGACGAGTTCAGGGATGGTATGATTGTCGACTTAGATGGTTAGGACTATTGTTCCTAGTGTGAGGGCAATTGTGTAGTTGAAGGAGTGCAGGATGGTGGGTGAATGGCACACCACATTATTTGACATCATGAGCTATTTGAAAGCATGGGAGGAGATGATATTGATGGTTATGACATTTTCAATCATGGCTCATTTGATGCTAGTTTGTTTGATTTGGGATGTGATAAATAATGGGGGGTCTTAATCATCTGACTGGGACATAGGGATTTCGGTGGATTCGAATGTGATGGATGTGGTTGTTTTTAAGGAAAAAATGAAGGAGGCTATGGGTTATGGTTCATTTCAAGGAACATGAACAAACTGCAACACCTTGATCATTTCTTATTGATGTTGTGTGGAGTTTTGGATGAAATCATACAAATACATCTTCATCGGTGTATAATGAAGTTATTTTAGGACTGTGTTTTGGATGGTTGTGGTAGGTTTAGTTTGATTTGAGCCAAGGATGGAAACCTTAGCTTTGGGGGAAGATGATGAAGGATATTATGAATATATTATCGGTATAGAGACTTTGGATTTTTCTTTGTCTTATGTTTTTAGATCTTGGCTCTGGGACCATGTAGTTATACAAACTACGTTGAATTGGAAGAAAGGACATTCAATGGAGAGTGATGAGAAAATGTATGGAAAGGGATTCTTAGTGTCAAATTTTGGCTTGCCTCCTCATTCTGCAAATGTTTGTTTTGGTACTGTTAAGGATTCAGATGTAGACTCTTCTAGTGTTGGAGGTGGTGTACACACCAATTTTTGGTAGAGCACCCCTCCATCATCTTGCTTTCATGCAACTTCCCCTCTCGCCTTTCTCTTTTCTTAAATTTAAATAAATCCCATCCATTTACTCACCTTTATTTAATTAATTATTAAATGGGATCCATGTGGACCCATTTGATAATTAATATTTTGGCATTTTCTCCCATATCAAATTATTCAATCCATGGGTATTAATATACCCATCTGACACCCTTTTCTTAATTTCAAATGGAATCTTTTATCTCACCTACCCATTCAAATCATGCTCCCCACTACATCTAATAAGTCAAACTATGGGCCCCACATGATCACATCATATCTCTTAACTCGGGTTACTTATTAACCCCAATATAACCTCACCTCCAAGCTATAAATATGGGTTTTCCCCCATATTTCAAGGGGACCCCGACCTACAAATAAAAAGGACCTGGACTGACTGGAAGAGGAGGAAATAAGTTGGAAACTCTAGGAAAATGTTGTTTTGAATTCTAAGCTTCTTATTTATCATATACTCTCACGGTTCCTTGAGTAACAACACTGCAATCCCCACAATACTCTGCTCATGAATACTTAGTTCGCGTAGCATGGTTCTTGTTGCACGTTGTGTTTGGATTAGATCAAGAGCATCATCTACATACCCAAGGCGTTAGGTTCCTTTGTTCATCAACTTACATATTATCTATTTATCTCGTTTTTTCTCATTGTCTTTCTGGACACGGGGGTTGACATCCTCCAAGGGAGTTACAATCCTCTTAGAATTGGCACTATCTGGGCAACCCCTGCATATTCTTATCTAATCTCATATGTTTCAGTTTTGCAGATCTAAATTCTTTTATCATGCATATATCTTCTCTGCGCCCATAGATCCACACCTGCATCTAAGGTCCTAAGCCCTCTATCATTCAAAGTTTTTGGTGGATTTCAGTATTGTCTTTCACCCATGTGAGAACGAAGTTTCCTGTACAACATTTGGCACGCCCGATGGGACCAGATCTTAGATCTGGTCGTTTTATTTGTTATTTTACTCATCTTTTCTAAATTGCTTGTTTGCAATATCTTAGTATTCATTGATTTTAGTTCAATACGGTCACTCGTTAAAATCACCGAGAGGTTGAAATCTACCTGCATGGGATATGAATCCGGAAATTAACCATATTCTTCTAGTTGTCATCATATGATCTATATTTTGCATCTTTCATTTTTCTAACTCACTTTCTTGTAGGGATTTATTATTATCTTTGTCTTTTCGGCGTGTTACTTACATTTTGTAGTTTTTCTGCACCTCGAGGTAAGTAGTTTTATCGTTTATTTTTTGAAAAAACAAAAAAAAAAATCGTAGTTTTGTTTTTGTTTTAGAAATAGTGTAGAGTTAATTTTTACTATTTAAATAAAAAAAAGAGACAATTAATATTATATATATATATATATATATATATATATTGTTATTCTCCTAACACTACCCCATCTTACCTATCCCGTTATTCCCCAATTTCAACCATCTCGGCCATCCCACCTTCCTCTCAACTCGTTCCCAACTCCACAACTCACACAAATCCCCACTCAGCCCCACACAACTTCGCCCGAGCTATATCCTCAACACCCCTCTGCTCACAACTATCCAACTTCCTCACCTCTCCCTTTCTCTCGACTCTGTTCCACTCACCCCACATATGGCTCGACTCTATCCTCACATCCCCTACCCACACAAATTGACCTGCTCAACCACTTCCCTTTCACCAGTCCCATCTACCGTTGATATATCCCACACACGTGAGTTACCTCACCAATCTCATACATCTCGATATTTTAGACTGTAGCATCACCCACACTATGCTGACGGTGCTTTCAATCTCTGCTCATTGAACTCACTCTTCCTCCATTTAAATGTACTCACATGCCTAATCCCATTGCTCCTCAACTCATCTCTCATCCCCAACTTTACAGGTTAATATTCTTTTGCATCTCATAAGTTGACCACATGAGAAAAATAGACGGTACTTTGTATCAGGTGCATACTTCACATTATTACATCAAAAATCTACATGCAAACACATCTATACATCCTTGTGGTATATGTATGGGATTTGTGGGTGACCTATTCTACTAATCCCACCTCCACATTTCTTTTCATCTAGATTTGTGTGCTATCTTTAACATTTTAATGATCACAGAATACTAATTATGCTAAGTTCAATTAATAGTTCTACGGCTTCGTTCCATGGTGGACGCAAAGGCATCGATGGAGATTGTGATTTTCTAAATATTTGTGCATCATATCATATATGTGGTTTTGTACGATGGAAAAGTGACAAGCGAGCATGGGAATATACAAGTAATTCTTCCTCGCACCCGGCCTCCCGAGTTCGTGCCGAGAAAGCTAGTGGGGATGGAATATACGTGGGGTATAGACAAACTAGTTAGGTAATCTCATATCTTCGACACACACTAATGGAATCTACAAATCTAAGGCAAAGAAGGCCCACCTAACCTAAACCGGTGTGTTAGATCGGTCAGTGAGGATGACTGCTCAAAGGCTCCAATCAATATCGAACTCTGGCGTGATCTGATCTATAGGTTGTGGGATACGGGGAAAATGACCTGGAATTGTTTCATGTATATCTCCAGATAGGGTCATGAGGTGGATGATGGCAATAGCGGATTCTATGGGTGATTCTCTAGTCTAGTCCAAAAATCCTTAGCTTGATTAGCTATTATGTCTAGTGAGGATAATTGTGTGATAATGATTGGTGGAAGTGGAGAGGATCTAAATACTAATGTGCATAAACCAACATCAACATTTGATTGACCTGTGGGCCCATTGGGTTATGGGACCTGTGGATCACAACCGTAGATTTTTGGTTGTTGTGGACCTCCTATGGTCATGTGCGGAATCAATCCCTAATCCCTAGTATCCAGTAGTTGTATGCCTTTTCAGCCTCTATATTTAGAACTAAAAGTTGTGCAACCTTCTCAGAGTACCTTACAGGCGTTTTGGCAACCTGAATTCTTAAGCTAGTGTCTATGTCAGTGAGAATGTCTCCTGCGTCTGGCTGTGGGACCAAAGGATCACAACTGAACGTTTGCTCTCTTTCAAGCCCTTCTACAGTCATGCAGATATTTATCTAGGGTAATCTGTAGTTTGGCTGGTTTGACCAAAATGTGTGTGCTTGGTCGTCTTCTATGTTTAATCCTCTTAACTGTGAGCTGATTTGTTGTAAGTCTGTTGTTGTTCGGAAGACTTGGATTCTAAGATTCTGATCTATGTCAGTTATTGTTGTAACAAGATTGGGTTGAGGCACGATTGGCTCGAATACGTATTCTCTGGGCTCCCTAGGTCCTGTGATTGTCATGCAAAAGGAAATGATATAAATCTAACTAATGACAGAATAAACTAACTACGCAAGATATATCTATGTATATTCCTCTATTTTGTATTTTTGATAAACTATTGAACATAATTGAAAGAGCAATTATTTAATATATCTAGAAATTGACAACTAAACTAATAACAAAATTAAAACAAACAAAGCAGCCGAGTATAGCTACTTTCCTGTGTAGTTGTAAATCTATTCTAAATAACCAAATAACTGATCTAATCTATTTGAAAGACTCTCGATCCTACCTCAAAAGTGAGGAGTGAATCATAGTTTCTCAGAAACTATCAATCCCCACAGCTTCCCCAGCAATATCGAAAGTGAGATTAACTGAAATGAAATGATTTACTATTCTATTTGATATGTTTTAACTAGAACTTTGAAAGCTTGAACCTGGATTTTGTAGAACAGTGGCGAATCTGGTTGTGTGTGGCTTTGTCCCCTCAGTGTGATCTCCTCATTCCTTCGTGCTCACGTGAATCCAGAAAAGCGTGTGATGTTAGCATCAATAGAAGTTGGTATCGAAATAATGGTAGCTTAGGATGCAGACTGAATACAATGCGAGTAGGAGAGGGATAGCGCAAGAGAACAGAGCTTGGCTTATGCAATTCCTAGCGGGATTTATTGCAAGTCATACAACATAAAACATCCAGAACCTGAAACTAATCCTTTTTGATGAACAAAACCTGCAACTTTAATGGCTTCCTACTGAAAATTAAACTGTCCTACTCCAATTGATTGCATGAAACAGTAACAACACTAGCACAAGAAGATTATGTGGCTTCCAAATAGCAAAACAACACTAACTATGCATGCAACAAATAAAACTATTGATTCCTAAGAAAAACTGAAAGACTAAGCTATTGAAATGAGAAAATGAGAGGAAAATTTGAGGGGCCATTTGCTTGAGCACAAGCCAGCTATTTATAGAATTCCCATTTACCCAAAGGTGAAAACCAAATTGAACTCTTTAACCATAAACAATGCAAAAACACTATTCCAGGGAACCAGAATCATAAATACAAGCAAAGGCGGTGAAAAAAGCTGGTAAACATTGAAATTTACGTGAGTCACGATAAAAGGAACGTTCTGGAAAAATGCGTGCAGGACCGCCACCCTGAGCAGGGCGGCGGTTATAGGACCACCGCCCTGCCTGGGCAGCAGTCACAAGACCGCCGCCCAGGCAGGGCGAGATGGTTTCATCACTGAAGACCAAAAAGCAAAGGAAAAGAGGGGTGAAGGAAAAATCAAAGCACGCAGGGGCTAAGCGGGGCATGCGGGATGTTAACATACACTTGGAGAGCTTTTCCGGATCCCGAACACCTTGTGAGGAGACCTGTATCATCATTGGGGCATGTGTAATGTTGTTCCGGTGGTGTAGTACCCTACAATTTTGGGTACGTACATATTGCCCCCTCGGAGAAGTGTTTTAGCCATGAAGAGGCATAAAACGGTGGGTCCGAGTATGGCGGTCCCAAAATGGGAAGGTTAGAAATTATACCTGATACGCCGTGTGTCGAAATGACGCCATCCAAAATTCCTGCTACCTGCAAAATGAAAAGAGGACTCAAGTGCAGATAGACAAAATAAATCGAAAAATAAATACTAAAATAATATGAAATGAGGACATACCATTTGTGCGGGGATAAGAACTTACCTCCGTCGGCGCTCCAAACCTGTGAAAAGGGGATTCAAAACAAGTCAAGATGTTATATATGTAAAAATGGGCCCATTTTCCTATTCATTTGCGCGTGTCGATTTGATTGATTTTGAGCTCTGGGACCCACGAGTGACGGTTTTTGACGAGAGTATAGTCAAAACATTCGTGACGAGATAGTGATCATGCCTCCGCGAGTGGAACACCGACCCACGAGATCACAGGTTAGTTCTTCTTGATTTAACATTTTTACCCCTAAAATGTTAAAATGGCGAAAATTTTGGTCATGGGGGGATTATTTTTGAAAATGTTAGTGTTAATAGGGTCACTTAGGGGGGGTGCCTAATGGGTAGGCTTTATTTTGGTCAAAATGGTCTTTGTTTCATGTTTTTAGGCGTTGTTTAGGGCACGTGACCCGTGCGGAGATTCGGGACACGACCGCCGCCTTGAGCAGGGTGGCGGTTACACGACCGCCGCCCTGATCAGGGTGGCGGTTACAGGACCGCCGCCTTTAAGGTGGCAGTTACGGAACCGCCGCCCTGCTCAGGGTGGTGGTCCTTTACAGAACTCAAAATCATACTTGTTTGAATCATTTTTGCATTTCTAGCATTCTTATATGTTTTAATGATTTTTCCAATGTGATTTGAATACTTACTTACTCCTTTTTGCGTGTTTTTGGGTGTATGCAGGCGAAGGAGGAGTATATCAGATGGAGCCGAGAGAGAGAGAGAGTGTGACTAGCTTCTAGCAGTGTTGGATGCACTTTCTCAGGATGAGCAGGACACTCTTCAGAGGGCCGGTATATTGCGTATATCACGGGTCCCACATGTTGCACCTTCTAGTCACATACTTTGTGACTTGTTTTCATATTGGGATGTTGATCGGAACACTTTCTAATTTCTAGGAGTCAGGGGTGAGTGGACCATCACTTTGGAGGATGTTTACCACATCTTGGGGGTCCCGATCATCGGGAGACGGCTCACACTTGAGACAGTAGGGTCACGGGCTCAGATAGCACAGTGGGCTTCATACATGGGAGACGCAGTTATCTCCACTGGTTCGAAGAAGGGGGTGAGGGTCGTTCTATTCCTAGCTTGCCTATCCCCTTGATTCGTCAGGCCATTATGGGGATCCTTGCCTCGAGATTGATCGGGGACAAGGGAGGGGACACCTTACTCTACTGCTGGTCCCCTATTATTGCACAGATTGAGGCACATGGCTGGATTTATGCCTGGGGAGCTGATATTCTTGGGACTACCTATCATGATTTGTACCGGGTGGTTCGCTTACAGGGGCAGTCATTGAGCCATCCAACCCTGGTTATGAGCTGGGTCTATGAGCGTTTCATCCCTTATGGGAGAGGTGTAGAGGTGGCAGATCCAGAGCTGTGAGGGCAGCTAGATGGACAGATATGTCGGTGCTTAGAGCACCCCACCAGCCAGTTGCCTCCCTGACTACTGATGATATGGAGGCCACACCTTATCAAGCCATGGTAGGGTTATGGGGCGAGGAGGCCCTCACTTTGATCTCTTGCTCTACCACAGGGCAGCTTGTGGACAGGACGGGGAAGGTGGAGACACACCCTTTTGATCGAGTGCCTCAGCAGTTTGGCCTTCCTTACGTCGGTATGCTCCCCCCAGTGGTGCCAGTGTTTAGATCAGTTCGGGAGGCTAGGGGAGGTCCTAGAGGCCGGGGTTGGACTGTTGTTACTCCTGGCGTCCCTATTGCAGCCAGGCGGGTGGTACGTGCTCGAGGGAGAGCCGGTGCTCCTCAGGCACCCTTACTTCAGATTGCCGCCGGTCCTGCCCACAGCAGCGACGACCCCATTGATATAGACTCCGAGTCTGAGGAGTTCACAGGGGGAGAGACGGAGGAGGAGACCGAGGCTGAGGAGGTCAGCGAGTCGGGTGGAGAGGAGGACAATGATCCGAGTGGCATGACACTCAGGAGATCTTACAGGCCGAGAGGGCAGAGCGGAGTGCGGAGAGGGTGACCCTAGTTTCAGAGGAGCTGCTTTCTCAGGATTTGGGCGGAGAGGATGAGTCCATAGTAGGACGTTATGTGGCCCCAGGCATAGGAGGAGTACATCAGTTAGTGGCGGCATCTGTGGCAGGTGCTGACCCTAGGGATCCCTCTTGGAGGCCCAGAGATCTGAGTGAGTTATCATCCTTCTCTTAATATTTGTTTTTAGCTAGGATTGTCTTAGTTGCTATCTCTCCTTTTGTTTACTTTTGTTTCTATCTTTTGATTATTTCTAATTTGTTTTCTCCTTTGCTTGCAGAGACTGCTGACGAGTGGCGAGACCTGATTCACCGGGTATGCACTGATACCCTGATGATCCCCATGGAGAGGACTCGCGCGGAGCTATCCGTGGATGCAGGGGAGCCTTCAGCAGCCGGTAGGCATACCGACGTTTTTTCCCCTGTCTGGCATGTGGCCAAGATGGTGACTACCCTCCGTACCGAGTTGGCTGGGTATAGGACAACAGAGCGCCTGATGAGGAGTCGCTCTCATAGCGAGACCGCAGCTGCTCCTCGGGACCGTGAGCCCTCAGTGCATTCAGAGTGCTGGCATAGCCGGAGTCCTAGACGTGGTCGTGCACCTTCAGAGGGATCTCATAGGGGTTGAGAGGCCACTTGGCTCTCTTAGATTGTTTATATGATTTATTTTGTATTTCCCGGGCTCTTTGAGCATTTTGACCATGCCTAGCGCATGATGGCATTGTACAGGAAACTTGATATATATATATATATATATATTCTTTTTGGATCAGACCCTTGGTATCTAGATTTTTGTGATTCATATGTATATTATAATGTTGTTTTTATATGCTTTTCAGAATGTATGCAATGGAGAACAAATGATACAAATGCTTTCTTTCTTTTTGTATTTCGTGATGCTGATATATGATAACATAGACACAATGTGATCTTGAACTTTAGCTTCTATAAGCAATTTTCCGGTACTTCATATTTATTTTGACAAAAGGAGATGATAAACCGGTATGATGAGCAGATGAACTTGCCCCACTCCTAACTCCACGCAACTAGTAAGATGTGAGGGCTCACCACCGAGAGCTAGAAAGGGCACAAGCTATGAAATTTGTTGAATGGTAGTGATGAGAGATAGACAAAGATTTGGTGGAACCAAATTAGGACGCTACAAACCTACTCTACTCAAGTGACTCCATAGTTTAGAATGCTACTTGCTTTGTGGTTTATCTAGACTTAGATCCGTAGATGGCCACATGGTAGACAAAATCTGGTTTTCGGGGTTTTGAGCTCTCTTGGAATTTTGGACATCTGATTCATTTGTTTTTGACTCAAGATTTCAAAGGTTCATTTGAACTGTTTGCTTACGACCTTCAACGTTTATTGTCAAGAGGACCCCCCACACCTTGCCCCATGCTACTAGTAAGAAGCATGGGCTTATCACCATGGACAAGGCATAGGTGAGTAAGGGCATTCCCATCCTTTCCCAACCCTACGTCACTAGTAAGAGACGCAAGCTCATCACCGAAGGTTGGTAGGGCAAGGAAATGTGTAAAAATAAAATTTTCTGTTTGATCTATATTTGACTTGTTTATTTGAGAAAAATGTCAGTATGTTCTTATTTCCAAAGAGATATACGTACAGGATAGATGTGACACTATGAAGCTTCTAGAACAGACCATAGGCAAGACACCTATCCTAGGAAGAAACCAAAAGTGAGAACAAGCATGCAGACCTTGGTATGGTTACCGTTAAGACTTTGTCATATCTAGCTTTATATGGATGAAATGATTCTGAAACAGGTGATGATGTTATGAAAATGAAGAAGTATGATTGGAATGCTTATGCCAATACCATCATAAGTTTGTAATGAATTGCTTTGAGAATAAGTTCCTTGATCACAAAATTGTACGAAACAAGTGGACAAAATGAACCTAACTACATGAAGATGCAATGTAGATATAATTATACAAATAGTGTTGGTCACTTATGCATAGAATCATTTAAGATGCAAGGAATTGACTGTTTCGTTGAATTCCTCACCTTCCAGTGTACATAAGAGATATGCACCATTTCCATAGTCTTTCGTGACTCGGTATGGGCCCAACCATTTGGGCCAGAATTTCCTTCCTTCGCCGGTCTTTTTATCGATCCGGCTGTCTAGTCTTAGAACTAGATCTCCTTCATATATATCTCGTTCATAGACCCTTTTGTTATACTGTCGGCACATCCAGTCAGCATAAACTCTATGCCACTGTTCAGCATCCAATCTGGCCTCATCTAGGCTTTCTAGTTGGGAGAGACGTGCTTCTCTATAAGCTTCTTCATCCAGAATCCCTTGTAGTGAGATGCGGAGACTGGGTATTTCAACCTCAAGTGGGAGAACTGCTTCTGCTCCGAATACCAATGAGAAAGGAGTTGCTCCTGTTGGTGTTCTTATTGAGGTTTGGTGGGCCCACAAGGCTGGATATAACTTTAAATGCCAATCTCGTTTGTTTTCTTTTACCGTTTTAAGGAGAATAGCTTTCAATGTTTTGTTTGTTGCTTCAGCCTGTCCGTTGGCTTGAGGGTAATACAGGGAGGCTGTATGATGGTTTATTTTAAATTTACTGCATAGCTCATGGACTTCGTCATTCTTAAAGGAAGTACCATTATCTGAGATAATGATTTGTGGGACATCGTACCTGCAAATGATCTGGTTTAAAATGAACTTGGCGATCATAGAACCTGGTACAGTGGTAAGAGGCATAGCCTCTACCCATTTGGTAAAATACTCGGTGGCCATGATTATGAAGTTATGGCCATCTGTTGATGAGGGAGAGAATTTCCCTATCAAATCTAGGCCCCATGTAGAAAAGGGCCATGGAGTTGTGATTGGTTGTAGAGCTTGAGCCGGCATGTGAATCTCGTGGGAAAATTCTTGGCATTTATGACACTTGCGTACAAACTCTACTGCGTCGTGCTCTAGAGTGGGCCAGAAATAGCCCATTCGATGTATTTTGCGAGTGGTGGCATGACCACCAAAGTGGCCTCCACATATTCCACTGTGAGATTCATAGAGAATTTTCTTGGATTCTTCTGTGTCAACACACCTTAGAAGCATTCCGTCGAAAGCCTTATGATAGAGCACTTGTTCTATAATAACGTATTTAGCTATGATAATGCGTAACCGCCTTCTTTGTTGTGGTGTAGCACCTTTCTGGATATGTATGGTCCATGATATAATTAATAATATCAGTATACCAAGGACATTCAGAGATAGGAGGTTTAGTTTCGATGTAATATATGCATTCATCAGGGAAAATCTAGATCTACTAGATCGCCTCCGTCTAATGGGTTATCAGCTAACCAATCTACAATGATTTGTCCCTTAACGGACTTCTGGTTTACAAAAGTTAATTTGAATTCACCCATTAAGGTTATAAAGCGTCCAACCTTTTTAGACAAGGACCCTTGCGTGAGGAAAGTTCGTAAATGGTTTGTTTTTACAATGACCCTTGTTTCTTGATTTAGCATGTAATGTCTTAAGCATTTGGTTGCGAAGACTATGGCAAGGCACTCTCGTTCTGCTTGCGTATAACGTGTTTCATAGTCGAGCAACGTTCGGCTAATAAAATAGATCACACGTTCTCGTTTGTCATCATCTTCTTGAGCCAGCATGCAGGCTAGCGAGACATTGGTAGCTCGTGAATATAAGATTAAAGGGCGGTCTGGCTTAGGAGGCATTAGCGTAGGTGGTGACAACAAGAAACGCTTAACTGCTTCGAAAGCCTCATTGCAGTCTTTGGTCCAATCGATACTATAATCTTTCTTGAGTAGATTGTTGATTGGATGAATGGACAAAGCTTAAATCTGGGATGAATCTTCGGATTGCACCGAGTTTCCCAAGAAATGACCTGATTCCAGATTCATCCGAAGGTGGGATCATTTCAAGAACAGCCCAGATTTTGGCTGGGTCTACATCGATCCCTCGTGATGATATAATGTAACCTAGGAGCTTCCCTCCTGTCACACCAAAAATGCATTTTTCTGGGTTTAGTGTGACTCCGTATTCGATCAAACGTGAAAGAATGATGCGGAGCACTTCCGGGTGATCACAACGCTTCCTGGCCTTGGCCAACAAGTCATCTACATAGGATTCCATGATTTTGTGAATAAGATCGTGAAATATGTATGTCATTGCCCGCTGGTATGTAGCGCCAGCGTTCTTGAGACCGAATGGCATAACAACGTAGCAATAGGTTCCCCAAGGAGTTATAAACGTGGTTTTGGCTTGGTCTTGTTTGGATATTCTGATTTGATTGTATCCTGAGAATCCATCCATGAGAGACAAAAGCTCAAATCCAGCTGTTGCGTCAACAATGACGTCTATGGATGGTAACGGGAAGTCTTCCTTAGGGCACGCCTTGTTAATGTCTCAGAAATCTATGCAAATGTGTATCTTCCCATTCTTTTTGAGAATGGGAACGATATTAGATACCCACTGAGAGTAATCGACCGGTTTGATGAATCCTACTTGGAGGAGTTTCATTACTTCTTCCTTCACCATGAGAGCTACCTTGGGTTTCATTGGTCTCAATTTTTGTTTAATTGGCTTTGCATCTGATTTGGTGATGAGGTTATGTACCATGATGTGTGGTGCAACCCCTGTCATTTCTTTATAATTAAATGCAAAATCCTTCTGATGTTCTTTGAGGATTCGAGTGTGTATTTCTATTTCTTCTGGAGTTAACGAAGATCCTAGTTTTAAGATCTTCGGTTCATCCTCCGTTCCGATGTTAATATCAATCGTTTCTTCGATTAAAGAAGTGTTACCTTCTTCAAACTCAGGCAGGGCTGGAGGTAGTTCCAGATCCTCTCCATTCTCTACCGCGTATATGTCGAGCTCCTTTTGTGGGGGAAGCTCTATCATGGGATTTCCAAAGTAAGAAGATGAATGTGGGATTAAGGACAAATCTACCATGTGATGGGTGAGATGTAACTCTGCATAGGTGTTTAGGTAATCAAGAGTGGCTCTATCACTGTCAACGTGATCTAAGGTAGTAGATTTATTCTCAGCTATGTTTGTTAAGAGAGGATTTGACATTTTCTTCACTAACGGTTCAGTACGAAGGGATACCATGAAACGGGTATCCTCCAACTCACTGTTTGGAGTGAAGCGTGAAGCTGAGGTTGCTATCGAATCTGCGAGAAGATTTTGTTCTCGCGGGATTGCTTCAATTGATATGAAGTCAAACTCTTTGCTTAAATCTAATACTGTTGTTTTGTAGAGCTGTAAGTGTTCAGCTCTGGTCTCATACACCTCAGAGACTTGGTTTGCTACTAATTGTGAGTCTCCTAATACTCTGATGTTATTAACACCGATCCTTTTAGCTATGATGAGACCAAGGAGGAGGGCTTCGTACTCAGTGCCATTGTTTGTACATTCAAAATTTAATTTAAAGGCGAATGGTAGGATCTTTCCTTCGAGCGAAGT
The DNA here is from genome assembly GCA_019776745.2 of Taxus chinensis. NCBI lineage: Eukaryota > Viridiplantae > Streptophyta > Pinopsida > Cupressales > Taxaceae > Taxus > Taxus chinensis. Next base: position 672,163,289 of record CM034146.1, read on the forward strand.
AAAGATCACACCTGCCCCAGCCCCATAACGACATCTAGCTCCATTGAAATGGAGAGTCCAATATTTAATTGGGAAGATGGATGTTGGGACATTCGCTACGTCTATTTCTTCTGCTTTGGTTACTTCTACCATGCAGAGTTCCTCTGCTGGAAGAGAACCAACACCTAGGGTATATCCCATGCCTACAGAATCAAATGGCAGGAAAATTGGTAGATCATGTTCTAGCAATTCGACAATCTTTGTAGTAGTTCCTAATGATACTGTTTCTACAACTTTAGCCTCATCCTTGAGGGCTGGGATATTCTTGACTAGGTTCATACTCTCTAGTTCTGTTGTAGGTACCAAATTTTCTTCTGGTTTCGCGTCGGTTGGTTTATTAAGTTGGTTTGTTGGGAGTTCAAACTCAGAGTGAACGCCTGGCCTTTTCTTCAGGTCCGCTAGGTGTATATCGAATGGTTTTGGATCGCCTTTTGCTGCGAATATCTTTCCTAAGTACAAGAATCTTACTTCTTGAAATAACGTAGAAGGGATTGCCTTCATACGGTGTATCCATGGTCGGCCAAGGATCATATTATAGTTGGTTTCCCGATCTATAATATAAAACTCAGTTAGGATTGTTTTGGGTCCTAAGGTGACTGGTAGTATTATAGTCCCAATCGAAGTGGCTTTAAGGCTATCATAGCCTCTTAGTGTATTCTGAGTCGTGGAACAATTTGTTTCTCCATACCCTAGCTTTTGAAGGAAAGAGAAGGGGACTATGTTAACTGCTGCCCCATCGTCAACCATTGTGCGTTTAACGTAATTGTTATAAACCCACACTTGTAAATGTAAGGCTGGATCACCTCTGCGTGTAATCTCAGCATCTGTTGGCATTTTGTTTATGTCGAATATAAACTCGGTATCCCTATCCGGCTGCCTCGGAGGGTGGATATCAAAGTCTATATGGTTTACCTGTGTTTCGGGAGGTGGAGTGATGTTAATTAAATGACCTAAACCTAATGCTTCTAAAAGAGCAGCCCTATGGGTAGGAGAGTTCTTCAGCAAGTCCAGAAAGGAGATGTGAGAGAAGGTCTTTGTTAGGTCATTAATTAAATCATAGGCACCTAGGGGTTTTACTAATGGTTGTTGGATGTTATCTGTCTCTAGCGGGTAACTTGGATTTGGCTGAGAGGAATACTCTCGTGTCCTTGTTACAGCTTCCACATGTAGCTCAGTGTCTAACTCCACTAAACCGACTATCTTGGGTCGTGGCTGACTTCCTAATTGCGGTGCGACAGGTGGATTTAGTGAAGTCGAGGCTTCATGATCATTGTTTCCTACCATTACACCCTTGTTCGTCCCATTTGGATTTAATTTGTTGTTATTGTGATTTGGGAGCGGATCGTTGAAGATCTTGAGGGGTGTGTTTTGAGGGGAGACTGCTCCCATGAAAGTATTTGGCGCAAGTGATACAGGATCTGCTAAGAACATATCTATAAAAAGTTGTCGTTGTTCTTCTGGAAGACGTTGCATGAATTTATTGTAATCGCGGCAAGTCCTAGTGTCGTGGCCTCGAATTTTGTGGAAACCACAATACGAGTTAGGATTGTAATTCCTAGGTTGCTGGTTTGGCACATATTGTGGTCCAAAACTCTGATTAAACCGTTGACTATTAGGATTAAGGTTTTGTCACTTGTTGTTTTTGGTTTTGGTTTTGGTTTTGATATCCAGTTGCGTTTTGTCTTGGACCCTGTGTTTGGACCTACCATTGTTGTTGTTGTTGTGGATGATTAAAATCCACTGCATTGATTGTTGGGGTAAAATTGTTGTTCCATTGATTGTTAACCAATGGTGGAGTATTTACAACATTTTCCTTTTTAGCTTGGTCAGTTACTCCATCTGTTGTCACTCCACGATTCTTGTTAAGGATTTTAGGTCCTTGATTGGCATTTACTGTATTAGGATAAGTCGTAGTGTTTTGGTTGGGGATGATTAACCTCCCGTTTGTTCCATACGTCTTGCGACCGCTATCTATTGCCGCTTGATCTATTCGGAGAGCGCTCTCGAGTACTTCATCATAAGTTCTTAGTGGGAACTTCTGGACTTCTTCCTTTACCTCTCTGCTGAGAGAATGAAGGAATAAATCGCATAGTTCCATTTGATCCATGTTCGGAGCACTTGCCGAAGAATAAAGGACTGTACGCCATCTTTGGATGAAATGAGCAACAGATTCATTGTGTTCTTGCTTAATATGCAAGAATTCCCTGATTCCTGTTCTCAACAGTTTGTTCATGTCGAATGCCTTGATGAACTCTGAAATGAGTTGTTTAAACGAATGTATTGATGCTTCAGGTATTCTGTAGTACCAATCGAGGGCAATGCCCTCTAAAGTTTTGGGGAAATATTTTAGCAACAACCCCATCCCAAGGGAGCAGTTCTCGAATGGCTGTGGCATAGGCCTTGATATGTGCGTTCGGGTCTCCCTCCCCTTTGTATTTGGGTAAATCGGGAAGAGGTCTTGGAAGCATGATGCTTCGTATGGTGAAGTCTAAGGGTTCTTTCAAATATTCTGAATAAGTCCCTATCGCATAGGTTTCGACCATTGATGGTGCCTGCTGAGGGGGTGGAGGTGGAATGGGTTGTTGATATGGCGTAGCATATGTATTTGCAGGGGCATAAGGAAACCCCTGTGGTTGAGCGAACATGCCGGGAGGAGAGAACATATCTCCTTGTGGTGATTTGGAATACATGTTTAAGTATGGAGGAGCATTGCCCAGGAGTGGATTGTTTTGTACTAAACCGGGAGGTATCATATTCTCCACTGGAGCGGCGTTTGAGAACGTGGTTCTAGTTGGCAATTTGTTGTGAATACTGAGGAGGCATGCCCAACGTGCCTATTCCTGTGAGGAGGTCTACTTGGCTAGGATGATGTGGAGGATTGGAATTTCCTGCCTGCATGAATTGAGAATTTTGACTCGCTTGAGCAAGTTCTAACCCTCTAACTTTTTCTACTAAAGTTGAGATGACTTCATTTGGTGAAGTCACAGTATTTTGCCTTAGTGGCATTTGTTGTATATTCTGAGGTTGTATAGGCATATGGTACCCTGCTATGAATTGATCGTTTCCCTGCCAAGTTTCACCGAGGGCATTTCCTATAGGTAGTGGCATGGAGGTATTTTCTTGAAAAGAGACCTTCGGGTTGTGTTTGTAAACTTCCTATAGGTGGGTACATACTCTGAGAGCATTGTTCACTCCTGGCATAATGCGCTAAATGTTCATCATCTAAAAACAGGTATGGATCTGATTGTCTACTGATTTGCGGTCTAAGCAAAACCTGAGGGGATGAACCAGATCCTCCAGTGAGCGTCATGTTATTAGAGCTTGAAGGCTCTGGTTGTGTTGTTTGAGTGAGCTGATCCAACTCCTCTATTTGGAAAGATGAACTATATCTAGTACTTTGAGGTGGAGTTTGTGTTGAAAACCGGTTAGTTGAATAGTTGTCACCCCATGCTGAGAGCGAGGGTGATGGCTGTCTATTCAGTTGATCGTAGTATGCTTCAAGACCTAGGAGAGGTCTGCCATATGCATCGAATCCTGACATATTCGGGGGGTATATGAATACCCGCAGAATAATGGGAAAGAGCGAAGGTGGATGGAAGAACTGAAAAATAAAAGAGGAAGAACTGTTTCCTTCACGTCGGGTTCACCAATTTTGTGGGTGAAGCTGATGTGAAGGCTAACATGGAAGAAAGAATGAAAAGAAAAGATGAAAAAGAATAATGAGATGAACAAGTAGAAATATGAATCTGAACCTAGAGAGTAGGAAGTTCACGTCGGGTTCACCAATTTTGTACGATGGAAAAGTGACAAGCGAGCATGGGAATCTACAAGTAACTCTTCCTCGCACCTGACCTCCTGAGGTCATGCCGAGACAGCCGGTGGGGATGGAATATACGTGGGGTATAGGCAAACTAGTTAGGTAATCTTATATCCTTGACACGCACTAATGGAATCTACGAATCTAAGGCAAAGAAGGCCCTCCTAACCTGAATCGGTGTGATAGATCAGTCGGCGAGGATGACTGCTCGAAGGCTCCAATCAATATCGAGCTCTGGCGTGATCCGATCTATAGGTTGTGGGATACGGGGAAAATGACCTGGAATTGTTTCATGTATATCTCCAGATAGGGTCATGAGATGGATGATGGAAATAGTGGATTCTATGGGCGATTCTTTGGTCTAGTCCAGAAATCCTTAGCTTGATTAGCTATTATGTCTAGTGAGGATAATTGTGCGATAATGATTGGTGGAAGTGGAGAGGACCTAAATACTAATGTGCGTAAACCAACATCAACGTCTGATTGACCCGTGGGCCCGTTGGGTTGTGGGACCTGTGGATCACAACCGTAGATGCGTGGTTGTTGTGGACCTCCTATGGTCATGTGCGGAATCAATCCCTAATCCCTAGTATCCAGTAGTCGTATGCCTTTTCGGCCTCTATATTTAGAACTAAAAGTTGTGTAACCTTCTCAGAGTACCTTACAGGCGTTCTGGCAACCTGAATTCTTAAGCTAGTGTCTATGTCAGTGAGAATGTCTCCTGCGTCTGGCTATGGGACCAAAGGATCACAACCGAACGTTTGCTCTCTTTCAAGCCCTTCTACAGTCATGCAGATATCTATTTAGGGCAATCTGTAGTTTGGCTGGTTTGACCAAAACGTGTGTGCTTGGTCGTCTTCTATGTTTAATCCTCTTAATTGTGAGCTGATCTGTTGTAAGTCTGTTGTTGTTTGGAAGACTTGGATTCTAAGATTCTGATCTATATCAGTTATTGTCTGTAACAAGATTGGGTTGAGGCACAATTGGCTCGAATACGTATTCTCTGGGCTCCCTAGGTCCCGTGATTGTCATGCAAAAGGAAATGATATAAATCTAACTAATGACAGAATAAACTAACTACGCAAGATATACCTATGTATATTCCTCTATTTTGTATTTTTGATAAACTATTGAACATAATTGAAAGAGCAATTATTTAATATATCTAGAAATTGACAACTAAACTAATAACGAAATTAAAACAAACAAAGCAGCCGAGTATAGCTACTTGCCTGTGCAGTTGTAAATCTATTCTAAATAACCGAATAACTGATCTAATCTATTTGAAAGACTCTCGATCCTACCTCAGAAGTGAGGAGTGAATCATAGTTTCTTAGAAACTATCAATCCCCACAGCTTCCCTGGTAATATCGAAAGTGAGATTAACTGAAATGAAATGATTTACTATTCTATTTGATATGTTTTAACTAGAACTTTGAAAGCTTGAACCTGGATTTTGCAGAACAGTGGCGAATCCAATGGTGTGTGGCTTTGTCCCCTCAGTGTGATCTCCTCGTTCCTTCGTGCTCACGTGAATCCAGAAAAGTGTGTGATGTTAGCATCAACAGAAGTTGGTATCGAAATAATGGCAGCTTAAGATGCAGACTGAATACAATGCGAGTAGGAGAGGGATAGCGCAAGAGAACAGAGCTTGGCTTATGCAATTCCTAGCGGGATTTATTGTGAGTCATACAACATAAAACGTCCAGAACCTGAAACTAATCCTTTTTGACAAACAAAACCTGCAACTTTAATGGCTTCCTACTGAAAATTAAACTGTCCTACTCCAATTGATTGCATGAAACAGTAACAACACTAGCACAAGAAGATTATGTGGCTTCCAAACAACAAAACAACACTAACTATGCATGCAACAAATAAAACTATTGATTCCTAAGCAAAACTGAAAGACTAAGCTATTGAAATGAGAAAATGAGAGGCAAATTTGAGGGGCCATTTTCTTGAGCACAAGCCAGCTATTTATAGAATTCTCATTTACCCAAAGGTGAAAACCAAATTGAACTCTTTAACCATAAACAATGCAAAAACACTATTCCAGGGAACCAGAATCATAAATACGAGCAAAGGCGGTGAAAAAAGCTGGCAAACATTGAAATTTATGCGAGTCGCGATAAAAGGAATGTTCTGGAAAAACGCATGTAGGACCGCCGCCCTGAGCAGGGCGGCGGTTACACCGCCGACCTTGGCCGCCAACTCCAGGGCAGGGCGGTTTCGTCACTGAAGACCAAAAAGCAAAGGAAAAGAGGGGGGAAGGAAAAAGCAAAGCACGCAGGGGCTAAGCGGGGCATGCGGGATGTTAACGTACACTTGGAGAGCTTTTCCCGATCCCAAATACCTTACGAGGAGACCTGTATCATCATTGGGGCACGTGTAACATTGTTCTGGCGGTGCAGTACCCCACAATTTTGGATACGTATAGGTTCCTACCATCTTATAGTCCCTACCATCCTTCATTTATAATTCCTATGTACTTTGGCATGCCACATATTATTTTTCTCAGCCGTCGACCTCTCCATTCCGGTCTCCACGGCCACAGCTACAGCTTACCTGAGCTCTCATCACTCACAAACATTCTCTTTGTCTACATCTCAACTGCAACCTAGTAGAATCATAATCGACAGATACATCATTCTTGATCGAATTTAATTATGATGTCTTTGATTTACATGTCAATCTCAAATTACTCGCAATCTCCTTAAAACCATCCCACTCTAATATGCAACTGTTCGATTCCTTGAATCCATCTATTCCCCTATCACATCTCTTGTCTAGTTCATGTATTTCAATTTCACGCAAGGTTTGTGCATAGTGACTTTCTAATTTATGTGAAATGATTGGCTGACTAATTACGTACACACATCAAAATATTCTGATGCTTGATACGTCCAACAGTTCCCGGATCCAGTCTCCACTCCACGCTACCCTCTGTGGAAAGTGATTGTACAGTCTCTCTATAGCATTTAGTGTATAATTCTTTCAAGGTAGTGATAGCAGTGCTCGCAACACCATAGCCAATTATATGTTTCACGTTTTAGATTCTACGGATCTCATACATGTGAAGTAACCAAACACGTGTACATGTAAAAGTGATGATGTGCACAGATGTTTGCAGATATCTTCTTAACTGACTGTATGGTTGAATTTATGCACTTAACCATAGACATCTCTGTAATTATTGAGACAACGAGTATATAGGATAGCCAAATTGCAGTGCCTGACAGATCAACATCTTCTCTTTGTTTGATATGGAACATTAGCATTTGTAGCCGTCCACGCCATCTCCCACACTTGGCCACTTATTTTCTTGAGTAGTCTTTTCATATCGCATCAATTATTTCATTTACCTTTGTTCTTTCCATCCACATATATTATCTCCATTCACTTTTCCGATTATACCATTATGTATCATTTTCAGTTGGCAACAGTCACACTCATACTCACATCTAATAGCTTTGTTCATGCTTCCTCTCCCACTTGGATTTTGACATTAGGATAGCATTTTCCATCCAATTTGTCTTTGTCCTCTTTCGAAGTCCACAATTTTGTCATACAAGTCTACATTTTTGTCTTAAACATCTACACTTTCCACCCACTTTTTTCGTCTTGACATCCTAAAATTCTATTCTCCCTACCCACGTTTTGTCGTATCCTCCTAAAGTCCACATTCCGTCATTGTATCATTCATTTTCTTTAATAATTTGTATCAATTTTATTTAAATTTGTATTTGTATCAATTTTATTTAATGATTTGTATCAATTTTATTTAATAATTTGAATAAGAACGTTGCATGTTTTATTAATCTATTAGATTAGTTATTTTTATTTTTAGAATTCTTTTGTTTACAAGGGTACTTTTTATAAGTAAACTATTTACGATATTTCTATCATTTTTCTTAACCGTCTTCACTAATAACCTCTATTTCATTTTGCAGGGTAACATCTACGACCTTGCGACCATCAAAATTTTGCCGTATCAAAGATGATTATTTTGCCCATAAACACGTTGCAAATATCCTTTCACCGATCATCTGCGATTGTGCACGGTAGTCATTCTAGAATACCCGGACATTCCAGTACTACTGATGGCACTCTTCAAACTAGGGTCACTATCACAGCAATCAAATAATCAGAAAATTATTATCCAGATCCCTCATCCAGTCACGAACTGTGCACTTTTAAGGTCACTGGACATCACTGTGAGTAATACCATTATCACTTGCAATCTAATCATGAAGGAAAAGATAAGCGATTCTCCAGGTATTCCTCATTTTTCTTTATTTTCTCTTTTCTGCATTGAATTTTCCCTTTTCTGAGTGACTGTCTAGCATCGAATGTCACATTTCGAATTTTGGTCTAAAAAAAATCTTCTGCATCCTTCCTGATCACATAAGTCGTAAATAAGAGGTTTAACTTTTTGCATTTCACTTATCACACACTGCCTGAAGACTTCACAAACAAAATTAACACATCAAAACATTCCTCTCACCTGGTTAACTGATTGGGACTTAAACACCCAACAGGAAACCGTCTTAGACATCTCCCAAGCCAAAACTATCTAAAACCAACCTTAGAATTCTTTAGGCACCTTCATTATCCATCTTACTTTTTTTTACATCTCGAAATTAATCATGATGATAAAAAATATACTTCTTGATTTGTTTGTCAACAACATACATAAACAAATGTTTCTCTATTTCACACCTATTGTCGCTCTCTCTCAAATCGAGACAAAACAACAATGTCCTCTATCCAATGATATTACTTCTTCTGACATGATCTTCCCAACAAGATACTAAACTCAAAACCACGTCATCAGTCACCCAACCTCCAATCTCCATGGTCTCACCTCATGAGAACCATGTCATCCAAAATTGTCCCCACCTTGACACCAACCCTCATATCCCTCGTCAAGCCAATATTCCTAAACCAACCACACCACCATCTCCCGCTCCTCTAGAGACACTTGGGCCTCCTCCTAACCCCATATATGACTTCTTACTCCAAAAATATCCTACAATCTCTCAATCCTCCCAATCTCCTAAATTGTTGGATCGCATTCCACCCACATCCCATTTTGACAATTCTATTTCATCCACTATTAATAGGCATGTCCAGCCATCTCAACCTCTTCACACTTACATTCCTACCCATCGTATGCTCCAACCGTCTCAAACTCTTAACACACATATCCCCACTTATCATTTACCACAACAACCTACCCTACTTCAACAAACACATCATGTCCCTATTGTTCAAAGTCAGCCTATACAACAATCCCAACCCATGACACATGTTAGTCCTTACCAAACAGTCCCTCACCCACCTACATATCCACAAATTAATCAATTGTCTTATCAAACCATTTCACAAACATCATATCCACAAACTTATCAACCACCTTATCAGACGCTTCACCAAACACCCATACATCCACAAACGCATCATTCACCTTATCACACTACATTTCAAACCACACAACCAATCCAATCTCAACCTAACATCGCGTCAAATGATCCTATTCACGCCTTAATGAATCGGTTAGCCATTTTAGAAACCCTTACCGTAACACCCAAGAACACCTTATCCTATGAACACATCTGTAATGAACCCATTCATCCATCGGTTCCAATCAAACCCTATCCTCCTCATTGGAAACTTCCTACATTTACTAATTTCAACAATAAGGAAGATCCCCAACAACATCTCCTCGCATTTAAACACGCATGTTGTCTTATTGCGTATGATCACGATCTACTTCTTCACACTTTCCCCATGTCTTTGTCTGGTCTCGGGTTGGACTGGTACAACAGTATCCCAAAAACATTCCTTATTCTCTTTCACTCAACTTGCACAGTTGTTCTTAGAACACTTTTCTATTAATATCGCATGCAAAACCACTATCATTGATCTATATACCATTCGATAGTTTGAAGACGTTCCCATCACCAACTTCGTCACACAATGGCATGGTGTTATAAACCAAGTATCCTTCTCTCTCCCGCAAACCAAACTCATTGAATTATTCTCACATTCGTGTGCAAAACATATATCATCTACTTTATAGATCCAATCATTTCTAACCTTTGATGAAGCTTTCACAATGGCTCGCAAACTTGAAACTAGTGCCATTGAGCAGGGTCATCTCAAACTCAGATTGGCCAAACCTAAAGTTGAATCTACTAAACCATTCACACATAACAATAAATTTAATGGTACATGGCCAACACTATGGTCATTAAACCCTTGTCCCCATCTACATCAAGCACATGGTCTCAACAACGATCCCCTCAATCAATATCCAACTACACTTCCTTGGGAGAATCATATAGCTCTGTGTTTGAAAAATTGATGACCGTAAAATCCATCCAACTTCCTCCCATACGACCCGTGGACAACTCACAAGCCAAGCCTATTTGGTATCACGAAGCCCACTATTGTAAATATCATCGAGTCAAAGGTCACGACATTGAGAAATGTCGTTCCTTCAAAGATCATGTCCAACAACTCATAAATCAAGGGGATATTCAAATTGATAGCTCCATGACGAAAACCTAATCAACCACCAAGAAATCAAGCCACACCCTTTACATCTCAACTATCAAATGCTTATATGATTGACACTGTCAATCAAGATCCCATCTTATCACCAACTCCACATGTTCCTACAGTGGACATTATGCCCACTCCTTATGCAAAACCTGTTGCACCCACAACTATCACACCTATGACAACTTTTACTATTTGTCCTTAAACCTACACCTTCTCCTATCCTTATCACATCCACATCAAATTTGACTATACCATCCACTTCGATCACATCCACTTCAAACATACCCCAATCTACCACATTAGATTCATATTTAGCACCTATTTCAGCCCCACTGATATCCACACATATCCCTACATCTCTCACACCTACTCCTTCACCCACATCTGCCTCAAACACACCTGTTACTACACCTACATTACTCACAACCATCCCAACTAAACTCAGTTCTACTACATGCACCCTTACAACCCCACCTTCAACATCAACCCCTTTAGCAAACATATCATTCTTACCCCTCGAAACATTTATGAAACAACCAGTCCCTTCTACTTCTACACCTGAAAATGCTCCTACATTTGTTGCATTACCCATAATGTCTACTCCATCGGTTATCACATCACCCACATCTCCAAATATCCCAAAAATGCCTACATCTTTATCTATGCCAACTGACCCCTATATCTATCATACCAACAAATACACCTATCTCTACCTTGACATCTTTACCTATATCTTCACCATGGCCACATCACCAGTCTAACCCCAATACTCTTTGCCTAATTTTTCTATCACACCAACCAAATCCTCTCGATCTGTAACCCTATCAAAGATACCCTTTGGAACATCTACTAAACCAACACATCCACCTAAATCAAATAAAGATGATTTACCTTCTCCCTCTATAAAATCAACTCTTTCCATGTCCAAAACTGAAACAATCCACATCTCACATAGATATCATTAATCACATCATACAAACACCTATCTCTCCATTAACATCCTCATCTTGTTTTAGGACATTTTCTCCATTAATAACCACACCACCACTATCAGATCCTCCGGTTGAAATTATTATCATCCCTGCTAGAGGTAAATCTTCTCGAGTTGAAGTCTAAGGCTTAGGGGAAAACATCCCCAACAGTCCCCTGTGCATCCTCAGAAACATTCAAGTTTTCCCTCTTCTCAACAATCCAATGCCACAACATCTATTTTAGGATCAGTCTCTCCATCTATGACATCTTGCAACAATCAATCCACATCCAAAAAATACAATCCTTCAACCAAATTTGATTTGTCCTCCAAAACATATGAAATTCACCCATCCAATCTACATCCACTTTTTCTCCTAACTCCAAGCTGAGATATCCTATCAAAACCCACAAGAGTTACCTTCCCCATGACACTTCAATGGGGTCTTACACAGATATCCTTTGACATTTAACTCGAACATCTATCATCACACTTCCTCCTATTAAAGCCTTTAATCCCTATGGTCCCAAGCCATCATGGTTCAATCCTAATTGCAGTTGCACTTATCATCGTACCTCGGGCCATGACATCGAACATTGTAAGGCATTTTGGACAATCGTCCACAATCTTATTGAGAAAGATGATTTCCTCATTCAGGGGAAAGTTCCTTCTCCATCTACCTTGAATCCAATTCATATCCCATCTTTTGGGTCTCCCATGATTCCTCCATCCACATCATCCCTTAATATCCCTCCTACACACGACATTCCTCCTAAGGAAGGTCCTCCATTGTTCATCAATACCGCTTATCTTACTAAGCACACTTGTGGTCTCCGATCATTTACCCCATCCAAATCTAAAACAATCTCATCTAAACTCTTTCGACATCCTTTAACTCCTTCACATTTAACTTATTGGGGGAACAACCTTCCCTCGCCCTTGAGCATCATCATCCATACAAATCCCTTGTCACTAGGGGACTTCACTCTTTGACATTGTTTTTTCTACCTCCTTCACATTCATCCAATCTAAACTATTTCTGCCCAAATCCTCACTCATTTTAAGTCCACCATTGTGGACCATATTTATGCCTCTTTTGAGACCTTTTGTCTCTCCATTGAGGGACCTTTTTCTTGAAGTCCACCATTGTGGATTATTTTTCCATATTTGAAGTCATCTCCTTTTGAGGCCATGTTTGTCGTCTCCATTTTCTTATCAAAGTCCACCATTGTGGCCATATTTATGCCTCTTTTGGGGCACCATTTTTTCATCAAAGTCCTCTTTTGAGGCCATGTTTGTCTCTCCATTGAGGGACCTTTTTCTCGAAGTCCACCATTGTGGCTATATTGTGTCTCTTTTGGGACACCGTTTATTTCATCAAGTCCTCCTTTGAGGCCATGATTGTCCTTCTATATTTATGTCTCTCTTGGGGCATCATTTATTTTCATCTAAATCCACCATTGTGGTCATATGTTTGTTTCCTTAAGGACATAGTTTTATTTCCTGCTTGTCTATCATCTCATCTTATTGCAACTTCAATGTCTTCCCTCTCTTGGTGGTAAACCAGAGACGTAACCTCTTAATGCATTGCACTTGTGACCAGTCTACTATTAGCATATCTACCAATGAGCACTTAGTTACATCCTTAGATCATTCCTTCATCCTTAGCCCCTTCCATTTTTCATTGTAATGATCTGAATTATGTGGTCTACCTTCACTACTTTGATGTGACCCATAACCATTACATCCATCACCTTCTCATTCTCCTATTGCAACCATGCAAAGGGTCTAGGGGTGTCTCTTGTACATTCCTTATCCCCTCCTAAGTGGTCTACTTAGCTATTCCCAGCTCTCCCCATGTGAAGCTAAAATTCAAGTATGCAAAAGAAAAATCAAAATTATCAAAAACAAATTGATCCCTTGAAGGACAACTGTTCATGCAAAAACATAAAAGCATACAAATCAAAATCAAATCAAAATCAAAAAGAATAGACCAATCCCTTGAAGGATGGCTATCATATTATTCTTGCCATCCATATTATGTATAAAGTAGACCATACCCTCGAAGGATGGCTACTCTATTATTATGGCATCTGGAAGGTTTCTCACATTGATTAGCCTTCATTTTATCAACATTTTCTGAAAGCTTCCCGCATTGATCAACTTTCTGCTATTGTTCTTTCTCTTTCCCAGAGTTGGGGCATAGACTTAAGGAACACCACCTTTGGAGAACCTTCTTCCCACGTACAAGTTACATCTCAATCCCTTTGTCATGTCAACATTAGGATTACGAGCATCTTTCATCCATATTTCCCTCACAGTATTTTGGTATAACTAACTATCGTTGGTTATGTATTAACACCTGCTATTGGTTGCAAGTGCAATGCCTTGAGTGGTAACCTTTCTTGTTTATCTCCAATCCAGTTCGAAACATAGTTTCCTTGTACACCCTTGCTACAACTATGTTCCTTGTTCATCTCATCAAGGTAATCTTTTATCAAAATCACATCAAATTTCACACATGAATTCTATATCTATCCATCATCTCCATGAATGTGCTTACAAATACACTTTTTGGTTTGTGAATTCTACTTGATCGCCATTGCAGTTTGTGAATCCTACTTGAGGATCCTTCTCAAGGAAGGTTCGTTATCCTGCAGCTCCTTATCTCTCAACATGTTCAACAACATCTTTGATCCATTTCTCTTTGCTCCCCATTTCCACTCATCCCCATTTGTCTCCACATCATCCTTCTCACCTTTTTGTCCCCTTGCACCACGCTAGATATCTTACTTTTCTTTCCTCTTGAGTTTCCCTTTCACTCTTCCACTTTCAGTTTGACAATCTTACTTAACCATCCATACAACTAGAGAATCTTAGTTAAGGTATATCTTCTTCCTTGGATCCTCCTGTTGTATAAGATTCTCCACCATTTCCTCTTTCAGCGGATGACAATCACCGCCACAAACGTCTTTCCACTCCTCCTTTTCTGCTTGACACATTTGCATCATCACTCCCACCACGTGGGCATCCCAATTAAGGATTTCCCTTACACTCTCCATCTACACTGCATATGTTCCTCCATCCACTCATGTCACACTCCTTTGTTTCCTTGTTATCACTTTGATATCACCTCCTTTCATCTCTTGTTCCATTTTGGTATACACTACTCAGTCTTTTCATCATCCTTCTTCTTCTTCGGCTTGGCGATCCTACTTAACCATCCCCGTTGCAGGGAAATCTTACTTAAGAGTTCCTCTTAAGAATGGTTTTCCATCTGACCCTTCCACCTCCCATCATATCTTCCTCATCTTCTATCTCCCACCTCTCATCGTACTCATCCACTCCAACCAACCCTTCCACACCTGTATCCAATACAATGTTGTCTTTCTCCTTCCATATCATCACTCTTCGGTTTGGTGATCTTACTTAACTCCTTCTACGGCATGGTGATCTTACTTAAGAGTCCCTCTTAAGCATGATCTGTCATCCTGCACTCACCCACTACCCCACATTCTCTCCATCTACATTTTCTCATCATTCCCCATCATCACATCCTCTCACCTCCTCTTTCATTCTCGCAAACACCACTTCCTACTGGTCCTTTTTCATCTCCATCATCCGTTGTTGGGTAATCTTACTTAACTGTTGCTTCTCCATTCATTTTGTGTCTTGTTTCTTCATTTTACTCTCATTCATTCTCATCCACTGCATCCTCTCCTCGCCTTCATCTTCCTACACATCGTTATCCCTCCTTTCTTTACTCTTTCCACTCCATCTTCTAGAGTTCTCCCATATATCTACCCCCATACTTACCCGTCATTGTCATTGATCATCCCCTAACATTCTTTCATCATCATCTTCTATTTCCATGCACTAGTAATTATTGGTGGAATTCTCCTAAAAATCACTCATCCCCATTCTGCACATCCTGAATCCTTTTCTTTGACCCCTCTATTCTATCTTCATTCCTTCCTTCCTCTGTGCCCTCTGATCATTATCGAGGGACTTCTCCTAATGTCCCTTCATTGGTGTTCCCCCTCCCATTCTTCATTTACTTTCTGCCTCATCTCATCTTTTGTCCCATCCTTTCCTACTGATCATTATCAGTGGATTTCTCCTAACATCCATTCACTGGCATTTCCTCTCTTATCCCTTCCTTTCTTTTTCCTCACCATCTCTCCATCTTCCATTCTTCCTTGCCAATTTCTTCACTGTCTTCATCATACACCCTCTCTCTATTTTCTCGTCATCAACTTATCCTCATCTCATGCATCTCCACTTCTTTTCCAATCTGTTTCTTTCCTCCCCTCAAGCTTCTCTTTATGTTCCTTATGCTGCTCACTCTTTATCAAATATCTCTATTCTTTCACTTCCTCTACATAATTTTCTCATCGTTCTCCTCCTTTTTGATCCTCATCTTATTTCACTTCCTCTACATCGTCCTTCTCCTCAATTTACCTCGCACTTCCCCTTGTCGATAACCTGACTCTTCAGTGTTGTCCCATCTCCTTTATCATCTCACCATCCACATGCATTTCCATGTGGTCAGTTCCATATTATTTGCCTTGGATTTCCTCACTATGATCTGTTTCCTTCAATTTTCTTTTCTCTATCATCTCTTTCATTTTCCATTACCTCTCTACCTTCCTCTACTTCATCCTCCTTCACACCTTTCATTTTAAATAACTCTCTCTCTTTTCATAATTTCACCCTCTATTCTGTTCTTTTTCTTGTCTTCTCTTTACTTGTCCTTCTTCATTTCCCCCTTTCTCTATAATCCTTCTTTGTTATCTTCTTCCTCCCCTTTCATTCCTTCTTTTCTCCTCCTTCGTCTCCATCCCTCTATTCCATACCCCTGTTGCCTTCACATTCGGTCTTTCTTACTCTTCTCATAATCAACCAATCCTCCTGTCCATTCCCTTTTCTCTTTCTCAACATCCCTCACACCTAGAATTCACAGTCAATGCCAATGTTTCTCCATTTATGTACCACCATCAATCCATTCATTATCATTCTCATTCTTCTCTCTGTAGCATTGACCTCTTCTCTTTTTGAGAACCCTGTCACATCTTTTATCTTCGCCAGTCCTCTTGTAGGGACATCATCATATCCATTTCTAAGAATCTCTTCCCATCTTCCTTTGACATTTTTTCTTGGAAGATACCATAACGGCCATCACCTATCTGATCTTGTTCTCTTCCATGAATATTTTCTCTTCTTTTGTTTTGTCGCAAAAGTATCTTGACTTCTTATCCTACTTATCAAACAAGTAGGACTTCTTTTTTTTCACCTTCTAATTTACTAACACTTATGCATCTTTCCTATGAAACATGATTACCATCATATTTATCACCCTTTTAGGGGAATTTTATCTCACCCTTCTATCCTATTTTCTCATCATGTGCACATTTATGATTATTCCCCCTTGGGCATTCTTATTTACGCATCCATCTCCCATTATGTCATCTTTCATATGCCTTATGTTGGGGCACCTTTTCATCCTTGTACTTTGTCAATGCATATAAATCACTTTTTGTCCTTCTCGTGCCATGTGATGGGGCATCATTATCTTCATCCGTCCCTTTTGTGGATGCATGATTTTTCACACTGATTCCTTGCAGACAAAGGATTTCACACATCTTTTGCATTTAGTTGCACATATTTTGATGTTTTCCTATGACCCATTGGTCATCTTGGTTTACATCCATACTGCAGTGGTCTTCACCCACTCACTGGTCTGTAGAACATTGTCATCTGTCTCCGTTAAGACCACAATTTTCCTCTACCGATGTGATATTAGAGTCACCGCCATATTTTTTTTCATTTTTATTGCGATCCTTTTTTTACCTGGGGCATCTTGCCTTTGGTCATGTCTTCATCCATCTTTAGACACATATTTCATCTAACCCTTTTTGTTTTTGTCTCATGGCTTGCTATCGCAAACCACTCAACAAAAAGGGGCAAATGTAGACACCAATTTTTGGTATAACACCCCTCCATCATCTCGTGTTCATGTAACTTCCCCTCTCACCTTTCTCTTTTCTTAAATTTAAATAAATCCCATCCATTTACTCACCTTTATTTAATTAATTATTAAATGGGCTTCCATGTGGACCCATTTGATAATTAAGATTTTGGCATTTTCTCCCATATCAAATTATTCAATCCATGGGTATTAATATACCCATCCGACACCCTTTTCTTAATTTCAAATGGAATACTTTTATCTCACCTACCCATTCAAATCATGCTCCCCACTACATCTAATAAGTCAAACCGTGGGCCCCACGTGATCACATCATATCTCTTAACTCGGGTTACTCTACCCAACCTCGGTTACTTATTAACCCCCAATCTAACCTCACCTCCAAGCTATAAATATGGGTTTTCCCCCATATTTCAAAGGACCCCCCGACCTGTAAAAAAGGACCTGGACTGACTGGAAGAGAGAGGAAATAAGTTAGAAAATTTGGGAAAATGTTGTTTTGAATTCTAAGCTTCTTATTTATCATTATATTCTCATGGTGCCCCCAGGTAATGACACTGTAATCCCCACAATACTCTGCTCATGATTACTTAGTTTGCATAGCATGGTTCTTGTTACACGTTGTGTTTGGATCAGATCAAGAGCACCATCTACATACCCTACAATGTCAGGTTCCTTTGTTCATCACCCTTGCATGTTATCTATTTATCTTGTATTTTATCATTATCTTTCTGGACATGGGGGTTGACATCCTCCAAGGAAGTTAAAATCCTCTTGGAACTGACACTATCTGGGAAACCCCCGCATATTGTTATCTAATCTTATTTGTTTCAGTTTTGCAGATCTAGCTTCTTTTATCATACATCTATCTTCTTTGCACCCATAGATCCACATATGCATCTGAGGTCCTAAGCCCTGTTTACATGTTTTATGTCTGGTTTGCGAGGGTGATTAGTGGAACATGCCTTGTTTTTGGAGACATTATGATATGTTGGATTCTATTGGTATTGGAATGTTGTCGGGATCACTTGAGATGTGAGTGGGAGAGGAGGAGGTTGTTTTTGAATTGGTTTAGACTCTTTGATTGTGATGTTTAATTTAGTGGAAGGATGGGGTCCCAAAATAAAAGGCAGGGAGGAGAATATGGATACAATTGGGTTCTTATCTTTGGATCGTGATAGTTCAAGCATCCGGCGTGGACGTTGCAGGTTTTCCTATTTTTGGATATTTAGATTTTTTGGGGGGTGTTATGGATTAAGGGTTTTCTGGTTTAGGTGTCGTATCGGGGTTGTTCCATGAAATTAGATCTGGAAGGTCAATAAATAGCATATTTTTTTGTACAACAAAGAGTAGAAGATTTTATTTTAACATGGTAATCTTACTTAAAAGGCATAGAGTCAACACTAGCATTTTCCGCATTCTCATTGTTAAGAGAAGTGGAAGAGACAAGTAGATATATCTTTTTTTCTTTAATTAGGAAGAGAAGAAATAAAAATAGGTATATTATTATTACATTGAATAGGAACACATTCATTTACATTACTTTCTAAATTAGGAAAAGGAAAATATTATTTATTTCTAATAGTTGGACATGCATCAATGGTTTCATTTGTCATTTCAATAGTGAAGAAAGGAGAATCATTAAGCATTTCATTAATTAAAGGAATATGTCAATCATGCAAATCATTTTCATCATCATAAGAGTAATCACTTTCATCATTAGTTACATCAATAATGTGCAAAGATGGGGCATTCTTCATACAATTAGTAGAAGTAAAAGCATTGCATTCACTATTAATAATTAATTGTCATATTATTATAATCATTCATATTATTATCATTAGAAACATGGTCAATGATAAAATTTGTTGGTATAAGTGAATTTTTCTCACAATTATTATCCAAATCATCAATACGATTATACACATACTCATAAATATTATCCTCAGAACGTGTCTCATAAGTATTGTTGAGGCTAGGGTTGACAACCTCTAACTCAAATTGGTGGGTAATAGTTGTAGGAGGACCAAACATGTCATCAAAAGACCTAATAAAAATATATTTATGGGCATGAGAGGCATGCGGATCACTTCAAATTTATTTCCCATAGAGTGACAATATGAGAAACTTCATCTTATAAATAATCATCATAAACAAAACTAAGGTGTGATGTGAATAGATCCTTACTTGTGAGCTCATAAGGGGCATGGACCTAGTTAGAGGGATAGTTTCCCCTATCAAATTATGAAGTACGAGATCTAGTGCAAGCCATGAATGCACAAAAGATGGCTAACCATAGAAGAAAAAAGTATACAACAAATGATAAAGGGAAAACCCTAGGACAACTAGACTTTGCAACTAAAAGGCTTACTTAAGATAGGGAACCTATGCCAAACTAGGTGAAGGGTTTGAATAAAGAAAAGGTTTACCAAAATTTTCAACCATAGATTAATTAAATAGGTCTATTTAATTAAATACAATAGGACTAAATTTGTATATAAAATAAATAAGTAATTCAAATTACATACATTGCATTAGAACATTGGAAACTATAAGATGATAGATTGATAAAGCAAACAAGAGTAAAATTAGGTATTGAGAGTTCACTTAGCTTGTTTAGATAATATTCTAATTATGTCATTAGTGAATTTGGGATGTTTGCAAAACCCTGAAATTGTGTCCAACAACTCATTTCCTACCTGTGCGTAGAAATTTCAGATAGTATAGCTATGTTTTGGACTATATTATAAGATCAACAAGAAAACAACTTGATAATGTCATAATTAGATGGGAATTATAAATAATGGCTACAGAGGAAATTTGCATAGTATTGGGATAACATGAAGATTGGTCTAGTCAAGGAATTGATTTCCAAGTTGAAGATGGGAATGGGTTTCAAACTCTTTATATACCCAAATTGTTTCATGATTCAACTATCGTGGGGGAAATCTTAGTTAATTCATTCACTGAGACAGTTGGAGAATCATCACTCGGTGCAAGGATTTCGATTCCTAATTATATCATAGTAGCAAAACAGAAGCTAACTACATCAAAAGGAGGATTGAGGATTACAAATTACAAATTTCCAAAGTTGATTTGGAACCCTGGTATTTGTAGGGGATTTATTGTAAAAGAGAGTTAGAGCTAAACTATACATTACTTGAGGGAAATAAATTTTGGGAGGGAAGGACTGTAATATCCCCTTCTTGAGATTACTATTGGAGAAGGCCCTTAGCCTATCCGGTATTTTCCTGTGGGATAAAGCGGTGGGAAAAGGGGAAATAAATTAATAATTTAACTTAAGTGCAAATGTAACTTTAATTATAAGAACTTATGTTTTATTATTTATTTCAAAAGTGACTTTATGAGATAAAGTTAAAATATAAGCATTACTTTCTTGAAATAAAGTAAAGTATTACTTTATTTTAATTAAACTAAAATGCCAAAGTAGGATGTCCCATTTGGGGACTTTGTATGGATATATGAGCCCATGAAAAGAATAAAAGGATGTCACTTTGGTCATTTGGGATATCTTCTTAGCCATTTTCATAAATTCCATGAATGGTTTGAGTTATTGCTTCAAATTTTACATTAGAGGATGAAAACCCTCTTGTGGATGAAAACCCTCCATTGTAACCTCCAATCTACCAAGGTATCCTTGTTCAAGGGTCATAATTGAGCTTCACATCATTTTGACATATCTATTCCAGCTAGGGTAGCATTGGAATTCAAATCTACATCAACACCATATTTCATAGTGATATAATAGTTAAGGAATCATTTATAGATTCAAATCTTCATCAAATTTAGTCAAGAAAATATCATATTTTCAGCTTGCTTCAGTGTCGCTACATTATTTGAGGGATTATTGAATTCATTTTCATATTACTACAATGTTGCTACAATAAATTATGGAAGATTTCAGCTTGGAGAGGATTAAATTCTAGATTCAATGTGGTTGAATATTGCTATCAGATTTGGCAAAAATCTCATCACTACGATTAGTTGTATTTTTTAATTTTCAGCGTTGAAAAATAAATTTATTTTTTTTACTTTCAGGGTTTATGAGATTGTATTTGATTCCAACAGTTTTTATAAAATATATTTGAGGGTTTTCGGCGATTTCCATTCTTTGGTGCTTTAATTTTGAAGAGTTGTTATAACAATTATATCAAAAAATCAGCTTGTTGTCATATTGCATAAGGGTTTGTGGAAAAACTCATATTTATTTGATTTATACCCTAAGGGTCCATTACACCAAATGAGATTAATGATTCAAAAATTATTTCTTCCTTAGTAGTGATCATGGTAGAAAACAAGTAGTTGAATTGGAATATGGTTTAGGTGATTACGATGAAGAAGTAGATACTCAAACCATCCAAAAATGTATTAACAATTGGGCACAAAACAACCAACAACACATTGAATATACAAGTATTAACTCAGAGTACCATGGAACCAAGCAAATTATAATCCATTTAGGAATAACACTTTACATAAACCATTGATTATTAGATGAACAAGAATTAAAACTATTTGATGCCTTACACTCACATTCAAAGTAATTTGCATTGAAATAAAATGATATGAAGGGAATTCACTCTGAAATCTACACTCATTGTGTTAACATAGATGATGTAATGCCAATCAGAAAACCCCAATGAAGGACAAAACTTGCACTCATAAGCATAGTTAAAATTGAAATTGAAAACCTATCACCAGTAGGGTTTATATATGCAATTTCAAATATTCAATGGGCCTCCTCATTGGTCATAGTACCAAATAAAAATAACAAATAGAGGAATTTTGTAGAATATAAAGGGCTTAATAAAGAAACCTAGAGAGATTATTTCCCTTTTCCATTCATTGACCAATTTCTAGACAATCTAGGTGTAAAGCAATATTTTTCTTAATTCTTATATGAATTTGATGGGCATATCCAAATACATGTAGCACCAGAATACCAAGATAAAACTACATTTACCTTCCCATGGGGAACATTTTCATAGAGAGTCTTACCTTTTAGATTGTGTAATGCACATGTTACCTTTCAACGTGCAGTTCTTACTATCTTTTCATAATTAACTAATGAATGTGTGGAAGTATAAATGGGTGATTTCACTTTGTATGGAGTATATTTTAATGAATCCCTTAAAAATATAGATAAATTCCTCACTAGGTGTGAAAAATATCAGTTTTCCTTAAGTTATGATACGTGTCTAATAAAGGTAAATCAAAGCATTGTATTGGGTCACCATATCTTGCCTGAAAGAATATAAGTATATCCCAAGAAGATTAAGGTTATTACACATATGTTGGAACCTAAAAATCAAACAAATGTTTTGAGATGTGAAGGATACTACAAATGAGTAATTGAGGATTTTAGTAAACTTATAGCACATATGTTTTCCTTACTGAAGATTGTGAGTTTTTGTGGACAGATAAATGTCAATAATCTTTAGAGACAATAAAAGAAGAACTCACTTCCACTCTAATATTAAAAGGACCTAACTAGAAACTTCATTTTTACATTCAATTTGATGCTTCTAATGAGGTGATATGAGCATTTCTTGGTCAGAAAGAAGAAGGAAGTGGAATGTACGCCTTTATTATGCCAACAAAAACTTGATGGGAAAAAAATTGAAAGGAATTACTCAGCCACTGATAAATAATTTCTTGCTATTGTTTATGCTATTAATAAGTTTCATAATTATATTATTGGTTATAAAGTAATAGTATAAACCGATCATTCAACAATCAAATACTAAATAATTTAACCAATAGTTAGTGGATTGATCATTAGATGGTTGTTACTTTTACAAGAATTCAATGTAGCAATGATTAATAAGCATGGAAAGGATAATGTGGCTACAAATTTATCATCTACATTGAATATTTCAAGGGAGAATTAATCATTCAAAAATGATTTTCCAAATGAGAAAATATTTGCAATATCAACAAATTCACCTTGGTTGGTATACATGACTAACTATCTAGTTGCATGGAAGTTTCAATCTGAATTCAAAAAAAAAATAGAAGAGCCCCTTCTTAAACATAACTCAATGTTCAAGTGGCTTTATAAAAAATTATTTAAATGTGGACGTGATAATATGTTGTATAGGTGTGCACCTGAAGATGAATTCTATGATATCATAAGGGCTTGTCATGATGAACAAACAAGAAGCCATTATTCAACCCAAAGACATATTTATAAGGTTCTAGACGATGGATGTTACTAGCCTTCACTATACATGGATGCGAATAAATACATCAGACAATGTGATCAATGCCAATGAATTGGAAAAACCACACTTTCCAATGAAATACCTCTCCATCCTCAAGTGGTTTTATAACCTTTTGAGAAATTGGGATTGGATTTCATTTTCCCTATATAAATGTATTATGATACCAAATTGGTTAAAGCACAAGCCTTGTGGTTTTCTCAAGAAGAAAAGGTTGTTGATTTCTTGTATAACAAAATTCTTTAGATATTCGGAGCACTTGGACCAATTATTTTATACCAAGGGCCACATTTATGTCCAAGGTGATATAATCATTCAATGAACATTATTAGAACAGACATAGAAAATCATCCCCTACCATCCCAATCCAACAGTCAAGTGTAAATCATTGATAGAGAGGTAGAAAGCATTTTGACAAAGACAGTGGCCATCAATTGGAAAGACTCAACATATAAGCTACAAGAAATAGTTTGGGATTACAATAAAAATTGGAAATAAACTACAAGGTTCACTTTATATGATTTGGTCTATGGTAAAATAATAATATTTATCATTGAATTCAAATTTTAAACATTGAGAACAACAATGGATATAGGAATTGACTTAACACAAGTACAACATGAGAGGGTCTCACAATGGAATGAACGAGATGTGATGAGACTTGAAGCATTACAACAAACAAAAATCTATCAACAACAATAGAAAGTATGACATAATTGTCATATAAAAGAGATAAAATTCAAAGTTGGAGACTGAAATTTGTTGTTTGATTCTAAGTACAAATATTTTGTAGACATTGAAATTTGGTATCTGCACTTAAGTAACACTTGATTTGAATATGCATTATTGTTATGTTAGACAAATTCTTCATTCCCACTTAGCATTTTCTAAGGTCCATTGTTTAACTTTTTTATCTTTACACACTAACATGTCGAGACATCCTAAGAATTGAATGCATTAAATCTATACAAAACATCCTTTTACCCAATCCAATCTTCATTTAGGATGTTCCCTACTCCTGTCCAGAACCGTACAATTTGGTCAGAGCCATACCATACAATCCTGACCTCTTTCTATGGTCTTGGATAGACATGTCTTCCAATCACACTTTCAATTTGAAATCTTTCAGTGGTTATTATACTTCATCTGGGTCATCCATTCTTAGATAAAGCATCTACAGAACCCTATATAAGCAAGTAAACACTACCTCATTTTCTAACCTAGAACTCTTAAGGGAAATTCACTAGAGCAACACTTCATACAATTGCAAAATGCATCCAACGCTCCTTAAATCTCAAAAATTACACATATACAATTATTACTTCATTTGTCATGAGGAAGAACGAAAATAGTTTATCTTGGTAGTCTAATCACTCTCTTGACTCAGCGAATAAATTTCCCTAGTCAGTACATTACTTTTCTTACACATTTATCTTTGAGTACTTAGGATTCATTGTGGTTGTAGAAATCCTTGATCTAATATGGGGAAAAACTCCCCCTATCGGTTACTAAAGTGCTCTTAAATTCTGATTAGTAAAGGGAATTCCTTGTTCAAATGAGGAACAAAAGCTAGTTCTTGTAGTTTTCTTTATGATTCAAGTCATCTAGCTTTCTCCATTGGATCACTCGACTTAATCACATTTTGATTCGATCTTGTTCCATAATACATTTTTATTTTTTCAAATAACTTAGGAAGCATACACATCAGGTCTGAAGCTACAAACTAGGTCAAGGCAACCATATCTCTCATTTACAAGCATCCAAATATCCTCTCTCCAACTAATTTAGCAAGATCCAAGTAAAATAAAACATAGTCAAAGCAATTGCCAAATCTAATTGATTTATCTAGATATCACATGTTAGGTGGAGAATGACGTGCAGTTTGAGGCCTCTTTGGAGTAGTGCCAACGTTGGCGGTGCACGTGGGTTCCCACAACCCTTCTAATTTTTGTTTTTCAGGACTCTTCATCCATTTCTAGGGTTTGAAATTATGACCAGTGCATGTGCAACAACTAGGGTTTTAAAATGACAGAAAAATCTAGGAAAGCGAGCAACCCAAAAAGTTGTAGAATCTATCTCAAAGCGGGTCTAAGACTATACAAAAGGTCCTAGACTATATGGTATGGTCCTGAACGTGTTGTATGAACTTAACCTCAGCACAATTGCAGTCTTGGTCCAGTTTTTGATGGTTTCTCATGTTCATTTCTCCTGGTTTCTATGTTGTACAATCTCATATCTTTTCAAAAATTAATTGTGTAAAGTTAAGTTCCCCTATACTTACATTTTTTACTTTCAATTGCATGTTAGGCTAAGTGGTGTGTTACAATATTTCTTATATGATCTGAGTTGTAAATCTGATTTAGTGTTTGTATTGTACCATCCTTATTAGATCAGTAATCAAGTCTAATATATCCTACACCTAATTAAATTTAACTAAGAATTTAATTTCGGATTAAATGGATTTCAAAGGAAAACTTTGAAGTCACTAGGTAGGACCGTATTAAATAGAATAATATTTTAGAAATGGATTTTTTTGTTTATTTCTTGTTGATGGAGACTCAAGAACACTATTGGTGAATAGGAATAGGTTATGCTTATGTAAATACCAAACCACTAAGGATTTTATCAACCTGATATTATCACACATAGAGTTATGTTGTGTGAAATAGTCCCCCTCTTTCACTATAATGGATCTTTGATTATGTGTTTAGAAGGATCCAAATAAAGGGAAATGACTAAAACCTAGAAATGATGTATCTTCTCTCCAAACATGTTAAACATGGGAAGTTGAAAACCACAAAATTGTGACTCATGTCCAAAAAAGTTTGTACTACAATTTTTATAACTAAAATTCTATTTTTTAGAATTTGAACTCTAATATGAAGGAAGAAAGGACAATGGGAAACGATTCAGGTATTTATCCTATTATTTTATTTTTAAATATACTTATAGATTATTTAATTACAAATATATCTACTTTCAAACGAATTTCCTAAATGAGCAACCTATCTACATCATGCAACCATAACAAAAGGGGGTGAACATGTTGATATGATGGTGCTTGATGGAAAATATAATTATTAAATGTGCCAAGTAAAAAAATTAAAATCTTTCCCAATCACCATAAAGGGATAGAAAGAGAGGATTAAGTGTGCATATGGAGATGTGACTGTGGAATGCCATGAATTCATTTACAATTGAGGGAGATGATGTTAGTACCTAAATATTTTGAAAAGAACTTGTAATTAGTTATCTCGTAATAGATCATATTATCACACTCCATAGTAGCTTCTCTCATTCAAGTTTGCATCCTCTATAATATTCTATCTATCATCACTCTCACTCATCAATATTCAAACTATCACCACTATCAATATTCTAGCTACATTTGCACAATATTCAAACTATCATCACTCTCACTCATCAAGTTATTTCTTTGTTTCCTTGCTACAAGGAATATTGCACGTTTAAAATTTCATTATACATTTGAGAATAACGGGACAGAAAAGGAAATATGAACAAAATTCCATCCAACAGTTATTGGCAAATGAAATGGTAGTGTTTTTTGAGAAATTTAAGGGTTATGACAAGAAGATTTTTTTTCCAAAACCATGAATAAAATCATTATGTGGTGTGTAGAGCCAATATAGTGGTAACCCCTACTATCATAAGTAATAGTTCTAGAATTCTTGATAATGGAGAAGATTTTGCAAATTCTAGGATTCTCTATGGTGAATTAATTTTGTTTTTTCATAAAGAATGTGAGTTGGCTCCATAGTCAGTTCACAGTAAAGAATGAGAGTGTAAGTAATTCGTAGGGATAGTCTAATTGAGCCTTGGAAGATATTGGTAAATCTTCAATAAAATTGCAACAAGAGGAAATAGAATTCTTAAAGAAAGTATTTCAAGGTAAATAGAACAATATCATTTCCTTACAACAACAATTAAATGATGAGCAATAAATATTCCTTACAAAAGAAGATAAAATCAATAAGTTAGAAAATGAATTGAGTAAATTTAGACATGAGGCTCTA
The DNA here is from genome assembly GCA_019776745.2 of Taxus chinensis. NCBI lineage: Eukaryota > Viridiplantae > Streptophyta > Pinopsida > Cupressales > Taxaceae > Taxus > Taxus chinensis. The sequence goes on from CM034146.1 coordinate 672,190,950, forward strand.
GTCATTCCTTGAGAGAAGGCTAAGATAGAATCTTTAGAATAAACTCTTCAAGAAATAAAATAAAATAAAAAATTTACACAAAAAATTTGAATGATATTCTTGTATTTCATCAAAATTCAAATGAAGAACAATCAAAGCAAATAAAAGAGAAAATAAGATAAGGATCCAATATCACTCCTCCAAACGAAAATAAAATGGTACAAAATGACTTTGTGTTTCCTTAAATTATAATACTTAGGGGTTCAAAAACATGGATAAAAAGGTTCTACTTTTTAGGTAGGCTAGAGATGAAAACCAGAAGTTAAAAAGGGAACTTGAGAAAATAAAGGTTAAAAATAGAGTCTTGAATCCAGATTGGTAGCATCACACCAGATTGGTGAGCATTTATTAACATAGTTTCTTTTGGGGGACAATAAATAGCTTATGGTATTTATTAAGAGTACCTTGTGGAGTACCTCATGATTTTGATGATGAAAAAGAATTTTTGGAGGCATATTTAAAGAGCACACCTGAGCAACAAAATCTGCCATGTGAGTTCTTTGTTCATAAATTTCCCGTAGTTCATTACACAAAATTTATGATTAATTCATTTGTGGATGATATTCAAATTAGGGTCTTCATCTTCCTCTTAAAAAATTAGGATGCCTTAGAGAATATAGTGAAAAAAATTCACGACCAATAAAAGAGTATAGGACACTTTATGAGGCATGAATATCCAGATACTATTTTTTTGAAGAATTAAAGAAACATGCACATACACCTAAATTGAAAGAGAAATACCTTGAGAATACCTTGAGAAATAACATGCATAGAGGGTTACAAAGAATACCCACATAAGTCTTTCAATATGACTTACTTGGTTTGTAATAGAAGGGGGGACCGACTAAATGATTCCTTAAGGAAAAGGCAATTTATCCCCCCAACCAGTTTAAGATGGTCCCTCAAGAGAGAAAATGCCACCATTAGATTAATGTTAAAATACTAAAATGAATCGGTAAGAATGAGGTTTAGAATATAAATGGGCGGATCTCCAAAAAGAATATGATCGAAGTAAGTTCTTGGAAACCCTAAATCGATCAAGAGAATAACATGAAAAATGGCTTGTAAGACCTTAAGTATGGGAGAGATTATGAGACCATAAATTATCTCATCTAAATATAAAACTAACATCCTTCTCTCTTGAATGGAAGATCTCTAAATTGGATCTAGATGTAGTTTTTAGAACATGTAACTTGTTTAAATTAAAATATAGGTCATATATTTGGTTTATTCTTTAGAAGTCATCGAGATCTAAAATGTTTATGAGTTCTAACATTTCTTGGTGAATAGATATAATATCTTATATATAGATACTGAGTCATTGAATATAAGTTTATTAGCACAAGGACATCATAGTGGAGATCATTTATAGATTGTTTTGAGCCTTCGTGATGTTGATAAAAAACAACTCTAGAGTATTTAAGCCATATAGAGCTAGCTCTAGAGCATACCAACCTTAGAGTATTTATGAAGATTTGGCTTCAGAGTGTTTCAGACGGCTCTTGAATATTATCTAGGAAGCTCCCGACAATGATGCAAGGCAATGTTGGATACTCTTGTGACATGGAAAAACTCCAAAGTTATATAGTGGCAATAACATTCTATTTTTGGAATAACAATCAATTTAGAATGTTGATAATATCATAATTACAAGAAGGAGAAGGTTTTGTGAGTCAGTGAACTATAACTATTCAATGCAGAAAGAACAAAGAGTTTTATACAATCAAATCCATAAATCTATTATTCTCCCACATTTTCCTTTGAGACAGTTCAGATGAACAATTATGTTTTATTAGGAGTCTCTAATTTAATATTCTCCCACATTTGTCTACTAGATAGTTGGAATGAAAATTTATGTTTTGTTAAGATCCTTTAATGTGGTATTCTTGGACACTTGTCCCCTAGATGAATGGGATTAATAGTTGTGTACTTTAGAAATCTTAAGTAGAAATTAAGGCCCCCATTCCTCCAACATAGGAATAGACATGCAAGCCTAATTTGCTAATGGTTGAATGAGTTGATTGGAGATGTTATAATATAAATGTAACCTCCTAAATCCATGGAGAAGATATGGTGAAATAGATTACAACAAAAAAATATAGCATACTTGCATTTTTTAAGACTTTTGTTGATTAATGTATACTATTAGTTTTTGAATATTTTGGGCACATCTTCTTAACTAATCTCGGTCCCATTCCAAGTGAGGAATAAAGATCCACTCAACCCAAGTAGGAAGGAAACTTTGTTGGTATTTCTAGATTAGATTCATTTCAATTAACTATTGAATTTATTTTTAGCAATAATCATTTTATTTCAAGTATCTCTTTTGTCAATAGTAAATGTATTACTGCATGGTTTAGTGTGTGGTAGCTATGTTGTTTAGATTTACTTTCAAACAATCTTGTGATTGTTTTCCTTTCAATTATTTGTTTCCACATGCTTTGAAGTAAATTAATTTAAGATTGTTCTTATATTTAGATTAGATTTGATTTGATTTCAACAACTTAAAATGGATTTGGTTTATCCTTTTTTTATTAAAGGTAAAAAGGGTTGAGGGGACCCTACATGTAATGAAATTACTTGTATAATTCAGATTAAGAGCAACAATAGAATACCAAATAACACAATATTTCATAATAATGATCTCAATATGCAATTAGAATAGCTTCGCCACTTCGAGGGGGCAACCTCCAAGCCATATAATAAGACTCAAGTGCTCCAATGATAATGAAATACTACCTATAATCCCCTATATATACTATTCATATGTTATGGCCATCACAAAGGCCGACCTATTAAGCATGAGAAAGTAGAAATGATATAATAAAATGATATGGTAAGCCACAAGTCGGCTACTCATATCCTATTACAAGAAATAGGTTAAGGGCGTAGCATGCCCTTCCCCTTCAAACCAATGTTGTCCTCAATGTTGAATAATCCTGGATGTTGTTGTAGAAAACCTTCATCCTCCCAGGTGGCGTCTTCTATGCTCAAATTCTTCCACTTGATCAGATATTCCTTAATGTCTCTAGTTCTCAGCCTCTTAGTACGTGTTTGCAAAATCTTCTCTGGCTCCAAAATGATTCTTCCTTCCTCGTCAAGTTCTAGTAACTCTATCTGGGCTTCAAATTTCTGTCCAATAACCTTCTTCAGGCATGAAACATGGAATATTGGGTATATGTGTGAAGATGGAGGCAACTCTAGTTTATAAGCAACACTACCAATTTTCTGTAGAACCTGATAAGGGCCATAATATTTAGGAGCCAATTTGTTTTCCTATTTCTGTTGCTTTAGGGACATCTGTTTGTAAGGCTGGAGACGTACAAAAACCTAGTCACCAATTTCAAAATGTCTTTCACTACGGTGTTGATTTGCTTGTTGTTTCATCTTGTTTTGTGCTAATGCTAACTTCTCCTTCAAACTAGCCAAAACCTGTTGTTGATGTTGAATGTGTTCCTCAACATCTCTGACCTTAGTTTGCACCCTCAAGGAGGAAGTGATAGAAGGTGGATGGTAACCATATAATGCTAAAAATGGGGTCATTTGAGAAGAGGTATGAAAAGATGTGTTATACCACCATTCTGCCAATGGTAGCCATTTAATCCACCTTTCTTGCTTATCTGATACAAAACAACGTAAATACCCCTCTAAGCATTTGTTGACCACTTCTGTTTGCCCATCATTTTGAGGATGATAAGATGAACTGTGAGCTAGCTGAGTACTCAAACATGAAAATAATTCCATCCAAAAATTACTTGTGAAAATAGGATCACGATCACTTACAATTATCTTTGGGGTTCCATGTAGCCTTTGAACTGTCTCCAAAAAAATAGTTACGACTGTATTGGCTACAAATGGATGTGATAGGGCACAAAAATGGGCATATTTTGTGAGCCTATCCACAATCACGAAAATAACATTCTTACCCTCTGAACAAGGCAATCCGGTGATGAAATCCATGGAGACCTCCTCCCGTCTCTGGCTAGGAATTGGTAAGGGTTACAACAGACCTGGTGTCTTAATTGTTTCCCCTTTGTTCTGTTGGCACACTAAACACTCTGATACAAACTTTTGTACATCCCCCTTGAGTCCTTCCCAAAAGAATTCTCTTTTTATTCTAAGATATGTCTTCAAAATCCCAGAGTGTCCTCCAACAGGTGAGGCATGTAGCTCTGTAATAATCTTATGCTTCAACTCATAATCTTTACTCAAGTATAACCTATCCTTGTACCATAGGGCATTACCTTTCCACTCAAATTTGTTAGATGTCATAGATCCTTGCTTGATATTCTGTATTAGAGATTGTGTATACTTATCTTGATTCCATTCCAATCTTGCTTCATCCACCCAATCGGCCGTCAACATGGACATTCCACATAGTAAGGCATCTGTGGATGTATCCCTTCTGGACAACGCATTAGCCACTACATTTTCTTTAACCTTTTTGTATATGATTTCAAAATCATAACCCAACATTTTTGTTACCCACTTTTGTTGTTCCTCAGATGATAACCTTTGCTCCAAAAAGTATTTGAGACTATCGTGATCAGTTTTTGCCTTGAAGTGTCTACCCATGAGATAGGGCCTCCATTGCTTGACTACATGAAGAATAGCCATCATTTCTTTCTCATAGACAGGTTTGAGCAGATCTTTTCCTTTGAATTGGTGACTCTCAAATGCAATTGGTCTTCCTTCCTACATTAGACCTGCTCCCAATCCTGATCCTGAAGCGTCACATTCAACAATGAAGGTTTTTGAGAAGTTGGGAGTAGCCAAAACTAGGGTGCTACACATGGCTTGCTTCAGCTGCTCAAAGGATTTAGTGGCTACGTCTGTCCAATGCAAGGCATCCTTCTTTAGCAATGCAGTGAGTGGGGTTGCTATTCTACCATATCCCCGCACAAATCTTCTGTAGTACCCTGTTAGTCCTAGGAACTCACACAAATTTTTGATATTTTTGGGCCTTGGCCATTCCACCATAGCTTTGATCTTCTGAGGATCAACTTTGATGCCTTCATGGGATACTGTTAGAGTAGGTATTTACCTTAGCTCATGTTCACCTAGGTACTTTATTTACCTATATTGTATTTATCCTCACCCACTTATGTGTGTGGATATTTCTTTTATCTTATTTAGATATTAGGAGATATTATCTAGTTGTTAGGTATATTTCTTTCCTTAATCTACGGTATTGACTAGTTCTTTCCTTGATCTATGTTATTAACTAGATCCTTGATGTCTAGTGACTCTCTTAAATGCTATTGGTCCTTCCTTCCTACATTAGACCTGCTCCCAATCCTGATCCTGAAGCGTCACATTCAACAATGAAGGTTTTTGAGAAGTTGGGAGTAGCCAAAACTAGGGTGCTACACATGGCTTGCTTCAGCTGCTCAAAGGATTTAGTGGCTACGTCTGTCCAATGCAAGGCATCCTTCTTTAGCAATGCAGTGAGTGGGGTTGCTATTCTACCATATCCCCGCACAAATCTTTTGTAGTACCCTGTTAGTCCTAGGAATTGCCACGAAGGATTTTTGAGATTTTTGGGCCTTGGCCATTCCACCATAGCTTTGATCTTCTGAGGATCAACTTTTACGCCTTCATGGGATACAATATGACCCAAGTACTCTACCTCTTGTACACCAAAAGAACATTTGGATGGCTTTGCATATAGAGTATGTTTCTCCAAAACTTCCAACACATTATTTACATGTTGTAAGTGTTCTTCCCATGTCTTACTGTAAATCAATATATCATCAAAGAAAACTAATACAAATTTCCTTAAAAAGGCCTAAAAATAGTGTTCATCAAGCTTTGAAAGGTTGAGGGCGCATTTGTAAGACCAAAAGGCATTACCAAAAACTCATAATGGCCCTCATGAGTCTTGAAAGCCATTTTATGAACATCTTCCTCTTTTATCCTAATTTGATAGTACCCCGAACGAAGATCTAATTTTGTGAAATAAACAACACCATGCAATTCATCAAGTAAATCATCAATTACTGGAATAGGAAACTTATCTTTGATGGTGTACTTGTTGAGTTCTCGGTAATCTGGACACATCCTCCATGTTTCATCCTTCTTACGTACCATGACCACTAGTGAAGAATATGCACTCTGGCTATGCCTGATGATACCTGCCTTCAACATTTCCTCCACCATTTTCTCGATCTCACTTTTCTGGGAATATGGGTATCTTTATGGTTTGATGTTAGATGTTTGGCTCCCTGGAATCAACTAAATGGCATGATCATGATCCCTAACTGGTGGTAGTCCCTTTGGAATTGTATCAAAAACAGATGAGTGAGCATCCACAATCTTCTGAAGAACGGGTGGCATTGAAGACTCTGTATTTTGTACTTCTATGGAAAATAGCTTTGCTATAAATCCATCCACTCCTTTTCTGAGAACCTTCTGCATCTGATGAGAGCTAATAATCTGTGGAGACTTAGCTACCATCCCATTCAATTGTATTGTCCTTCCATCTGAATGAAATCGCATGAACAATTCTTGGAAATTCATATCTATAGTACCTAAGGTTGTGAGCCATTGGACCCCCAAAACAATATCTGCCCCTCCCATAGAAATAGAAAACATAGGTGAGTCTAACATGTAGTCTCCCATGGAAAGCTTGATACTATGGCACTTTCCTGTGCACTTGACTGTCCCACCATCCGCAATCATAACTTGCATTTCTGGAGCAGGGTAAATAAAACAATTGAGGTGGGAAGCTAACTTACTATTTATGAAGTTATGAGTACTCCCTGAGTCAATCAACAACGTCACCTTCTGTTTTTTGAGATAGCCAATAACCTTGAGTGTTTGAGTAGTACTAATACCTAACAATGCATGGCAAGAAATTGTAGGTTGGTGATCCTTCTACTTCATCTTCTACTGGTTCCTCAGCCTCTCCTATAATTTCAGCTTCCTCATCATCCTCATTACCTCCGTCAATATAGAACAACTTCTTCTCAGCACATTTATGTCCCAGTCCATATTTTCTATCACAGTTAAAACATAATCCTTTTGCTCTCTTTTCTTCCATTTATTGAGGAGTCGGTCTAATTGGCCTAGCAAATGAAGGGGAAGAGATACTACGGTCTCTGGTGTTAATGAAAGGTGGCCTCCTACTACAAAGAACTTTTTCTCTCTGCACGACATGCCATGATAATAGAATCAGAAAGCTTGATTGGATTAAACATCCGTAACTCATGCTCGATGTGGTCCTTAAGACCCCTAAGAAACAAGTCATTTAGATTCTCTTCTAGAATATTCTCCACCCTTAAGGATAGGTTTTGGAATTGATGCACATAATCTTTGACTGATCCTTTTTGCCATAACTTTTCTAATTGACTAAAGTAGTTCTCTAAAACAATTGGAACTATAGTGCAATTGCAACTCCTCGGTACAAACTGTCCAAGTGACACCTAGACCATTCTTCTGCCTCTGAGCACATAACAAACGATACCAAACAAATTGGTCGGGTTCAAGATATAGGGATGCCAATGTCACCTTTTGTCCTGATGGTATTTGATGTAACTCAAAGAAGTTCTCCATTTGATTTATCCAATTCAGGGGATCCTTACCATCAAATTTGCGCATATCCACTTTCGGCATCATGGTTCGTGGTTGCAAATAAGTTTGATTCTGATGGGACTGGAAAAGTGATCCAATATGGTTAGTTTGTCCATGATTTTGAATTGAAGGTCCTCCTTGGTTGGTATGGGCCGGATTTGGGCCATACTGGTTACCCTTTACATGTTGCATGATATCATCCAACCGATGATTGATTTGGGCTATGTCTCCTTTAGAGGCCATCTCATATTGTACATTTCGCAACTCATACTCAAGTTGGCTCACCTTATGATCAACTGAGGTAAACCATAGTGCTGAGGAATCTATATTTACCCCTTCTAACTCCATCTCTTCAATCACTACCCCATCTTTATCTGGGGTTTTACCCGAAGTAACCGGTTTCTTTTTTGCTCTTGTGGAAGGCCCCGCCATGATGTCAAACCTTAGGGTTTAGGGTTTCAATACAATTTTGGCCGAACAGGAAAAAACACAGAGAAGATACTAATACTATTTTTTTGAGAGCTTTCCGAAAATGTAAAGAACTTGAAAATTTTCCACAATTTGCACCCTATGGAGCGATTTTATGAAAAACCCTAAATTTGTAATAAATCAAAAAAGTCTGAAATTTTTAGGGAACCTTACTTGAAATTCTTCGCAACTTTGGTAAAAATATCTCCCACCAATTCGCTCTGGTTCACAATATGTGGCGGAAACAAAAAATTAGGGTTTTTGCCCTAATTTCGGCCCAGATCGCAGCTCTGATACCACTTGTAATGAAATTACTTGTTTAATTCAAATTAAGAGCAACAATAGAATACCAAATAACACAATATTTCAGAATAATGATCTCAATATGCAATTAGAATAGCTTCGCCACTTCGAGGGGGCAACCTCCAAACCATATAATAAGACTCAAATGCTCCAATGATAATGAAATACTACCTATAATCCCCTATATATACTATTCATATGTTATGGCCATCACCAAGGCCGACCTATTAAGCATGAGAAAGTAGAAATGATATAATAAAATGATATGGTAAGCCACAAGTCGGCTACTCATATCCTAATACAAGCAATAGGTTAAGGGCGTAGCACTACCCCATACAAAGTATTATCAGATCATTACAAAGAGGCCAAGGGATTACCATTGAAGCCCAACCAAAAACCTAAAGTATCACAAAACAAACAATTAAGAGATACCACCATAAATGAATGTTTCCAAACAGTAGATAAGCAAAGAAATAACAAACCAACATTAAAACAAAAGAACTAACAACAAAACAGCTAAGAACTAACAGCAAAGAACAATTATCCCATTTTATTCATCATTATTTTATCAGGTCCCCCACTGTATTCATACAGCCATTCCATTCTTTGACAAGGGCGTCGATGGTAGATTTCCAATATTTGTAGTTAGGCTCAGGAATCTCCACTTTGGAGCCTTTTCCATCTTTTTCTTTTTCCTTTGCAAGTTCCATATAATGAATCATCTCTGCTAATATCTTGAGGTGGTGGATGGTTTTTTTTAACATTGAGGGATATGGACATCACGAATATGAAAAATGATTTCTTTCATCTTCAACATTTCCTTTTCCATCTCCAGGCTTCTCTCATTAGCATTTTTGAGTTGTTCACTAAGAACCAAAGAAGATAACTTTTCCATTTTTTCAGTTAGTTCCCTCAAGTCCATGGAGACCATACTAATCTTATGTCTATTAATATCAATATCAAGCCTGCAATTCTCAAATTCCCCCTGAAAACATGAGACTTGACCACAAAGTCATGGGTGGCAAAAAAATTTCGTTTGGGCAGTTTTAAGAGCATGCAGGCTTTCAATGGCCTCCTCCGAGTTCTTTGAACACTTTTCTTCAGAAGTGTCCAGAGCTTTCTCGCTCTCCATCTCATCGTTGTTTTCCCCTTCAGCAACATCTTTATCCTTACTGGAAACCAAATGGTATGGGTTTCCTTCTTGGTTCTCGACCAAATCTAAGATAATCTCCACTTCCTCAACCGTCTTAGGTGCCTCCTCAACCCTGCTTCGTTTCTTGACACCACCTTGACTCAAGTTGGATCTGGTTCTTTTAGCCACTGGTTTGCCAAAAGATTTGGTTTATCCTCGAGAATTTTAAAATAGATTTGGCTTATCCTCAACAATTAGAATAGATTAATTTAGTAATTAGATTCGATAAGACTAAGTTTACATTCAGTCTTAAGTAGAAAGAACTGTTAACCGAACATTTTCTTATCCCTATTACGTTATAGCCTTAGAGACTGCCATGTGTTGAATTTTATTCAACTAAAGTGAGAGGAACAACTACTCACTATATAACATGAGACAATGTAATCAAATTATTATCAAATAACATTCTCAGTATAGAAATTGGCCTATAATATGGCCTACGAAACAACGAAAGGTACAATGGTTAGGACTTGTTATAGATGTGAATTTTGCATCAGCCCTTAACGTAGATTGAATCATAGTAGAATGAACTCCCTTGAGAATGGAGATAGTAGAACTATGTGAAGCACGAGTTTCGTGTGTGAGGGCATGTGAATGTAAGAGCTCATCTTCAAAATATGTCATCTCATAAAATTGTTCAAAAGGCTTTGTAAGCATGATAAATTGATTTCTCTTTGAGAGAAGGTAAAATAATCTTGCTAAAAATTGAATTGTCTCTCCAAATTTGTAGGTTGATATATCAATTTAAGCATTGGATCTGTGAATCTAAGAATGTGGTCTCAAATAGGTTCATTTATGCCTAGTTGAAGGGTTGAAAGATGTTCAAATTATAAATCTAGGACCCTTGATGTTAAAATGAAATAAGAATTTATCTTCTAGTTTTAAATAAGAATGTCTGGACCCACTAGATAATGAATAAAACCAATCTAACCCACGACCTACAAAAAAATTATGGAAAACCTGAAGTAATAATTTTTCATCATGTGTTTGTTTTTAATGAAAAGTAGCAAAAGGTGTGAGGTGTAAATAAGGATCTCCATATTCTTTGTTGAATAAATGAATTAATTAACTTTCGAACTATATTTTGTTCGTATATGACATTATGATCATCCCAAGCATTAATATGTAATGGACTCTAGAGATAACACACTAACTTATTTCTGTAGGTAGCCTATTGTATACATCATTGAAACTATTTAACTAGTGTGTATGGTACTAGAATCAAGAGGATCATTCAAAGGTCTTATTTCACTATTGTTTTCAAGTATAAGTGTCGAAGAACCCCTAGAAGTATAAACATAGCTATGTATACATAGCATAGAAACATCATTACAAGGCATGGAGACATCACTTACAATATGAGGAGTGTGTCCATTTTCAATTTCAATCATCCATTCTTTAATTCTATGAAAGCAAGATTCGTCATGTGTAACAATTTTTTAAATTGTATCAATATACACATCATTCAAAGCATTTGAGGGTTCATTCATTTCATTTTTCGTTCCATCGTCTTTTCCAACCAGAGCTCAGGTGTTTATTATTCTTCATCTTCACTGACATTTGCAAACTACTCCCCATCATTGTACAGTCTCTATAGCCTCCAATCGAGGTTGGATTCCTCTTAACATCTTTGTCAAAGTCTCTAACTCTCAGCACTCTTGCTTGTCTCTATAGCCTCTAAATGGGTGAGGCTCATTGTAGAAATGACAACCACGAGTTCTTGACTGCCCACCACACTCATACAAAAAACTTTGGTGTTACGCAAAAAGATCAATACATGAGAATCTATAGAAATTTTGAGCTTCCTTGTGAAAACAAAATCATGAAGATAAAATATGTGTCTTAATATGTTGAGCTTCACAGAAATCTCATTTGCAAGTTCTTTGCAACAATTCACAGGCACTCAGTAGGCATGTGGGGTGCCAAACGATCTCATGGGAACTCATATTCTCAAATGGACACGTGTGATCTTACACACAGAGGAATCACATAAATTCACAAAACCTCCCCAAATGTTGCAATTGCAAGTCTTTCCATGACTTTGAAAGATATCAGAGAGTTTAATATTGTGCAAAATTGTGTTCCTAACCACCAAAAATTGCAAAAAAAAATTCCAACCACTCTACTTGTTTTTGTTTGATTGGGGGGTTGTTTGTGAAACCTAAATGCTCTTCAATCAATTTTTTTATAGTATTTTGGAACACAACTTGAAAAGATTGTAGCAAACCATGCGAATATTTCAATCCCTTGTTAGCATGATCAATTTCAAAAATCTCTAGCTCATCCTCTTGTTTATCCTTCAAAAGTAGTAAACAAAATTGCTGATTTTCTTGAATGACTCTTTGCTTGGTTGGCACTTACCAAGTCAACCTTTGGCTTGTTTTGATGTGGCTTGATGATGTAGTTGATCCCTTCCTTGACCCATTTGTATTTGTTAGCCATAATCATGAGAATAACATCCCTAAGATACAAGACAATACTTCCAAACACCCCATCGAATGCATCAAGAGGAATTACATTTGCTCCTATTTTATCAATGTATTGTCGATTAATATCAAATTTAAATCTACATTTCATAATTACTTGAATCTTTGCATTTTTCTTCACCCAACCCAACAATTGTTAATGAGGATTATCATATATTTACAAATCAAACTTCTCAAATACTTCATCTGAAATCAAATTAGATTGAGAACCGACATTAACAAGTGAATCTACCTTTGTTTTCTTGATCTGGATCTTGATTTGGAACAACTAGCTCAATTCTTCACTCTAGTTCCTTGTTATTCGTGTTGGTGGTTGTGCAACCCTAAGTCTCCTCAACATCATAATTGTCCTATATCTCCACCTCAAATTTTATCTTAAATATAGCATTAACTTCTTGGAGTCCTTGGTACGATTCTTGGAATGCAATTTTGGATACAACTTGTGATGTTTAGCATCATTATGTCCATTTATACCTCAATTGTTACAATGATTTTTTGTATCCTAACAATTGTGTAAAGCAATGGCATTTCTCTTACCTTTCCGCTTACCCTTCTTGTAAGGTTGATTTTTCTCTTTGTTGAACTAATTTGTGGACTTATTTTGCTTTGAGGGCTCTCCCTCTCCTTGCCTTTATTCTTCCTCAATGCAGTATGCTTGCACATATGTCTCATCAAGGTTTTTGGCTTGTTTGAAATGAACTGCTTCCTTAGCCATATATGGAGACCTCACAAGTATTTGGTCAAGTTGTCTTGGTCCTCCAAGTCCAATCTCATCAACACGACTTGTCTACAAAATATTGTGTTGGATTGGTTTTGTGCCCAATAGAACAAAAAATCTTACATAACAATTTTTTGAATTTATCCCACATAGCTACAACAAGTTTCTTCTTTTCTGAAGATGCTAGAAACTTTCCCACCAAATTACAGCATGACCTTCCATTTTGGTACCCACAAAAGAAATCAAATACGGCTCATTAACCTTATGTACAATATAATATACCTTCAATTGTTTCAACCAATTGTCTAGAAATTTCATATCATCCTTCAAAGCTTCTAATTTCAATGTTGGATTCACATTTCTAAGGAGTATACTAAATAATTTGTAAACTCTTAGCTCCGTGACTAAATAGAACTTGCATAGTGACAATATGTTATTCTACTTTAAAATACAATTTTGAATACTTAGTGAAACCTAGAATTAGTATAATTTTTTGTTAGAAATTCACAACAATAATGAAATATGAATGTAAACATGATCAATGAAGATAAAACATGAAACCACAAAGACATTAGATTCTTGGTATGGAAACCCCATTATGGGGAAAAATCAGTTGGAAGCAACAATTGCCTATCTTCCAATCTTCTCATTGCCAAAGATGGATTACCAAGGGTATTATAACAAGTACAACAAACTTATTATCTGATGCAATGCAACAGTGTCATGTAGTGCCAAAAGGAATAAAACCCCAATTCAAACTATATTTATTCTATCATACAACATCTACAAGCACTATGACCGCTGTCTCCTACACATACCAATTGAGCCTCAAAGGGTTTTCCAATACATTATCCTAGTCTTTGTGACTCATTGGGCTCTCTCTAGATTTTTCTTTACCCTATGAATGCTTTGTACTATGTGTTTTGTATTCTCTATGTTATGTAACACAAAATTTGTGCCTTTGTGGGGCAAATCTTTTGTGCTCAATCTTTTAGGTACCCCATTTTTTTCAAGGGCTCTTCTTTCCTTTAATGCATTTGGGTGCCCCTCCAATTTGTAAGTACTAGGACTGAGTCCAATGGGAGAAAAATGCTAGCACTAAGTCCAACTATTGAGAATCATTGTGAAACAATAAAAAATGGCTTCTTGGGTCTTTGGGCACTCACAAGGTCTCACATGTGTGACTAATGGTCTTGAAGAGAGCTTTCTAACAAGACCAAACTAATAACCCTACATGCACTCTCAAATAAGTAGTGCTCATTGACATTCTCCCAACTATCCCACCTTTGTTGTGCATAGTTGAATCTTGAGACCCCCAAACATGATTGTGACACGTGCACGACACGGGTTCCTGTACGTACCCAAAATTGTATGTATTGTACTGTCAGAAAGAGGTTACAGAAAACCCCAATGATGATTAAGATCTCTTCGCAAGGTGTTTGGAATCTAGAAAGCTTGCTGACTGTACATTTGCATCCCAAAAAGCCTTGTCCAGCCTCTACATGTTTTATCCTAACCTTTTCTCTCTTTTTCCTTGTTTTTTTGTCGTTAGTTACAGGACCGCCTCCCTGCCAGGGCGGCAGTCCTGTAACTGTCACCCAGGCCAGGGCGGCGGTCCTGTAACCGCCGCCTTGTGCAGGGCAGCGGTCTTGTACGCATTTTCTAGAACACTCCGACGATCGTGTCAAACATAAAAATTCAATTTGCATCCGCATTTCTCAACCACTGTCTTGCATTTATGTTTTAGCTGCCTGGTAAATATTAATTTATCTTTGTTTAATGGTGAGAGAGTTCAATTTGAACTTGCCTTCTGGTCATTGCAAATGCTATAAATATGCAGCTTGTTTACAAGTAAATGGTCTTGGTTCTTTGGTCTAGAGTCTTCACTCTTGAGCTTCAGTCTTTAATACTCAGTCCTAGATTTTGTTTATGAATCATTTTATCTTTAGCATGGATTAGAATTCTGAATATTTAGTTATGTCTCACTGTACACCGACAACGATCCTGCTAGGAATCGTATAGGCCAAGCTCTGTTCTCTTGTGCCATCCCTCTCCTACTTGTACTTTGTTGTATTTCTCTGAAGCTGCTATTGCTCATTGTTTGAGTACCTGTTGTTTATCATTTTGTTTCATCATTGCTACAACGACCCTGCTAGAAATCACATAGGCTAAGCCAGTTCACTTGCGCCATCCCTCTCCTACTTGTGCCTCGTGTCATTTTTACTTCAAAGCGACTACTGTCCCAATGCCTTCTCTTGTTGATGCTGCTATACTCCTACTCTTTCCGAATTCACGTGAGCACGCAAGAACAAAGAGATCACTCTGAGGGGACGAGCTACAACAAAACTGGATTTTCCTCTGCTCAGTAAACTCCAGGTTTAAATCGTCAAAGTTATATCAAATAGAGTAGTGAATCATTTTATTTCAGTTAAGCTCACTTTCAATATTGTCAGGGAAGCTGTGGGGAATGATAGTTTATGAGAAACTATGATTTGTTCCTCACTTCTGAGGTAGGATTGAAGGTTTTCAATTAAGTTAATTAGTTGTCTTTTATCTAGATTCACACATCTGCACAGGTGAATAACCACACCGGGTTATCTTTCTTGTTTAGTTTTAGTAGTTTAATTGTTGCTTGTAATTATAATGTTTCAATCGTATATTTTGTTTAGATTAGTTTCCCTTTCAATAGTAGTGTAAATTGTTATTTTTAGTATAATTTATTTCAGAGTTTTCAAACTAGATTAAATGCTTAAATTCTAGTTAGGAGAAAAAACCACTAGGGAATTTACGCTACCCACTCATAGCCTCTAAATCTCCCCTTTGTCATTTTAGCTACCAGGAGATCACACTACCAAATCTTAGTCATTGATCCTCCCATGGTTAGCCATAGGAAAGTTCCTTGTCGATTCTCATCCTCGCTTGTAGCTTTGTTTATCGTAGAAAATTGGCCATAATCCCAGTTGTGGTTTCATCTAAATCACCCGCATTACAAGCCACCGGCTGTCTCGGCACGACCTCAGGAGGTCCGGTACGGGGAAGGTGGCTTGCCGATTATCATCCTCGCATGTCACTTTTCCACCATACAATTCCCTCTTCTCACAAAATCAACAAACTCTTTAATCTTAGCACACTGAGGCTCCGAACTTGTAACTTTATTAATCATTGTTAAAAGAGTCCCCACATCCACATTTGTTGAAAAGACACTACAACCAAGAAAAGAATGGGCCCCACTCTTTGACAAGGGGACAAAGTCTGAATATGTCACTTATTACCTTTACTTGTAGTTGGGCTCTCAGGGTCCTTTAAAACTATGTCGAGAAGACTACCTCCGAACTTGCCAACCGTGTTGTGAACCCTAAGTGTAACCCCTGTCACATTTTCGCACAACTCAAATTCCCGCTTTACTTTAAGACGTTCATGGGCTCAATATGTTTTAAGTGTTTCAAGCTCGCCTTTAGTTTAGACATGGTGCTCTATATGAATAAAGTGGCCTCGTGCTCTTATATATAAAGAGACCAAGGGTTTATTAAAATCCTTAAGAGCTCCGCTAACTCAAGACTTAGTGCTCACCAACACTTTGCATTGAGACTTAAGGGCTCTTCCCTATTCAAATCTTGCAATGTTAAGAACAAAAAATAAGGGGAAAAGTAAAGTTAAAGTTATTATTATTTTAAGTGATGTGACATTGGTCAACCCTTGGGCGCTCTTGTATCACTATCTTTCACTCAACTTCTTGTTCTTCCTTCACTACAATCCTTTGCCTTAACCATCTCAACGCCAACTCAAATCATCAAAGTATTCTTTAAACTAGTGTATAATTTTATCATCCCTAAAGATGTCCTTTTGTGCACTAAAATATAACATAAGGCTTGGAAATTGAAGAGACAACATGTCTAGACATGTGTGCTCACATTAGGGAAACCACCAATAATTGCAAACCAATGGTTTTGTAGCCTCTTTGCCGATACCATCGGTTACACAACCACCCCAACAATTGCGCAACCATTGCTCTGCGTAAAGCAAAGTTTTCTCTATTCTAAATGAAGTACTCCTTTTGGAGCCTCCATTTAACCAAAATCAGGTTTACTTGATCCATTGAAATATAGATAATTTTTGCCACACAATATTTGGTCAATAATTTGTGAGCCCAAAGAATGGACAATGAACGACAATATGCCTTGGTGAATTGTTGTCAAGTAACCCTTTTGAGCCAAATAATTTTTTGAGGAAAAATGCCCCCAATATAATTTATCTGTGTGATTAATTTGTAAAATCTTTCAATTATTAATGTCCTAGAAAATTTGTTTTTGAGACATGGATGAGGAGGGGGGGGGGGGGAGCGGGGGTGGAATCAGCTAGAGGGAATCTAAGAACATGCACCCAGCTAACACAATAAGGCTATATTACAGCTAAAAGAAGCAAACATATACTTCATTCGTACATCCAGCCAACCTCCATTATTGGCCATATATCCGGGATCTCATATTAGATTAACATTGGGTTCTTCATTTCCAGGATTCCCCACGGGAAAGACTCCCCGGTGAATATTCAACTCTGGTTATAAACACGTCTCTAGAAAAAGAAGTTCACAGCATCTATGCATATGTTTTCTAAAGATGATATCGGGGACTTTCTAGCTTCAGCAGAATTTTATGGTCGGTTATTTATGTAGCACGTATAGTTTACCATTAATAAAAATTATTTTTTGCTTATGAAAAAGCATCATCCCAGGCAAGAAATAGTTGGAACTATACTCGTACTCTTGTGGTCAACCACATAATTTAATAAAAAACCTACAAGGTGTGACATATATTTTGTCTTTCTATAATAGTGAACAATAACAACCAACCGACCTGTACTAGAAACAAGTAAAAGGAAAAGAAGCTGAAGTAATATAACATAATCATGCTTGAAGCTGGTTGCGACGCAATAGTATCAAATGAAGATGAATATTAAATGACATAAGTTTCCATAGAGCATAACATGACTTACGCAATGTGTATAAAGGCAGTTATAAAAAACATTCCTCCAGCTACCATCTATAAACAACAATGCAACCACAAAGAAACAGGCCTTATCTATGATGATAAGGCAATAAATCCAAACTATTTTTAGTAATTACAACTTGTTTTTGTACAAGTTAGTTTGATCCTTTACTTGAAAGACCTAAGAAACCAAAATTGGCATGGGTAACCAAGAAATCAAAACCCCAACATTTTCTGTTACAACAGATTTCTAACATCTGTTACTTCCTATGACAAGCTCTAATATTCAATTCACCTCTGCACCAATATCAAAATATGGAAATTCAAACTTTTTGCCAACATACACGCATCATTACATCCAAGTCTACAGATCCTCGAAGTGAAAAAATCAGCTTGTGTACAACATTCTTAGGATACGCATTACTTTGTAATACCCACAAAAGATGCAGCTTCGAGAATAGCCAGTGTAGGAATATTCTATGTCAGTGTTAGCCATCTGCAACATCTCAAGGCATCTGCTTTGGATGCCAATCATAACACTGGGTCAAGACTTCCTACAAATTTCAAGACATGAAGTAGCAGGGTACTCCATAAAACAGAACAAGATGAGAATGCACTCCATTAATCTATAATCCTTATCATTTGCATCATCCAGAGGTAATAGTTTTTCTTCTGGATATCCTCTTAAGACACGCATTATGCAAGTTGAAAATACTGTTTGTTCAAGACACCTGATCCTGTCAAAAAAAAAAGTAAACAATTAAAATAAGAAAAAGACACCTGTCATATGGGAAAATTGAACTTGACAGAAACTAAAAAATTAAAATAAGAAAAAGAGACCAGTCATATGGAAAAATTGAACTTGATAGAAACTAAGTACATAAAATTTGTAAAAGGAAACTAGAGCTTTTGCAAATCATAAATATTAGAACAATAAAATGATGCCACGTATTCAAACAAATTTTCCTCCTAAAGCTTCCATAGATGGCCATTTTTGTGTGTCAATAAATTTATAAGTTTGATAAAATTAACCGAGAGTTTAGGGTCAGGTTGAGGTTAGGGTAGGGTTGAGAGGTCATTCATCATGCAGCACTTGACTAAACAGATGGTCATTAATGCACTCACAAAAGCACCTCATATATGCTCACAAAAGCACTAGACTCGGATAACAGATGGTCATTTATGTGCTAAACCAACTGTACAGTAGGAGGCCCGATTAATGTGAGTTTTTTCTAAGCTTTCCAGCTAGCCTTCTGTTCTAAGCTTCCCTTCTGTTAATGATCTCACCAGAGATTCTGCTATAAGCTTTACCCTGGGCTTTATAGAGCTTTGTCTTATATCAACAGGTATTAGTATCACCAAAAATCAATCTTGAGGTCTTGGAAGTGAATGTGGCCCAGGACATGGGACAAAGGAATCGCTGGAATCAAGGAATTACTTGGGATCTCAGGCTTGGGATGGAGGACTTAGGACCCCTGATTGTTTGACCTTTATCGTTACCTTTTTCTGCTCCAGCCTTTGCTCTGTTCTCTCTTTCCATATAATAGTTTCTGAAAATCCGTGTTAAATACAAAACCCATAAGTAAATCAGTAAGATTTATCTGATTTTCATATGATATGTCACATTAGTGATTAGTAGAAATTGTATTTAAAGTCGAAATACGTAATTGCAATACAAATTTTTTTGACGCTGCTCATCTTTTCATCTGCTCCAGAGTCAAAAAGTTGCATTACCATTGCTAGTGACTGCTCAACTTGTGATTTTTTACCGTCTTAAAGAATCTGGCATTCGCTTTTCATTGCAATTTAGGGTTTTAAAGTTTTAAGTAAGCTCAAGCATGCGCATGAAGATAGATCAAATTAGGCTGTGGAGTACCTTGGCAGAGGTTTAATCTTCAGCTTGGATTTTTCAACTGAATAAACATAGAAAACTAATTAGAGTTGGAAAATTGTGATGTTTTAAACAGAATATGGGCTGGAAAAGTCGTGTTTCGGCACTGGAAACATTTCCAGCAGATTTACAGACTTTTCATTTAGCAGAAACATTTGCAGATCTAATCCGCAGGAAACATTTATGGAAGTGTCTGGCCTCTCTCCAAGAATTTTTGAAGATTGGCAGGACAAAAACGTTTCATGATCCCAAATATGGGTTTCCTGGTTCCAGCCTGCTGAAGTCGTTTTCTGGGATTCAAACAAAAATTTAATTCAAATTTTAAGTATAATAAAAAGAACATTATGGAACATATTCACACTTCAATTATGAAGCAAGATTGTAGAGCCAAAGGAAAAATACGTCCAACATAAAACCATAGTTACTTATGTCTCGGGGATGGGGGGACGAAGACAGAGGGACAGGGTTTCTGGGATGGCAAAAAAAATTCCTAAATTTTGGGGACAGCAAGGGGATGGCTATTAAAATAACATATAAAAATTTATATCTAAATATTTTAACTTTACTCAATGAAATTTATGGATTTAAACTATATTTAATGTTTTAAAGGTTATTTTGAGAATAGAATTCAATATTTTTGGTAAAATTAACAGCTTTTTAAAAGTAAAAACAACAGAATTTTTTATTTTTAAAAAAAAAAAAACAGAACATCCTCTTCAAGTCCCCAAGTCCCCAAAACGTCCAGGACATCACCAAAATCTAGGGGATGCATCTCCGTGCACCATTGCATAAAACAAATGAACATCAGGAAAAAGTAATTTAACTACAGAAAATTCAGAGGAATGAAGGCATGAAAAACAAAGAGGAATTTTTTAAAGAAATAGGAAAAAATCCTGTTCCTAAACTATCTTTTTCAGACATTCTTATCACCATGATGAGGCCTTTTCCAGCAGAAATGCCCCTGCCAAACCTGTTATCAAAGCCATTGAAGGTCCATCTTCTATCCCAGTTAACCGGTAACCTAATAGAGAAGGTGTGCTTAAAGATTTGAAATGAAAGAAGCACATGGACTCTGGAGGAACCATCAGCGGCGCAGATGCCCAATCCTCCTCCAAACAAATGTCACTAAGTCTTCCTTAATTCAGGATATGGCTAGTATGAAAACAGAATTCAAAGTGGAGGTTGTCCTCACCAGGCAATTCATTGTGGGTGAGCTCCAAGCCATCACCTGTGCAATGAACAACCTGTGCTTCAGCGTACCAGGAATTGATCATCATTGACACTCTTACTGGCCTTCAAGCTGATATTGAGAATCAGTGTGAGATCTTAAAACAAATAGGTCCTTGGATTCGCAATGAAATCAACATCAACAGAGTCAATGCATCAGCGGGACACGAGGGCAACAATCCAGAGATGAACAGTGAGGGTGTCACTAACTGATCCCAAGGATCTCACTGCCGAGTCTTAAACTGATCCAGAGAAGTAATCCTTGGCCTCTGGTTGACATATCTCTTATGAACAAAAAAAACAGCTGAGTATATTAATCATGCTGGCTGATAAGTGGGTCTGCTCCTTATTTAGAAAGACAGTTTTTTTTGTCTCCTGGATTGTGGATGAATGCTCTTGTATGCACTGCAGTTATAGGGCCCCCTTACTAAATATGACATTCATTTATCAAAAACTGGAACACGAAAAACACTCCAGAAACGTGAAAATAAAAACCGATTAGCATCTTAAACTGTAACTATATTGTACATGCCATTAAGACTAGAACCATATCTTATGTATGTAGGATCTGTGCTTTCTCAGACAGATCCATGAGAAATATCATTGATGTTTGTTAGAGGTTAACATTAGTACATGCAATCCACATTTCATGGGAATCATCACATGGTTAAGATACAGGATGCACCTTACACGTGTATAAAAAAGGTTGTGTAAGACAAGAATGTGTAATTGAATGAAGGACAGACTAGTATTGGAAGAAATGATTAAAAGGAACATGATGAAAGTAAGAAATTAAAATAGACAACTGCCAAAGAGATTCTCAGAAGAAATAAATGCCAGTATTAAAGGAACAAAATTCCAACAGATTCTTTGGGACTGAATTATTATAAATTTTCCATCACCTGATGCCTGCTAGATACTTGATACATCTTAGATTCTTAATAAGCAATATGTATGAAGCACGGTAGTACAAACTCAGGGTCATACAGGAAGAAACGTGGCCAAGTCACCAGAAACAATTACACCGTTGGACTTGGAACTAATTGTAAAGACAAAAAAATTAAAGATGTTCAAGCGCACGGAAGATCAATTTTAAAAACATTTTTTGAAAAATTTACTCTCACTTGTTGAGTCTTCTTCTCACGTGATGGCATTCGACCAGTTTCCATAACGCCCAACTAAACAGGCACGCCATCTACAGAAGCTGTCAACTGATTCTCAGCTCCATGCAAGTCAACTATTGAAGCTTGAAATTCAGGGTTTACATCCAAACTAACTGGCTGCTTGTTTTCCATGTTCTTACTATCAAACACAAACAGAGAATCATTTCCACTTTTATTAGCAGAAAATAGAGAGTGACCTTGTTGGTCCTGATCATTTATACTTGTCGACACCTTTTTCTCGCTTCCAAAAATAGAGCAGTTCTGAAATGCATCTAAACTTATAGCAACCAGTCCGCTAAAACTGATACTATTGTCCCCTGCAAGATAATCGGAACCCTGTACTCCAGATGGTCGAATACTGATATCCAAGGAGCCTAATGAATCTGTCTGTTGACATCAAACAAGCAATTATTCATAGGAAATACTCTTTCCAGATTATTTAGATTTTGTATCACAAAATAGCCAAGAAAACATTAAAATGCATTATAGTAGATTGGAAATACCCAAAACAGATCATTAGCTGTAGACTGCCTTTCTCCAATGCCATCCAGGCTTTGTTCGCTTGGACACGACATTGCCTTCAGATCCTCCAGACAAGGTACCTCCTCGGGCATTGAGTTGCCTTGGGCAAACGTCTTAACAGACAAAATAGGAATGTGTCATAATGAATGCAGAACATGCCTCAACCTCTTAACAGATAAAATAGGAATGTATCATAATGAATGCAGAATATGTCTCTCTTTGGAGCAGTAAGATATGACAAAAGATGGACACAACACTTATTAATGTTTATGATGCCGACAGAAAGTATGATAAAATCAAGACAATGACACCAACCTCTAATGAACCATGACGGCCACTCAAATTGAAGTGCACCTCCTCAGAACTTGATTTTGGAACCATATTATTAACCATTCCTGACTCTTGAGAGGAGAAAGGAATTTTCTGGAATGCAAAAGCATCACATGTTTCCTCGCCATCCCAAATTGATGGCTGAGAATGATTGGTAGGCATGTTTGTTACCTCTTGGGAACGTGCAATATGTGCATTGACTGCAGCATCAAAGGAATCCATATATTGTGGAAACAATTGAGGCTGAGAGCCACTACCGACACAAAGGCCCTCATAGGTGCTGCCATGCTCTGCACATGATGTTTCATTCAAGAGATCCCCAATGCTAAAGTTGCTTAGACTGTCAACCCAATCCATTGTTGACAGTCCACTACGGTTATTAGATTTTTGAGTTTCCTGCATCAAATTGTAAAATCCAAATTAGAAGGTTGTGCAAACACATGAAACTTCACCAAATAGGTGTAAGCAATAGAATGTTTGACCTGGAGTTCTATAACATGCACATAGTTAGCACTAAGTAAACCAAGTATGACCCTGATACAGAGGGCAGAAAAGAGATCCCATTCTAATGAATCTAATCACAATGCTCCATAAAGTCCATGCCATTCTTCAACAGCTAAGTTATTAAATATGCTAATCTTGTGTTTTAGGTCCAATCTAATGAATTTTCTCTAGTGGTCAATATGCTAGAGAGCTAATTTTAAATATAAATTTATTAAGTATAAACTAAATAGCCGATATGTTTCAGATATGAATACGGGCATGAAGAAATCTGATATACAAATAGATACAGCCATACATAAAATATTTTCTAAAATGTAACATATATAAACTCTAGCCTGATAGATGGGAATTAACCACATAGTATGCATATAAAAAACAAAATAACCACAAAACACTACTAATAAATTATATAATGCCAACCAAATGCCAAATGAAAAGTCACAAATGTCATGGAAAACATTAAATTTAATTATTACATCAAATTAGGGTTTAATTTGTTTATGGGAGAATGCAGCAGGGACTGAATCTTCATGTGATCATGAAAACAGAAGATGCATGTACATCAAGACCTACTAATCTTATTTTCTGGTTTTATAGCAGCACAAAACTGAAAATTCCGGAGACATCTGCGGTAGTAGGATTTAGATTTACTCTCGCAATCGTTCCTCGTCTAGAATTTTGATTATAAGCCTGGAAGTGATCAGATAAAGAGTATATGGGTCAGTTGTGCTTGTTCCCTCCTGATCAGATTTGTTCCAAAGATGGATACGAGGGGAAGTCATTTATGTTTTAATCTTCCCAAAAAAAAAAAGTTTCTTGCCCCGGATACAGCCTGGACTGTCTGGAAACATCTCTGCAGTAGTGGTACTCTCACAATCATTCCTTGTCCAGAATTGACTATCAGCCTCTAAGTGATCAGATAAAGAGTATTCGGGTCGATTATGCTTGTTCCCTCCAGGTCAGATTTGTTCCAAAGATGGATAGGAATATCACGTGAAGATTCAGACCCTGATGACTTTTTAGGGTTTCATAGTGTCTTTTTTTCGGGGGTGGGGGGGCAGAGTCATTTTATGTTTTAATGTTCCATAAACATTGCAAAAATGTGTTTTACCCCGGATACGGCCTGGACTGTCCGGATACAGCTGGTACACCTGCAGATGTATTCGGACTGTCCAGGCCATATCCTGGGCATATCCGCAGCTGTATCTGGTTCAGATATGTATCATATCTGTATCCAGCCCTGTTTTCGGCCATATTGGTATCATAGTTAAGATATATTAAACTTATTAATTGATGTCTTATACATATTGTAGACACCCTGAAAATATATGCTTATTCCTAGGCCTATCTTCAAGTTACTCACATCCCCCCCTTAGAATTAATTAATTCATACTTTGAATATTTATCCCTTTTAGATTTAATTCAATTAAATCTATCACATTCCTTTATAATTAAACAAATTAATTCTATTATCTTTACATCCCTTTTAGAATTAATTAAATTAATTCTAATTACACTTAAGCTATACTCCTACCCCCTTTAGCTAATTTAATTAAATGGTTAATTATCCTCTCACAACTCATCACTAATTAAATAAGTTATTTAAATAATCATATTTATCTACTCACTCCACTCAACTCTACTTCTAAAACCCTACAATGGTGGGAGTAGTAAAGTTGCACGTACAACCATCTTCTCGCACAAAATCTAAATAATCATTGCCCCTACAAAGTTGCAACTACACAGACCAAATCCTCTTGCTATTTCAAGAAATTATCATTATGAACCTAGAACTCGTTCAAACTATGATCCAATATTCATAGCATCACCCTTAGCTATAAAAAACAATTCATTCCTTTGTAAATAATTCTTGGAAGCTTTGTGTAATTTGCAACCAACTTCTGCCAAAACTGTAATTCGCATCCTCATCTATATGAGCTCGTAGCATTTGTAATTCTACATGTGGAGAACATTTAAAGAGCATCCACAATCCTTTGAAATACAAGATTCTACAAGTTGAAGATTTCCACAATCTTATTTGAGGTTGCAAGCAAAAGATTGGAAAGAGGTATATTGTTTCAATTTTGTTTATCTTTCACTTCTACTGAGATTTTCACTGCTAACATTTTGGCACGTCCGATGGGACTCGAACCTGGGTCTCATGCCTGTTCTCACATCTTGGCTCTACCGGCTAATAACTTTACTTGGGCAAGTCAAATCAATTGTTTTTCCTTGCCAAACTTGTCATTCGCATCCTCGTGTTTATGAGCTCGTAGTATTTACAATTCTACATTTCCAAAACATTTCAAAAGCATCCACAATCCTTTAAAATAAAAGCCACAATCTTATCCGAGTTTTGCAAGAGAAACTAGGAGGAGAGGTTTCCTGGTTGTATCTGCTTATCTTTCCCTTTCTGCCTAGTTTTTCGTGCTTACATTCTAGACAACCCACACTTCATGAATCATTTTTAGCTTACATTTTAGTAATCTAATTATTTTTGTGTTTTCTTGTTTGTTTCTAACCTTGTTCAAGTTTAAGGTTCTCAGGTACAGCAGTGAAGGAAAAAAAAAACAAAAAAAAACCAAGTTTGTGGTTGTTTTTGCCATAATTACCTAAGTCTCGGGGACGGGGCAGGGGTAGGGAGGGACGGGGTTTCTAGGACGGCAAAAAAATTCCCAAAAAAATTCCCAAATTTTGGGGACGACAAGGGGACGACTTTTAAAATAATACATAAAAATTAATATTTCAATATATTAACTTTTTTCAATGACATTTAGGGATTTAAACTGTATTTAATGTATTTTAGGATACTTTCAAGATTATAATTTGATGTTCTTGGTAAAAATAACATCTTTTTAAAAGTAAAAACATCAGAAAACTTTTGAAAGATTTAAAAAAATTGGGGACGTCCCCTCCAAGTCCCCAAGACATTTGGGACGTCCAGGACATCACCAAAATCTAGGGGACATGTCCCCGCATAACACTAGTTTTTGCTAAATTTTGATTCCTTATAGCCAGTGGATTTCTATCAATGGCCCTTAATTGTACAAGTGGACGTCACCAAAATTTTGAACGCGAAGATTTTATCCCTTGTGCGCTACATGTTGTTTACCCACCGTCCTAGCGTATAGTCCATGATTTTTATCAGTGGCACCTACTAATTAACTGCAAGCATCAATCAGTTTTTAAGTGCATCCAACCCTAATTACATAGGATCTAGGATTAGTGCGCAAACCAATTCTTGCTTCAATAAGGTTTAACGCGTAGAGATGATTAAAATCTCTAATATCAGCTCATGTGCCATGCACTATTTTTGTTAAATTGTAGATTTTGACCTATGTATTCATTGATAACAATCATACTTCCAGTAAAAAAAAAAAATCATCACCATCTTCAATCCCACTTGTTTCTTATTTTAAGGGAAACGTTAGCTCAAATGCCAAAGCTAAAGTTACATGGTTCCTTATCCATGAAATAGTAATCTAATTATTCTTATTGCCTGTTGTAGAAACAGTAAAGGATACTCTAACTTTCGTAAATTAGTCCCACTTGTGCCCTAAGAGAACATAACCATCCACGTAGACATCAAACTAATAGGAGAAATCATTTCTCTTCCAAGGGTGCTTGAAGATGGATGCTTGCTAACAGATTAGCTCGGAAGACTGCTATTAGGAATATGGTGTACCCTAATTTGCTAATCTTTAAATTATGGAATCGATCCAATATCAGATGCCTATGTCTATTGCATGATTTGTAATGTCCCATCAAATGGGACAATTTTTGCCCTAGATGGTCTACAATTTTAGGTAATTCACTTGCTAAAGAAGTAACTTATAAAGGATATCTCAGAATTTATTAAAGCAGATCTGATATTTAGAAGGAAAATGCAACTAGGCTGTATAAAACTTAATTAAATCAGCCCTTATGTTTTGCATGCTTCTCATTCAAAACTGAAGTACTGATTTTATAAGGCCCAAAGGCTTCAGTGATAAACCAGATTTCAGACTGAAATCGAACTGAAATAAATTAAATAAAACTAGTAGAGTGAAAGTTCAACAAGGAGCTTCCCATTGATAAGGCTGATTTATTTAATAATAAACTAGTGCAGATCTTAGGTCTGCCAGTACAGCTGAAATTGCAGAAACACGCCCCAGAAAAGCACTCCAAGGGAATGTAGACATGGTGACTGAAAATTTCAGCTCCAAACAGCAGATGCCAAACTGATTTTTTCCTTCAAAATGCCAAAATCTGCCTACAACTGGGTCGCTCCAGCAGAGAGTAAAAATGATTCAACAATCATATTTTATCTTGAGTCTTACACACACAAAAAAATGAGACCAAAGGAAGAGTTTTTGTTCTTCCTTCCACCTTCTCGAGGGTTTTCGTCCTCAGAAGATACAGCTGCAAATACTCAGCTTACACAAGTAATTTCCAGAATCTCTTTGATCTAGTTCACAACAAAAGCATGCCTCAAACCCAGGTCAACTAGCCCTTTAATAGGGTAGAAGTGACCCAAAGTGCCTTCTACATTTTCCAATCAGCTCCTTTCAACATTTATGCTTTTTTCCCTCTATTTCTCTTTTCTAGATCAAATATCGCATTTTCTAATTTGGAATGTCTTAATTATTGCTTAAAACGATGGTACTTTTCATTTAGCTCACAAGGCAAGTCACACTTTTCCATTAAAAATTTCATTTTTAAAATGACTTTAACTCCTTTGTATGCTTTTCTTTTTCCATTTTTAAAATATCATTGAGAATTATTTTAGAAACATGATTTTGTTTCTCATAATGTTTTCTCTATTTTCTTGCACTTTATAACAAAATCTTCTTAAGTCCCCCCTTTTGAATTTCTGAACTTAGTTGTCAGGAAGACATTCTTACTAAGAGTTTCGTCTGGGAACTACCAACTTACATGTTGATCACATGACTCGTGTGATTCTGTAAACTTTCTTTATCTATCGCTTTTTATTACAATTTTTTTAAAATCTTTCGAATAGTTAAATTTTGGGACGTAAATATGCCTTGATGCCGTTATAGTTATTGGATCTGGGAAGTGCATGGCCAGGGACCAAAAACTCTTGATTGAGGAGTATCGCAAGAACCCCAAAGTAGTCGATTTGCTTGAGTGAACTGATGACGAAATAGGAACCCCCAACCAACTGACTAGTACGCCTTTTGTGAGAGATTTTTAGTCAAAGATATCCATAATGGTGAAAATTTGATCCTTTGAGCAGAGTCAAATCCGGCTGATCATATGCAAGGGGGGTAAAGTTAAAGCCAACAACTAGTAATAGTACAAAGCACTCACTGGAGGTAGCCCTGTAAGGAAAATGACATTTAGGGAGAGAACTTTATTCTAGGAAGCCACACCTTGAGCCAAACATAATCTCTTTTGAGGTGACCTTGATCTTATAAACATCATTTTCGTCAATTTTTTTCTTTTTACGTGTTAGTGAGATTGTGTTAACTCGTATCGACAAACTCTCCATCTTCATCTCTCTTTGAATCTTCAAAATCTCCTTCATTTGGATTGTTTCAACGTCTCTTTCCAAATTTTCCAAATATAACCTTTCATTTAGGATTCCAAATATACATCTCTTTTTGAAACCTCCAAATATCCCTTTTTTGGATTTTTGTTTCAATCTGATTTCGAAGTAATTGCATAACATTCCTTCATTTGGATGCTTTCATCTCGAATTGTGATTTTATCTTACGTTAGTCTTAAATTTTGGATCCTTTTCCCACAGTTAAGAACTTCTTTCCCATCAAAGTTGAGCCTTGTTGTGGAGAACCGTGTCCTTACTCGATGGCACCTTTATTCACCAATCTAAGTCATCAAAAATATGACTTCAAGCCTTCTTGAATCATTCTATCATTTTCCACAGGACTTTTAGTTTGACAATTCTAATGTTAAACTTTAAGCACTCAGCCCATCTTACATTCTATAAATTTAACATTCACTTTGTTAAATAGAATTAGGCACATCATTTCATACATCTGTTCAGTTTCAATATTATAAACCCTTGGGTATTTGTGTATACAAAATCATGCTACGGGCCATCTATCTCCATTCAAACATTTTCTTTGTTAAAGTCGAGCAAAGACCATTTTAACAACATTTTCCTTTCCTCCTCTTCCATCTTCTCATTCACATTTAAGAGTCGAGAAAATCAACATTCAATTCAACCATCAATCTCCATTGCACCAAGAATTAACTGTTGCTATAGGTCGACCAACACAGTGATGCAATGAGCTTTCCAAATCCCCTTTCTCATCTAGCATTCACTTTGCTAATGTCGAATTCAATCAGCTTTTCATGCACCCTCTTCCATCTAGCATTCAATTGGTGCCGACCCAGCTTTGAGTAAGTTCAGTCAAATCTACACCCCTCTATCCATCTTACCATTTCTGCTAAAAGTCTGAGTTATCAAAGATCTTTATCACCACATCTTTCCATCTTCCCATCTTGACAGCTAGTTCTAGAAGTTTAGATAACTTTTCTAATTTCCAAGACTCACTCCATCTTTACAGCAGATTTTGCTAATCGTACGAGAATCTTTCCTTTTACCCTCTGAATTGCACACTGTTAACTGTTTTACTTTGCTAAGCAGTATAGCATATAGATCTATCGTTTCTAAATCTCTTCCATCCTAGCATTCACTTCACCACAAGGGTATGATTGATCAATCACACTTTCTATCGTTCGTCCCCTCCTTGATACATCTTGGGATCAAGACACTGGATTACTGTGTTGATTTCTCTTTGAAAGTGAGAAGGTGGAAACTACTTTTGATATTAGTTTCCGAAGATGAGGACGAAGACCAAGTTGAGAGCCAACAAAATAACTATTTCTTTCAAAGTGGAGCAGAGTCGAACGAATTTTTGCAGTTAAGAATATGTAATGTCCCCCTTTTCAAATTAATGGACATTAATAATATTTCTAAGTTGGGCCCGGTCAATTCATGTATCTAGGTAGCAACTTAGTAATATTATTATAAGAGCAAAATGTATTTTTAAATTTGGCAGGTAGAAGACCCATTTTAGTCTATTTTCCATTGTATTCAGTCGGCTAAAGGGAGAATAAAGGAGAAAGGATAATCTAATTTTTGGACTAAAGTAATTCTTATTACTGGTACTTTAATTAATTATTAAAGGTTGGTGGAAAATTGAGTAATATTAAAATAAGAAAATAAAGTTACTTTATTAATCCCACATGGAACGCCCCCACTTGGAAAATAGTGACAAAAAAGTATAAAAGGAGGTGAAGAGGGGTTCATTTGGCATCATCTTTTCTAATTTGAAATCTGTTTTCTAGTTTGGGTTGATTGCTCTTCCCTTTCCACATTGAAGGACGAAAACCCTTTGGCTTATTTGCATTAGAGGACGAAAATCCTCTCTTGCTAAGGTTGAAGAACGAAAACTCTTCATCCTTTGTGTAAAGATCCTCCATTTCAGGAGTTTTTATTGAACTTTCAAGGAGTATTTCAGATTTTCAACAGTGATTGAAGACCCTATATTGCAGATTTGAGGCATTCCAGCTAGGGTTTGAAGACAAAAGTGTTTGGACAGTTTTCTACCCTCATTTTCAGCCATATCTAGGGTTATCTACACCCTTGTGGGTGGAGTTTGACACATTTTAGAGAAAGGTTGTCCTAGATCTCATCACCAACAGCCTTGCCATAATTGTGGAGGCCATATTCAGCTTTGTTTTAGTGGATTTGGGCTTGGGATTACTTCCTTCCGGCCATTTTTGTAAGTTGTACTTTTGCAGATCTAAAATAAATTTCCAGCACTTATTTTGGGTCTAAAAATTACTTATTTTGGTATTCATAGATGCATAATCAATTCTAATTATTTTGGCCAAGATTTGGTTAACTTTAGATCAGATTTGAAGGTTGTTCATCTCTAGATCAAGTCGCCATTTTTAGGGAAAATTCAGATCTGCATAAAATATTTTTATTTTATTCAACTAGTTAGCTGTCATAAATCAGATTTTACATATGTTCCCTTTGGGGTTTGGAAATATCAGATTGGGGACATTACAAAATAAAGACCAATTCTTGCTTCGTCTCTTCGAAATGGGAGCAAAACTACCTCCATATTTTGACGATGACGTTTTAAAAAACCTACAAGGTCGGTCTAAGCCGACAAATGATCACCATCCCAAATCAAATAACCATGACGACGACGGACCAAGTAAAACGAGCGCCAATGACAAAGGCAAATATAGTGCTTCGGCTCCCAATCCAAATCAAGCCTTGAATGATCAAATCAATGCAATGGCAAAACAATTGGCTCTATTATCTTCAAAAGTCACTAATGACACCAACAATAACGAATCAAAGAAGAAAAGTGACGACATATCCAAAGCTCATGTTGAGACAGACAAAGAGAAAAACAATTTAAACAATGATAATACTTCATCTATTCCACAAACTAATTCACCATTTTCTCAAGAATGGCAAATGATTAAGGATACAATTTTGAGCATGCAACAACGCAAAAAAAATCAATTTTGATGAATTGTGTCCTTGCCCTTTTGATAAGGACATCTTACACATACCCTTCCCAAGATCTTTTGAGATGCCCAAATTCAAAAAATACAAGGGCACAAACAATCTGCGAGAGCATATTAAGGAATTCTTCATGGCATGCCAAGAAGTGGCATATAATGATAGCTTTCTCTTGCGCCTCTTTCTTAGAACTTTTAGGAGGGAAAGCTTTGGATTGGTTCTTACACCTTCCAAAGGGATCAATCACTACTTTTGCGGACCTCTCAGAGAAGTTCATTAAACTTTCTCATTCAACCTTGACTCTGAAATAACAATGATGGATTTGTGTAATGTAAAACAACAAACCAATTAAAGCTTTGCACACTTCTTACAACAGTGGAGAGGAATTGCAAGCCGATTCCCATGTTCCATTCTTGAGAAACAACTAGTTAGTATCTTTGTACCGAGCCTTGACAATGAGTTGTCCTATCACATCCAGATGCATTGTTTCAACAGTTTTGAGGAGGTCATTGAAAAGGGCACTCAAATTGAAAAGGCCCTCATTGCTAAAGGCTTCATCAAGCCTCATTCCAAAGATAATGGGCAAAATTATAACAATAGTACCCAACACGATAAACTTATGCACATTAATCGCAACCACAATGTTGTTAATGATGGTATCATGGACAATCGAAATATGCACAACATACAGAATAATCAACTCAAACAGACTAAGTCTAAACAAGCCATCACCATTCTAAGAAAAGAAATTCCTCCCCTTCATGACTACAAACACCGACACTATACAACATTGGGAATGACTCTTTAGAGTGTTTTAAGCAATTGACAAGTACCAATATGGTCACATACCCTATCATGAAACCTTTTGTTGAAGCGGAACCTAAGCCTTCTTGGTATGAACCTAATACCTATTGCGATCTTCATCACATTGATGGTCATCAAACAAACAAATGCAAGGAACTCCGTAATTACATCCAAGACTTCATTGATGATGGAGACATAGCGGTCGATGACGTAACACCAAATAAAACATCCAATAATAATATAAAGGTGTTTTGCAATCCATTCCCTAAGCATGGTACAACTAGCAAAACTCCTGAACAGGGTCAATCCTCGAATAACATCGACTTTAACTTGATCATATCATTTTTCGTAGACACTACTCCACGCAAAGTCGAACTTGAGTTTACACCCCTAAGAAAAAGTCTCTCTAGTGTCTTTCATCAATTAGCAAAGGCTAATATGATAAAATATCCTATCACAAGACTCTTTTACAAAGGGGAACCTATGCCTAAGTGGTATAATGTATCGGAATATTGTGAATACCACCGCATTGAAGGCCGCTTTATTGATCATGTTCAAGTTTCCGCTATTACATTCAAGACTTAATTGACGACAGAGTCATCACTATAGAAATCGACGATGAAGCTATCGCAACCGAAGACACGTCAGCTAACACAACTTCTAATGAAGAGTTAAACATTGTCCAAAATTCTTCACATGATAAAACTCAACAAGATCAAGATGACAAAGGTCAAGTATCTCTATACCAATATCAATAAATCTCTTCTAGATGCTCTTCCATTAGTTCAAACAGAAATTGAACGTGTTTCAGACGACAACCTTCAAACGTCAAACGAAAACCTGAGCTTGCTTCAAGACTCCTATCCAATTAATGATATAAATGAGGACTCTATAAAATAGGATCCATAATCAAGCACCGTTGAGCCTAAGTCTACTCTTTCAATGCTAGCTCCTATGCCCGACATCTAGTCTTGTTGTAGAGACACAACAAGTTTGGACACTTGCAACAACGCAGCCTTCAATGTCCATAATACTTCAAAGGATCAATCTTGCATTTAATAATATTTCACAACAGCCATCTGATGTAGAGTCTTCTTTTGTTTTACATAACATTATTAGACAGTCAACAATGATACCTATGTGTCAAGATATCCATATGCGTACACTCAATGAGATGCGTTTCCTTAAAATATTCTCGCACAACCATTTCAGGATTTAACTGCAAATCTATTGTCAAACAAATTAATCCACTGTCTGAAAGGAACAACATTGAATATTTGCTCTCTACGGCCTAAAAGGTGCCATGGGTGCACGTCTAAGGATCAATCCTTCGCCCTTAGCATCATTTCACTCATGGGTGAAGGCCATAAATTTCAATGTATTTTCCACATCGACAAATTGCCTTTCACTTCACATAGGTTTTTTCGATATCGTCAAAAACTTATCCAATCACTCTATTGCCTTGGACCTCATCCGCCCAAGTCTCGTCCATCAGGACTCGTCGAATCTTTTGATTCATCCAATTGACTTGGACCTCGTCCGTCCAAGTCTCGTAAATCAAGACCCGTTGAATCTTTTGATTCACTTCGTTAGCTTGGATCTCGTCCACCCAAGTCTCATAAATCGGGACTACTTCAATCAATTATTCATCGAACATCTTCCAATACCCCCATTGACTTGGACCTCGTCCGCCCAAGTCTTGTAACTCGGGACCATTCAACTTTCCTAAACATGGACTTATTTCATGAAGATAAGTCCATTCCAAACCCTCATCCGCAAAAACTTAGAAACATCAAAAAGCATAAAAAGCAAATAAAAATCCATATCAAACCATTTCTTAAAGCACTATTTGAGAATAAAAAATGTAGAAGAAAAACCATCTTCTTATCCATAGGTATTCTCCACAATAGGGGAAACCTCTTGTACTATCAACTCATCTAAACAAACAATTTTAATTGTTTCATTCATTAGCAGATATCTTAATCATGACATCATCATCTCTCCACATTTTTCTCTTATACGACACAAGTTAATATTGTTTATCTTAGGCATTGTGTGTCTCATCCGTTGTTATGGTTTCTACCATTCCAAATCATTTTACCTACAATTTTGTCTAGAAGCTTACTGATGGCAAATCCTTCTTTCAAACAAGTTCTCTCTTTACCAGAAAACACTAAACTTCTTTACCCGGATCTTTGGACCGTCCATCTTTGTCTAAGGTGTTGAACCCTTGCATCCTACTGGTTGCATGAGGTTAAGGCTTGGGGGCAAAATGTTCCTTCCTATCAAGCACAATATCAACATACAAGGCAAAATCAATCTAAAATACAAAAATATATATATATCAATCATTACACCGTTCGTGCTTTTCTTATTGGTAGTGTGAGACTGATAAAGGAAGTAGGTATCCTTACTTGCCTGCGTTTTGTCTTCGGTGCTGAGCCCTCGGCTCTTACAGGTGGCATGGGGCAAGACGTGGGGGGTCATTTAAAAAATTGATCAAAATAAAGCCTTCAAAAAATATGAATCAAAGGTGCTTAATCATACACATCCTAAGAAGTTGTTCATGTTAAGAGAGAACAATTCCTTCATCCGGATCTTGTCAATTAGTAGGCCATCAATGGATCTAAGTCTAGTCAAACCCTATAAAGTGAAATCATCTTGGAATTGGTCCAATAATCTTGTCTGGAAACAAGTCACACTTTTCTCGAATGGATCATTGTTACACCTTGTGTCTTGGCATCCTTCATCTCCATTTTCATATCACTATTTCATTATTCTTACATCTGTCTTGCGCTCTCGGTGTTGAGCCCTCGCATCTTCTTAGTTGCGTGGAGTCACGAGTGGAGTGGCCAACATCCTATCTCTTTATCATCTACATTCTACCAATGGAATGAAATGCTTACAATTTTTTGAACATGAGTTTAGATCAGTACACCATTTACCGAGTCAAACTTACAAACACATTCAAATATGTTTAGAACTCCAAAAACATTCAAATATGTTTCAAAAATTTTAAAACATTCAAATATGTTCAAAAACCAAAAACATTCAAATATGTTCAAAAACCAAAAATAGTATGACACTAGCAAAAATCAAAATAATATAAAACTGGCAAAAAGCAAAACATTCAGACAATGTTTGACAAAATATCAGCAACTAAATAACACAGTTCAACAATATAGTCATTTGATGGCAATACTACTGATCGATCTAAATCATCTTCCGATAATCAATTTTCTTGCCCGTGGTGTATATCTATGCTTAAGGCAAAACAATCAATTAACCCTTCGCAATATAACTTTGCTTGGAGCATACTTGGATTAAATCCAATACAAATCAAACTCCAATGGGATCCGACAAGAGTGTTTTTTGGAGTATATAAGGTCACTCCGTTCTTCGGCCCGATCCAATCCCCTTGAGTTGCTTGGGGGCATTCGTATCTGTCTAATGCTTCGATGTGGAACACATTAGGAGTGTTATTAGAGCGTCGTTATTGCAAATTGTGTTGTACTGTTGCGGTTTGTAACATTGTGACGATGCTTTTGTTAGCGTGTTAGTTTTTTATTTCGTTGTACTTTGTTATTGTAGACCAATTACCAGAAAATTATTAGCATCTTAGTTCACATATAAATTTGGTGTAGTTCATATTGGGTTTGTTTGCAATGTTTGTTTTGTGTCTTTGAGTCACTCGTACGTATTGTGTTATCATTCTGGTTTATTAAATAAGCCATGGTGTGTTTTTCTTTTTTTGCTGTGTAATTAGGTTTGTTTACATTTCTTTGTATTTGAGTTCGTAGCAAGTGCTTTGTTGACAATCTCACATATATATCATCATTACACATACAACATCATCATTTATCCATAATCATCATACATCATGAATAAAAGCTAAGCTATAAACATGGATGCTAAGCTCCATCTCACATCATCATATCTCCATAATAAATTAGGTGTACCAAATATACTACTCCCCTCCTTTACATCAAAATTTTCAAAAAAATCATATAAATTCAAAAAAAGCGCAAACATTATAAAAATTCAAATATTCGCAAAATCCTAAAAATCTGCAAACACATGAAAATATTTTAGCAATACAACAAAATCTTGATAAAATCAAACTTTTAACTACTCCCTAATGATCGTTCCAATCTTACGACTATCATGATACTATTATCTTCCCTTTGCATATTAATGTCTTTGTGTGGGGCAAGTCAAACCAATTGTTTTTCCTTCGCGATATAACTTCACTTGCGGCAATCTCGACACTCATTCCCTCCCTTGCACTTTCATAAGCTTAATGCTCGAGGGCAATGATCTTTTTTCATAGATCAAACTTCAATGCGGATCCAACAAGAGTGTCATTAGGAGTATCTAAGATTACTCCACTCTTCAGTCTGATCCTATCCCCTTGCGTTTCTAAGATATTGATTAGGGGCATTCGCATCTACTTAATCATCATTGTGGCACGTATTACAAGCATAGCTAATTGTCTTCTTTTTGAAGTTGTTTTGCATTGTTGATATTACTTTTGGGACCAATTACCCATATTTCATTATCATCTTGGTTTTTTTATAGCCTTGGTGCATACTTATACAATGTATATTGGGTTTGTTTTCATTTTTTTTATCTTTTCTTTATTGTGTGTGTTTGTTTTACGCACATAACGGGTTAAACATCTTGATTCTTTTATAATCATGGTGACAACTCTATTGTGCATCAGCAAAATAAGATTGCTCTAACTTTCACTCTCTAAATGACAACTCATGCTATGAGCACAATCCCTCCCATCTTCCTTCTATTCCTTGGCTTCTTTGTCTTTTCCCTTGTTCCTATCAAGCGTCTGTCCACCACTTTGTAGCGTCACCCATCCACTCGTTGGGGCATCCAAATGCTTCAATGCCTTCCGCTCACTAGTCTACATGCGTCTACAATCTTTAAAGTGTTATTACTTAGACATCTTGAAAAATACATGTTTATTCCTAGCCTATACTTGTGTTATTCACATCCCCCTTAGAATTAATTAATTCATACTTTGAATATGTATCCCTTTTAGATTTAATTAAATTAATTCTAATTACATTTAAGCTATACTCCTACCCCCTTTAGCTAATTTAATTAAATGGTTAATTATCCTCTCACAACTCATGACTAATTAAATTAGTTATTGAAATGATCATATTTATCTAGTCACACCCCACTCTACTCTACTTCTAGAACCCTACAATGGTGGGGGCAACAAAGCAGCACGTGCAACCATCTTCCCGCACAAAATCCAAATAATCATTGCCCATGCAAAGCTACAACTACACAGACCAAATCCTCTTGCTATTTCAGGAAATTATAATTATGAACCTAGAACTCATTTAAACTATGATCCAATATTCATGGCCTCACCTTCAGCTATAAAAAGCAGGCCATTCCTTTATAAATCATTCTTGAAAACTTTGTGTGATTTGCAGCCAACTTCTGCCAAAATCGCCATCCACATCTTCGTGTTTATGAGCTCGTAGCATTTGCAATTCTACATTTGGAGAACATTTCAAGAGCATCCACAATCCTTTAAAATACAAGATTCTACAAGTTGAAGACTTCCACGATCTTACTTGAGGTTTGCACGGAAAAGTTTGTAGAGAGGTATATTGTTTCAGTTTTGTTTATCTTTCACTTCTACTGAGATTTTCACTGCTTACCACACACACACACGTACATATATACATAAACAGTTTTTTAAAAAATATTCAATTTATTTTATAATGTAGACACGATTCGTTATGCTGTGATATGATCTTTGTTAAATTTGCAATGACCTACCAGCAGTCACAATGCAATAATCAACAAGGGATGGCTAACTTATTATATCAAGCAAAATCAAACTGAAATTCAAATAAAGCGAAGTTGAAAAGAAAAAAATAAAAACTTCAACTACAATTCAAAACTACCATGGGCATTGCAAAGATCATATTGATCATTAATGGGCTATATCACCTTTGAGCTGCACAAGAGCAAGCTCTAAGCACAATGGAATCAACATAAAACTGTTTATGGGAGAAAAGATTTAACGTAAGGTTTCCAAAACGGAAACACTGTTGAGGATGAGAGCCCCAAACCCTCCAGAATTAGGGAACAGCTAGTTTTTAGTTAAAAAAAGAAAAACAAGTAGAAATTTATAAACAATAGATACAAACTACTTAAAGCTAATTTTTCATATGATTGGTTTTGCATAAACATGAGAAGTTCTTGTGCACTAGAACCAACATCACTAATGTGATTGTTGTCCACCCAATCATTATCGTAAAGGGAAAAAACAATTATACTCTCTTATTTCTTTAAAAAGCTCTATTCAGTTATTTTGTTTTTAATATGATTGCTATGTGGTAGTTCCTATTTATGTAGGTTAGCATTTATATGTTTTTTTTTTTGTTCTGCCATATGCAAAGCCATATCTGGGGACAGAAAAAAAAAGCTGTATCTGTGAATCAAATTCTTCATATCAGTACCCATATCTAAAGTGTATAGGCTACTTAGCTGGAAGGAAAACAATTACATCAAGAACAAAGCAACATAAGGCTAATTGATCCTACCTAAGCAAGAAGAGCAAGCATATATGTATGTGCCCCACAAGTACAATTATACTACAAAAGCTCCAAACGAACTTGAGTACCTAATAATTTAGGAAGTATGAAAACCCATCTCATTACAATTATTTCTAGGACAATGATAAGTAAGCATGAATTTTACTATAGATATGGAAGAGAGTAAGAATCTGATCCATAATCCAGCCAACTCTATGAGTTTGCATGAATCTTCAATAACAGCTATGAAACCAATGCTTACACTGCATTCCAATGCTTCATACAAAACCAGGGACTTTGCAATCTAAACTAGGAAGGTCTATACAAAACCAGGGACTTTCCAATCTAAACTAGGAAGGTCTAGGTTCACAGGGGAATCGAGATTTCGAAGAAAGAAGCTAACTTAATAGCCATTATCACTACACAGAAGCAGCATAAAAATTGCAAGATATAGAACACTTGCAGTATCCATTTAAGATTGGACTGCTGAAAGGGCTGTCGAAGCCCATACTGTCTCAATCACTACAGAGGGAAACTTCAACCCATGTGCCCATTTCTCTGGAGGCAAGCCAAGTCTCTCAAACTGTTCTACTGTTTGGCACAAATGGACAGTTTCCATTACCTTTCTTACACTATTGCAGGACCATCAACATTATAGATGGTGATAGACTTCTTTATTGTTGCATCATATTTTCAGATTCCTGTTACTAGAAGGAGAATATTAAATATGTTTAAAGAATCCAAATGCTTATGAGCACCATTTCCATCTCATGGTCAAGGAACGGGAGTAGCAGGAGAGACACATGAGGGAGCTTATAATTCAAATCTGAAAAAATTCTAAATCTAAAACAAAACTCCAGAATCTTACTCATT
Source organism: Taxus chinensis (assembly GCA_019776745.2). Taxonomy (NCBI): domain Eukaryota; kingdom Viridiplantae; phylum Streptophyta; class Pinopsida; order Cupressales; family Taxaceae; genus Taxus; species Taxus chinensis. Next base: position 672,231,117 of record CM034146.1, read on the forward strand.
TCTTGATTCCCTGAATCATCACAAAGAACTGGGCACACCTATCCAGCAGCAACTCACACAGCACAAGGGATTTTGTCGCCACTTCCATCCAACAACAGCCCCAATCAGACAAATCATGGCCCAAATCCAGCTATGTCGGGGACAGACTTGAATTCCCCACCAGCAGCCCCCTTCAACACGAAATAATGGCAGAACTGAACTAACAAAGCCAAGCTCCATAATGCACTAAACAATCACTTCAGTTTTTCTACATAAAATTTCTAGGTTTTCAAAAGTATCACTTTTCCAAGGGATTCTCTGTGCAGGAAATAGTAATTGTCTTTATTTGTCTGAATTATTTCTTGTGTTATTTTGATGTCCAGTTTTCAGGGAATTAAAAAAAAATCGCATATTCCAGGGTAATTACTTTCATAAAATTAGCATTGTTTTCACTGCTTACTTCTAAATCATGTACATTAAGTTTTCACAAGTAAAGTTGTTTTCATTGTACGCATATTTTACACATCTTTTTGGCACACCCAGTTTGTATGTCAAAACATGGGCAAACCTTCAGAATACATTTAAACATAAAAATTATGCAGCCCCATGTAGTTGCCATTTTCTTATAAGCCATTACAGCCCAACTTTCAATCCTGACAATGTAAAAGAAGCCAGGATGCTCACCAAATTCTTTGATCAATTACCCGATTCTAATTTTAGCTATATGCTAAGAAAGTGAACTTTCAAACAAACATACAGTTAGCATATAACTACATTGGAAAATTGCAAACACTAAACAGAGTGCAGATGCTACCTCATTTCCCAAGATCCTGCCCACAAATCCACCATTACATTCTTCATTATGCCATGATGAACAACGTATTTGGCTTGAGAACTCCGTAACTCTACAAACTTTTGCCGGCAATACATTGTGCACTGTTGGCTCTGACGCACTAGAACAGATAGCTTGAGGTGAATTTTTGCTACCCTGATCATTATACATGCACTCATCTTGAACTATCTCAGCTGAATTTTGTCTGAATCTATTATAATAACCTTCTTCGACATCCCCATTCTCTTTGGTAACATGTGGAAAGGATGCCGGTTGCCTTACTGGCATGGCTGGATCTTTTACACTTGTTACTGTTGACATGTGGACAGTTGATTGTACGGGATCAAGAGGAAGAGTAATGGATGGAGCGTAGTCAGAGTACACACACGAAGCTTGGGTTGCCCGCATCAGAGCAAGGCAATTCTGTTTCAGTGCCCTTGTGCAGATTCCCATCCTGTCTTGCTTTCAGACAATATCCAGAACCAAAACTTCCAGACATATTTTCTCCATTGGTCAAGGCAACCATTTCTTCACTTCTACCAACATCTAATCTCCGTATTTTAACATTCCAATTATTTTCAGACTGCATGCTTTTGTTAGTCATGTCATTTTGATGAAATACACTTAAAGCAGGATGCTGACAGGGCTCTCCATTTGATTCCTGCAGAACACGAGAAGAGAGCCAGCCATACCTGCAAAATAAAACTTTGATGAGAAAAAATCAACTATTTGGTGCTGCAGACAAAAGCCATGCTACTTTTAAGGGCTATTACATTCCCTATGTAAATACCTTAAACGGAAGATAGTAGGACTTCCAAGAGCAGTATACACATCACCAGCACAGGCCGCAGTATCTTTAAGGGTCCAATTTTGGCAGTTAGGAAGATCCTTCCATTGTGCATTATAAGGGAACAGCTTTAATTCACCCAATGCAACACTTGAATGTCCCCATTTCTGCATAAGATGTTGCAGAACTGATGAAATCATCTTACGAGCTTTCAGAGTCAGCTCCAAGTGTGGATTAAGCCCGTCCTGTAAGAGCAAATACCATAATAAGAGATTAACAAAATTCAAAACCCCGTTACAAGTTTACTAACAAAAACATCTACAAACAAATTTTAGCTATTAAACACAGAAATTACCTTCTCCAATGCTTTCCGTGTAAATTCATCGATTGGAAACAATTGCAACTTAAGTTTCACACCATTATCTGCCTTTCCTGATAATTCAGAATTATCGCAATCCACCAAAGTTTTGAATGAGTCCATGTTTTTAATAGGCTGTGATAATGGCTGTAGTATTGCACATTGCAACACACTTGCTTTCAGTGCATTAGCTTTCCTTTGTCCATTTCTTCTTTTTGGTAAGCATGTGCCTTTTGAAACTGTTGGAAGAGCTTGTTCAGTAGAAGGGCTAGGCAAAACTGACTGATCTACAGGGCTTTTCTCAGCAAGAGCTGCACGCTCAAGATGCTCAGCAGCTTCTGCAACTAGTGTTACCCCCGCACTAGCAGCTTTCTCCCATCTTTTGAAAGCAGCAGAGGAAACTGGGCCATCTGTAAAAAACATTGAATTTCCATAAAAATGTTTAACTTCGCTTCAGATAACATACAAACAAATAATAATTTAAATGTCTAGACATGAACATTAAACAAGGGATTGTGAAGAAAATTCTTTTGTCCTGGATAAAGAGAATCATGGAAGGCAGTACTTTAAACCCATAATTCACCTTCTCGATCTTCTTCATCAGCTCCATGTTTCTTTGAGGGGTCCTTCCCTCATAGACCTATTTCTGTGTACTATCTCTTATGGCTTGTGGTTAACCACTTTTAGCTTACCCTTGCTTTTTCATGCTTCATTGTACTTTGCATTTAGCTACATTTTATATAGTCTTTCTACACTGGAATTTTTTTTAATAAAAGATTGGTCTTTCCAAGTCTAATTGACCTGTGCTGGTCAATGATGGAGATTAATATAATTTGTCTTAACTTCTCACATTGCATAGCCTCTCAAGAAGCAACTAAAGGTAGCGACTCCAAGGCAACCTTTGGTTGGTCAAACAGGTGCGAGGTGTTTGAAGAACTAAAGGGCCGACTCCGTTCAATGCCAGTGCTCGCTACACCAGATTTGAAAGACCCTTTTGAGATAGAAACTGATTCACCAAAACATTTAAATAGTGGAAGCATTACAAACTGGGAAAATCAACTGACATTCATTTTTATCCCAAACTCTGCAATTTCTTCACACATAGAACAAACTGTAGAACCAGTACAAACAGAAATGATCAACATACTTGCAGCCTGTGTCACAAGTTATGCCGAATTTAATGGAAAATGTTCGAATCTCGCTGAACTTTATCCGCGTCAAACATCAACTTGAACTTTATCCTTTACTTTAACATGGGAATTTTTTGACATGATTTTGCACTATTTTATAAATATGTGAATATATTTACATATAACAAGAGAAAGTAGAGAACATAAAGTTCTCTCTACTCTGTTCTTCTTACATATTTATGAATTTTTGAGAAAATTCAAATGATAAATAAAATTCTGTTGTTTGAACTTAAAGGTTTTTTTTTCTTCTGAACCTACTCAATTGGCGAACTTGAATCAAACTTAATACTCATCGAACATGAACTCGAACTCGAACCTTGTGGCTTAGCTTGAAGCAGTACAACCGAGGAAGTACTGATCAAACTGTAAACTTTTGAAATCCTCTTCCTGTCACATTGCTTCCCAATGTTCATTATTGTGGACATATGACTCCAACTTGCTCAAAACTGTATGAAGCAGATCCAAATCTTTAACATATTAAATCCTTTAAGTTAGTAAGTTCATGTTTACTACTTGCGAAACAAACTAGTCTACTTCAACACTTTTTGTGTACCATGAAATGAACAGCACCAGAAGCTTATTAGGGAAGCACATTCCAACAGATTAGTTGGATACTTTAAAGTACAGACGATATTCGAGGTCTTAAAAATTTATTTCTATTAGATATGTCAATACTTATGATAAGTATTTTCCCTTCCAAATATTTTTCCGTTGGAATTTGCCTTATTCCTTTTCTTGAACATAATGATGTGAATCATGTTTTAATGGGGTTCTAATATGCAGCATCAAGCAGTTCCACTTGTTCAACCTGAGAAGTGCATTGTCGGAACAGGGTTGGAGGGTCAAGGTACAAAAGAAAAAGTGAAAGGAAGGTTTTTAGTTTACTTCGTACTACTTTTCCAAATCAATTTCTAGTCCTTAATACGACCTTTATTCCTTTTTTTTTTTACTGATGATCTATAACTAGAATTCATTTAGTCATCAAGTAATCACTGACTTGATGATACAAGTCAATTGCTTTGACTCACCATTTTTACATAAATGATAACTAAAAAAACAGTCCCTCTTCTTCTTCCTCTTCTTTGAATCGTTTTAAGAAGTTGTCTAGAATTCCTTTTTTCTTTAGTTTTTCCTTTTCTAGTCGTCCTTCTTCAATTTTTTCAAAGGAATTGAATGCTTTGTATAATTGGATCCTTCCAAATTAAATTTTTTACTGTATTGAAACCTTTTGAATCATTAACCAGAACGATTTGCAAAAAATTGGAAGGGGAAAGAGCCATAAAAGATTCACCTTTTTTATTCTCATTCATGGCCTCAATTTGGATTGCAGGCTGCAAGTTGCCTTCATGAAGTAGGAATCGCTAGTAATCGCCGGTCAGCCATATGGCAGTGAAATCATTCTCGGGCCTTGTACACACTGCCTATCACACTAGGGAAGTAAGCCATGCTCGAAGTCATTACCTTAAGCGCAAGGAGGGGGTGCCCAAGGCATTTCCGGGAATTATTCAGATTACTTGATGAGGGGAGACATCAAAATAATAAGAAAAAATTACTTGGATTTATGACAATTTAATCAACATAGTTATTTATGTCAATGAAAGTTTATGAAACTCTTACTGTCAAATGTGAGACAGGTAATTATCATACTTTTTGTCCAAGCAGTTGTGTGTCTTGGTTATATCAAAAGATTGAGGACAGTTTCTTTTTAGTTGTGGTCGAGAGACCCCATACATAATATATTGGAGAGGCCCCTGGATGTTGGCCCCCCTACATAGATATGCGAGAGAGGGATCCGATCCCTCGCCCCCTAGATTAATATAGAGAGTGGGGCCTGATCTGGGGGTATGTATAGCCAAATCTACAAACAAAAAACAAGGATGGGATTTATAATCCTTTACCAACACTAACCAAGCCTTGCAAGTCACCTTTCATGGTGTGGTTGTGTTTTCATGGTATTGGATGGATTGTCGATGATGGATATAAAGTTGACCATCTCAAAACTTTCTGATTTAACCAATACGCCCAAATTCCTAATTTGGAGACACTTTTTAACTTCAGCAAATCTTTTGAACTTATCTCAAAGTTTCCCCATGTTTAAAATTATTTTAAACAATAAAAGTGGGTTTGTGAATAATTTAGCATGTTTCTTTTATCAAATCCTTGCATTACATCCTTGTAGTTGATTTTCATAATGTTCATCTTTGTTCATTCTTAATCTTCGAGTTTAATTGTAGTGGGATTTTGCACCGAGTTGAAAGCTTTATTGTTGCACAAGATGCAAACAAGTATTAGCATCTCTCACCCTCAAACCCACAAAGCTTTCTTTAAAAGCGAGCACATAAAGTTTCACAAGGTCTACCTCAATTATGTAGGAAGGGGACAAGTGTCATCATCCAACTTACCCTCATTTACTCTAGTTTTTCATGTGAGCCCTTTAAAAGACATGTATTAGATGGGACATGAGATGAGAACATTTGTCCTCATTAGGTCCCTTTACATCCCTAGAAAAGTTTAAGTGAGGCTCTCACGAAACTCTTCATGGTGAGAACTCATAAGTTGTGGACACATGTTCACATACCATGGCTCTCTTCTTTTGTTTCTCCGTACCATGTGCATGGTCTATATAAATAAACAAAATTTCAAAGTGCACATAAGCGTTTCACTTGTCACAATCCTGTATTCACGCACAACTTATGAGTTTCTTACGAAGGGCCTCACTCTCAGACGTTTGCAAGATGCAATGCCATGGGATTGGAATAAGTTTCTGCATCTCATGGCCTTCCCTCTGTTTTGTTTACTTGGGTTTTGCTCATTGTTATTTCAAGTTGTTAGCCTCAACATGTCGCAAGATTAAACGTGAGCTCTCAATCTTGGGATCTTACACTATCAATTAAATTTCGAACTCAACTATTGCAACGAGAGATCCCTTTGTTGGTTAATTTATATTGCCATCCCTTTATTCAATGTAGTTTTAATAATCCCAAAGATTTTCACCCCGATTCCCTGATTGTGTAATTAATTTTTGGCTTCTCGAAAGTAAATAATTCCTTTAGGCTAGTAGACTTCATCTCTTATACATGCTCAGAGTTTTCATTTTTATGGGGTTGTTTAACCAATATTCCACAGGGACGCGTCCCCCCTGAAAACTACAGTTTCGGAGACTCGAGACGTCTCCGAGACTTGGGGACGCCAGGGGGACCTCCTCCTGCCGTCCCACCACCGCCACTAGTGCCATGGGGATGTCCCCGAAACATTTCCCTCAAAGAGGGGATGTTTCGAAGACGTCCCCAATTTTTGGGAGCATCTAGGAGTCTTCAGGACATCCCGAAGACTTCTAGAAGTCTCTCAACCCATCTCGGAAACTCCCATATGCCCCTGGCAGCATAAGCTACCATAAAGTTTTTTTTATAAATTTATTTGTTTTTAAAAAGTAGGCCCCAACCCTAACCCCAATACTTAACAGGCCCCACCCACCCCTAAGCACTTTAAAAACTATAAATAAGAGTTACACCCTGACTCCAAATCACAATAAAAAATTCAAAGCAAGAGTGAAAGCATTGGCAAGCAAGAGCGAGAGAGGGTGAGAGCTATTAGCAAGGAAGAGGGACAACATTAGCAACGAGAGTTAAAGCAAGTGCCAAGTCTTCATTGCTCAACCATCCAAGTATCAAGTTTTCAACATGTTCATCAAGCCTTCAAGGTAAGCCATGACCCATGGCCCTTCATAGTTAGTTTTTTAATTTTTTATTTCAATTTAGAATCATAAATTGTTCAATAAATTAATTAAAAAGTTGATTTTAGGGTTGTTGAACTGCTGTTTTTGAAAACAGTGGTTACAAAACCCTAAAATCGACATTTAAGTGTTTCCAATTTTCTGTTTAATGCATTTATAAGCAGCTATAAGTTTACGGTTTTAAAATTTAAACTTAATATTCATTATTTTAGTTATAGTTTTATTATTTTAAATTTTAAACTATTTATTAAATTATTTTCAAATATTTATGATATTATCAAATTACGATTTCATATTTTTGTAAATATGTGATGTGAAGTAAGAAAAACAAAAGTGAAATTCTTTTGTCTTGAGCCATTGCAAAATTTATTATTTTTCAAATAATAAATTTAATTTTTAAGCAATATATTTTATTTCTGGCAATGTCGCCATGTGTTCTACTTCTCACAGCGTGACTTACGAAGAGGGAGAGCAAGAGCCTATGGGGGTTGAGTATGAGACTCTGAGTACAGATGTGAGGGGGGTTGAGGGAAGTAGTTTTATTGGGAGTGCAACTAGACACTTTAGTTGCCCTTCCAAGTTATTGGAACCTTTTTCCAACGGTCCGCTTTAATAAGAGGTCCCCGTTAAGTCAATTTGCAACGAAACTACAAGCAAGACCTGGGGCGACATAGGGGGCACTAAGACATGGAAGTGTCATTTTTGTCAAGTTGAATTTCAAGGCACCATTACAAGAGTTAATGCACACCTCCTTCACGTCTGAGCCAAAGGTGTGGGGCCATGTGACAAATTGTCGCTAAAAGAAAGGGCTGAAATAAATAAATTGTGGGGTTGCAATAAAGAAGGAAAACCTGTATCTACTACTTTGCCAATGACGAGTGGTACTCCTAGTAGTGCTAGAATTTTCCATGATGCACAACTTCTACTTATCCATCTAGTTCAACTTCAGGGGCAATAGAGCCTAAGGGGAAACGCAAAATGACAGGTAGCAGTGATGTTGCAAACACAATGGCAAAGTTATTCAATGTGCAAAATAAGGATGATGCAAATGATGCCATTGGCAAACTCTTCTTCGCCTGTGGGATTTCGTTCCATGTGGCTCGCTCTCCTTATTATAAGGACGTTGTGGAAAAGATAACAAGAGCAAGACCATCATATGTGCCACCAAGGGAGACAAAATTGAGGACTACAATCTTGGATAAGAACTATTCCAAGATTAATATTCTAATGGAGAAAATGAAGGATACCTGGGTCACTACTAGATGCAACATAATCATGGATGGGTGAACGGGCATTAGGCATCATCCACTCATCAACATCGTGGTCACATGTACAAAGGGCCCTTACTTCCTCAAGGCTATTGATTGTTCAGGGCACCTCAAGGATGTTGATTTTCAGTTCCAAATCCTTAGAGATGCTATTGAGGAGGTTGGACCAGAGAATGTGGTGCAAGTTGTGACAGATGCAACCCATGTATGCAGAGTTGCAGGGAAGTTGATTGAGGCGGCCTACAAACATATTTGGTGGACTCCTTGTTGTGTGCATGCCATGAATAATGCACTCAAGGGCATGAGAAAGATTGTTTGGATGAAAGAGGTCGTTGATGATGCTAGAGATGTGCAGATGTTTGTTTGCAACCACCACACTTCACATGCACTCTTTCAGGACCTTCTCTAAGGAGTTTTTGAAACCTACAGAGACTAGATATGCATCTTATTTCATTCTCTTAGAGAGGATGCTTGAGTTGCAAGAGGCATTGCAACTAATGGTCATGACAATAGAGTGGAATCGGTGGCCTGATTCCATGTCTGAGCAAGGGAAGAGGATGAAAGAGGTGGTGAAGAGTGACACATTTTGGGTTGATGCAAAATACATTTCTCTTTCATTACTCTAGTCTTCAAAGTCATTAGATATGGGGACTCTAATGCACCTAGCCTTGGAGAGGTGTATGAGTGCATTGATAGTATGCTTGGCCAAATGAAGGCCATTGTACAAAAAAAAGACCCTACATTGCAATTTTACAATGACCATATTCAACCAATCATTCATCGAAGATGGGAGAAGCTCAACACCCCCTTGCACATGGTTGCCTATGCATTGAACCCGAAGTGGTATGTGCAAAGGCCTTGCAGAGTTACCCCTATACAAGATGCAGAGGTGAAGAAGGGGTTCATGAAGGCTATTCAGAAAATGTACAATTCTACATATGCCAACACTATTCGTATGGAGTGGACAAAATTTGCCACTCTTAGGGGATATTCAGAAGAGGCCAAGATGGATAGGGAAGACTATGGCACAGGAGGACCCAATTTCTGTGGTGGACTATGCATGGACCATGATTCTTTGACAACCACACTAGCTATTCGCTTGTTGTCCCAAGTTTCTAGTTCTTTTGCTTCTGAGAGGAACTGGTCTACTTATGGCTTCATCCACTCTATGAAGAGGAACGGGCTTACCTCTAGGAGGGCAGAGAAGCTTGTAGTTGTACATAGTGCCTTGCGTCTCATTGACCACAACACACTTATGTACAAGGAGAGTCCAGCAGCCCGATGGGATGTAGAGCCAGAGGAGCCATCTCAGATTGATGATGATGTGGCACCAGACAAGGGTTGGTTGGCATCAATTTGGAGGAGCTTGACCTTGAGGAGTCTAGCAGTTCGAGTGATGAGGAGTTTGGCGCAAGCTGTAAACTTTGGGGATGATTAGAGTCATTAGACTCATTAGAGGCATTGAGCCACTTGGCCAATTGTATTTGAATTTTGAATGTAATCATCATTTTGAATATATATTAATATATTGATATTTGGCATTTTCACTGTTCAATGCAATGTGTTTGGTATTTCAAAGTTTCATTTGTTGTTCCTTATAAATAGTTTTATAACTAATTTTTCAAGTACTATATATACTTCCATTGCCGTCCCACACCGCCGCCCCTTGCGGTCCCCCAAACTAAGGCCCTTGCTCCTGTTGTCACCCAGAAGTTGCACCCTAATAGAGAATGGTGTATGTGTACTCTCTCTCTCTCTCTCTCTCTCTCTTGTTGACAAAATTGGAACACCTCAAGGCTGTGGGTAACCTATGTCTGAGGTGAACCTCCAGAGAGGGCTGGTTCCCTTGTGAATTACCTAAAAAATGAAAACTTTGACAAGGAAAAGGGAGAAGAAATGCGGGAAATTGGAAATAAGGGTGATACACCAATAATTTAACGCATGCATGTAACTCTACACACAGAAAAATCAAAGATCCACACACGTGCACAATTTTAAGCTATTTTGCATAATAAATTCAAGGGTTTAGGAGATAAGGACAGCGGTAGAGAGATTGAATTTCTCACTAAGGCAGTACAATATCCTATCAAACACAATGAAAAATCAGAAAACAACAATATGAGAGGGCAAAAATGGAGCTTTTTATTCAAAGGTGCAAGTACAAGGCTAGAATTGCCAGAGCAAATCAGCCCAAGTGTGTCTAATCCGTCAATATTTACAATAGAAATCAGCCAATATAGGACTGCTGCATGCCTAGAATAGTGTCTGCTGCTCTTTTTTCTTTTCAGAACCTGTAGCGCATGGGCAGCTGCATTTCCCTTTTAATTATTTAATTCTCTCTCTTGTTTGGCGCCAACAATCAAAACAGTCTGCAATGCATGCCCTAATTTTATTTTAATTTATTCCCATTCTGCTGGCACTAAAGTATGGAACAGAACTGTTTGCTTTTTTTATAAAATCTTTCTTCAATGCTTGGCAGGGACTGTTATCAATTGGACTTTGCATGCTTTGTCTGATTTATTTTAATCCATCCTTCTCCTTTTGGCTCCACCATCTAAAACATACCAGCCGCATGCTTAGTTATATTTATTTCCATCTTTATCATCCTCGGCACCTTTATAGGAACAGCTTTTGTTTTATTTAATAAAAGCACTTCTCCTTTTTTGGCGCCACATCTATTTTTGGAACAGTTGTTTCATGCTAAGTTTATCTCTTCAATTCTATCATACTTTGGCGCATGGGCAAGATGCTAAAAATAGAACAAGAGTTTGCTTTTTTTCATTATCCCATTCATGCACTTCAGACCTGAAACTCATTATTTTATTTATTTATCTTTCTTCATGCACCTCAGCAGTTTCCTTGTTCTTCCTTTGGCGCATGGGGCTGCTGTTTTTAGCCAATTTCATTCTATGTTTGGCGCCAAAGATAACTGGAACAGCAGCTTTCTTATTTATAATTCTTTCTACCTCCATGCATCTATTTTCTCTTTGGCACTAAGTATAGAACTGTTTCTTGTCTTTTATTCTTAGCATGCACAACCAATTTTACCCATCCTTGGCGCAATTTCTAGGTGCATAATTTATGGTAATAGGTCCACCGTCTCTGAAACCCATCCACCCATTCCGAGACTCTGTGGAACACTACATTTAATCCAAAGCAATTTATGTTAGTTAGTTTAGTATTGAATAATTGTATGGGGCATGCTTTTCATGTGAGACAATCCCTTTCATGTTGTTTACATTATTAGGGTTAGTAGCAATTAATGGTCATCATTAATTACTTAGTGGGTTAAAATAAATTGGTTGGGTTTAGGTAGTTGATTTCCATATAGCCATGGGTTTGTAACTTGCCACTGGCAAGACTATATTTACCTTTGTAACCCGATATTTCAAATTAATAAAACAAATATATTATTTGTCTCAATACCATTTTATATGTGCTCTTAATCATTAGAATACCAAAAAGTGGTATTAGAGCCTTGATGATGCCTTGAGGAGAGGAACAATGCAAGATCCATTAAACAAAATCATGAAGACCGTGAAGAAGTTTTAGTTTTAAACAAATTAAATTTGCCTACGGAGGAGCTTTATTATTTTCAGAGTTGCATGGATACAAATACAGATGTGGATACGATATCAAATACGGATACGACTAGTTTTTAATGCCCCTCCATATGGATACAAATGGATACAGCATAATATATCATATTTAAAATACTATAATAATCTAGATTATAAATTAAAAATATATTAATAATATTTATCAAAAAAATTAGGAAAAAAAAACACAATATTATTTCACGAGAAAAATATTTGTACAATTTCGACTATGCGAGGCATGGAAACTATTAGTCCAATCATGAGCATTATGAAACAAAATAGACTTAATGAACATCATGAAAGATTATCTAGTTTCAGGATATCTTTCATATCTTCCTGATCTTGTTAAGGCCACCACAAAGGGGGATCTCCATAGCATCCGATGTCATGATTGTCCAAAGCCCAGTTTGCTAGAGCATCAACTACCTAATTTTTCTGTCTAGAGATGTGATTGATTTGCAACGACTGAAAATTATCCTGCAAGCCTTTGATTTTCTTTTCTTTGCATTCAAGCTGCCAATTTGAACTCCCTAGTTTCTTTGAAGAAGTCAACATCCTAACAATAATCTTGGAATCAGATTCCACATGCACCTGAGTCCAGCTACACTTAATAGTCTCTTGCAAACCTCTGTAGATAGCTCTGATCTCAACAGCGTAGTTGGTGGTAGTTCCCATATTTTCAACAAACAAGAAACTCCATGTGTTTTTCCAATACCCCCTCATTGCTGCCTTCCCGGAATTTCCCCTGGAAGCCCCATCCGTATTCAATTTACCTACCTGCATAGAAGGAGGAACCCATTTTTGTTGTTTACCTTCTCTCCTTTTTATTGTAAAAGCAAGAAGCGGGGAACTAGTAGGCTAAAAAGATAGCAGATTATGGATGTTACTCCATTCCGAAGTGAGAGAAGAGGGAAGGGGATACTTTCTGCTTTATAGTTTCTGCCATATTAATTATAGTCTTCTACCAAACGTTCCCCTTTTCTGTGATCTCTTGCTTGAAAATTCTTTTATTTTGTTCCTTCCATATATTCCAAATTAACAAAGAGATACATATCCATAAGGCAAGGAGTAAGTTTTGTCCTTTTGGAATACCTTCTTCCCATTCCTTCATATGTTGCTCAAGAGAATGAAGTCCTTGGTAATGTATACCAAACATATTTGCAAGATATTTCCATAAAGGTATTACCCACGAGCTATGGACAAAGCAAGAAGAGATGATGTCTAGTTTCCTCCTCATTCTAGCATAGAGTACATCTGAATGGCCCATAAAAACCTCTCTTCATAAGTCTATCTCCTGTGAGAATTTTGCCATGTGCCAAGAGCCAAAGAAAAAAAACTAACCTTGGGCCATATTGCGGGCTGCCATATTTGCTTAAACATAGCTTGGAGGGAATGAGGATTACCTCTAGTTAGCTCTTCATATCCAAAGTGAACTGTATATTCTCCTCCTGATGTGTTCCCCCATCTTATTTAATCTGGTCCATTAGAAAAGGAGAGTGAATATCTTTTTAGAATTTGGTTTTACTAACTTATACACTAGATTAATATAACATGCAAATTACACACTTCCAGCCCACGGACAGGTAAGAAAATCATTATTCAATGGATTTACAAAAATTGCAAGTTGTGTAGGCCTGCGGAAAATAGACGAAATGAAAGGAAAGAAGTAGAGTAGGCCAAAAGAAGAAGATCAAAAGAATTGCTGGTTGATCGGAGCCAATGTGAAAGCTTTAAGTAAAAGTGTGAATAATAACACTCTCACCTCCATGTCCCTCAATTGTTGCTACTATAATGCATTATAGAAGATCATTTGCAGTTTTTAGCATCTTTTTAACTTTTTGCAGGGTTTTTAAGTATATTTTTTAACTGTTGAATCAGATATGTTGTAGCTGTCTTGCTTACTGTATCCGGCCATATCTGATACGGTACAATTACCGATTTGTATTTGTTTAAGTTGGGTACAATATCTGAGTCACATCCAAGAAGCACCTAAGTTGGATCCGTATCCGGCACACAAATACGCGCGCCCCTAGCAGTTGGGGTGGAGTGCTAATGGATGCCTGAAGAGCCATCTATTGGTTGTCGTAATACAAAAATGAGGTTTTTGTTATTGCAAGCAAGCCTCAAGCTTGAGCACCTTTGCATTGAAGAAATGATAAATGTTTATCATTGCAAATTTCTGTTGGTGATAAAAGAATGCCTAGAGGGTGCTAATTAGCCTAAAGGCTGTTTTTTTTTTCATGCAATGTCGGACGCTGAGCAAGGAGTGCCATTCTTGGAATCCCATATGACTTACCAAAGCAGCAATTGTTGAAAAGTTAATAAAATATATATTTGTGTTTGTATCTGTCACTAAGGAAAAGAAAGAGAACGTGAGTCCCATTTTGCTTGTTGGGTGCCTCTACTATTGCATGTGAAAAATGCCATGGAAAATTGTTTGCTACATTATTGCATTGGGTCACCCAGTCTAAAAGAATGGTATATAATTAAGTTTGTTGAAATAGTAGTTCAACTTGAGATATAGGCTAGGTTGTCAGAATACAAGTATGGGTACGTCGATTTTCAAAAACCCTTGGATATGGTACATCTTGTGTACATCTGTACACACACACACATATATACTCATTTTTTAGTCCATAAGAAATGCAAAACTTGAAAAATATTGTAGGATCAAGGTTCAAAACATGTGATATTCTTAAAATTTAACATTTTCATTAATCATGTGGCAATCTGAATACAAATAATCTAGAATATATCATCTAGATTTTCCTCAAAACCAATAGATCATTAGATTAAGAATTATTTAGAAGAGAAAGACTATTTACAATATATCTTCCTTTCTTGATTTCCTCTCATTTCATCAAAGCATTCTTCTCATCATCACCTATTCCATTTCGCATTTAAAAAAATCATGGTTCTAACAAATCCTTTTTTGATACCTTCATGAACAAATAATAAAGACATTGGCTAAATAGGAATAGGCTATAAAACTACTTGGAGAAGCTCAATTTTTTCATCCCTTGATCTTCATTCCCTTTATATGACGCCAACTTATTCTAGAAGCTACAAAGATGGTTATTCCATTAACATTGTTCCCGCCCCAACTTCAAATAAAAGGACCCCCAAATACTTACAAGTTCAATATTTTGGAATCTTAGAATCGCTTCACTATTCAGTAGTTTATGAAGAGAAGTATTTATGATGAAATTATTAGATTTCAAATACTAGTATATGATGAGAAGTATTTACAAAGAATTATACAATACAATAAAAACAGCTTTTGACAGGGTACATCCCTGGTACATTCGGGACATACCGGAAACGTACACATATGTACCCAAGACGTAACCATGCTTTTTAGGATATAGGAGAGGTGGTAAAACCATTAGCTTGAAGAGATTAAAAAGATAGAGGTCTTTGGTTCAAATATTGTTAGGCTATTTTTTGCATGTGGAGTCACTTGAAGTTATAGTCAACGTGACTAATACGCTAGACACTAGAATGTATTTTCCGAATGCATGAGGTAAAATAGAGAAACAAGTGTGCAAAGACTTTAGGTCTTAGGATCACCCCGAGATGGTTGTTATGTCTTCATTTTACATTCATCTTTTTTTAGCAAGTATTGAACCACACATCTACTAGAGAGTAAAGGCAAAGCCCCGCTAGTATTCCAATTTATATGGTATTTTTTTGTGTCCACGTGGCTAGAATCATAAGCTTCATTTCCGAAGTTGGGAGACTAACACCTAAAAACTATAAGGAATGGAGCATGAATATATAGAATAAACTAGTTTTTAATGTTCTTTTAGAAATAGTTGAAAAACATATTACACCTACCGAAGCTAGTAAATTACTTGAATTTCAAACATGTGATAAGCATGCACTTGCAATGTTAAGATCTTTTTTGCACAAGTCATCATCCACATTGAATCTATTAAAATTGACACTTCGAAGGCTTGAAGAGCACTGAACGATCTGTATGACAAACAGCCAGCATACAAGGAAATTAATGTTCTAATCCATATAAGATCAGTAACGCAGCATTTAATTCCATTTGGGAATTGCTTATTCAACATGAGCGACAATTTACAAAGAAGAAAAGACAATTCACAGAAGATGTTTACTTTTCAAAGGCAGAGAAACATACAATAGACAAAAGACATGAGAAAGCGAAGCATCCTCCGAAGCATTCTCCACATTACTCCAAACATAAACATCGACATAAGAATCATCATTCTTCTAGGTCTCGCAGTTATTCAAGTGGATCCTCCTCTTCTGCTAAAATGAGCGAAAATGCTATAACTTTGGTGGTATAGGACTCTATGTTGATGTGTGCACTTCTAAAAAACAGCCCTCCAAACATATAAAGAAAACAGAAGTACATTATATTGTTCATTCTAGTGGAGCTTCTTCTGATTACTACGGTGATTATGGTGATTTTGATACATCATCCGATCATGAAAGATCCTACATGGCCAAAGCTTTTGGTCTAGATGGACTTAACAGCATCTTCTAAGTGAACATAAGACCCACCCATCTCGAGTGTGCTACTAACTCAAAGATAGGGTTTTTGCTAGTGGCAATTTTGGATTGATGAAAAATGTGTTGTTTTCTATCAAAATTTGGATTTTTTGAGTTATTATAAATTATTGATGAGCAGATCAGGTTGTTTGGATTTGTTTTTCGTTGCAAGAGCTTCTTACCTCTCACCTAATTGAGGAGAGGATATTGTATTGGCCTTCGATCAGTTGTCAATGATTGTACGAGTTGACAAGGGAGTTGCTAGAGCTAGTAGTGCTCAGCAAAAAGAGGTTGGCATCATTAGGTATTATGATCAATGTCATACAAATCACTAAATAATCAATGGGCGGACCTCTATGTGAAGCCTTATGTGGATCGATGTAGTTGAGCAAACCTTGATTGTGCTTATATTGCAGTACGGGTACAGAATGGTCAGAGGGGATGAGAATGCCCATCAAGATGTTTATCATTTATGTCACAACTTGTGGGGTGGCAAGCTTCTGTGTGAAGCGGCATCGGATTATCCATACCACAATGTACAATGTGTCAGTTTGTAGGTGCAGCAAAGACTATTGGATGACTACACAATCATATGTTTTGTTACATCTTCTATACCCTTCGTATCGAGGGGGGTTTATTGGGTCATTTGGTCCAAATCATTTTATGTTAGTTCTTAGTGTAGTAATGAATAATTGTGTGGGTCATGTTTCTCATGTGAGACACCCCCTTTCATGTTGTTTACCTCATTAGTGTTAATAGTAATTAATGCTCATCATTAATTACTTAGAGGGCTAAAATAAATTTGTTGCATTCATGTAGTCATTGCCATATAGGAACGGGGTTTTAAAATGCAATCGGAAAGACTATATTTACCTTTGTAATTCAATGTTTCAAATTAATGAAAAGTATACTTTGTTTGTCTCAATACTATTTTATAGTGCTCTTAATTACTAGAATACCAAATGATTATAGCCATTGCTAGTGTTTTCTTTCAAGCTCAGTAATCTGAGGGGTTATTGCGTTAAATTTCACTGGGAGATCTCTACTGCTTTTAAGCCTCGATGTCAAACTCATTGAGGAGAAAGGAGAATTATGAACCAGAAACTAGGAAGCACAGATACGCCCAAGACCCTGTCGAATCCCCTTTTATACGTATTGGGAACAAATACGATACGAAATGGATACGGATACGTGCCTGATATGTATGGGATATGTCAGGATACGTCACGGATACGTACAAACGTATCCGTGATGTATCCTGACGTATCCCGTACGTATCAAGCAAGTATCCTGTTGTAAACAAGTCTTTTTAAAGTTTTATTTCTTTTTTTTTAATTTTTGACTTTTATATTCCCTATAACCGAACCCTAAACACTAAATGAATAAAATAATACACCCCCTCCCCCACAAAAAATTATAAAAAGCACCCACCTCTCTCATTTGAAATCACACAAACAATTTCATTGTCTTTTTGCAAGTGAATGAGCAAAGAGCCTAAGGAGAGTTGTGAAGAGCTTAGTGGAGGCAAAGATTGGAAGGAGGTTTTGCAAAGAGCTTAGAGGAGGCAAAGATTTGAAGGAGGGGCAGCGATTTCTTCTATTGTTTGGAGTCCACCATTGTAAGGAGGAGAAGGAGAAGAAGCCATTGTTGAGACTTCAGAGGAAGAGATTGTTTTAAATTTATTGTTCATTAAAGAATCAAAACTAGAAGAGTAGACTTGAGAGGAAGAGGTAGCATTTGTAATTTTGTTTAGAGGCAACCAGAATCTACGATTCTACACTACAAGTATACCGTATTTTAATTTTATTTTTATTTTTGATTCATCTTTTTGTTTTATTTTTTTACGGTTATTTATTTATAAATTATTTATTATGTTGCATTTTTTTAAAGTTTATAATTTAAACACATCCTAAATTTGTGTATGCTCTCACCTCGCGCCTTTATGAAGATCTTGGTGATCAAAAACAGATTAGGATGGCATAGTTTAGGGTTATTTAATTTAATAATTGGTAAAAAATCGTTTTCTAATTTTAAATGCATTGTTCAATGTTAATGTATTTGTTTTTTATTTTTTTAGCTTCCTAAATCTATTTATGCTCTCACCTCACGCCTTTATGGCGATCTTGGTGATCAAAAACAGATTACGATGACATAACTAATTAGTAATTTATTTATGTCAAGGCAAATTGTTTTTTAATTTTTTAAACATCCTAAACATGTGTATGCTCTCACCTCGCGCCTTTATGGCGATCTTGGTGATCAAAAACAAATTAGGATGACATAACTAATTTATTTATGTTAAGGCAAAATGTTTTTAATTCTTTAAACATCCTAACTCTGTGTATGCTCTCACCTCGCGTCGTTATGGTGATCTTGGTGATCAAAAATAGATTAGGATGGCATCAAGTTCTGCTTTGGGTGGAGTGCAAGGCCAAGCTGAAAACACATCAGTTCCTATGAGACATGATCCTAATTCCCCTCTTTGGACACATGTGACAGTGTTAGAAAAAAAAATTTGGCGGTGTATGTCGAGTTTGGATATGTCATGGTTGCCAAGCTCAGTACAAATCCTCATATAGCCGAGTGAAAATCCATTTGACTGGTGTTGGAGGTGTGGGGATAAAGAGGTGCCCAAAAATATCTAATGAAAAATTGGCAGAGTACCTAAGAGACCAAGAGGAGGCTGATAAACAAGTTGAAAGAAATAGAACTCGAATAATTCATTCGCAAAGAAGGCCTTCATCACTACCACCCACACCTAGACCTACTTCTCATCCTTTCATTCAAACTCAAAGTCAACCATTTGATGAAGAGAGTCCAAAGAGCTCACGAAAAAGGCCAAAAAGAGCAATGGAGAAAGCATTTAATATTAAAAAGAGGGAGAGTGTTGATGAGGTTGTTGCTCAATGCATTTATGCATGTGGGCTGCCCTTTAATGTATTGAGATCTCCATATTGACATCAAATGGTGAAGGGTATCAATGAAGCTCCACAAGGGTACAAATCCCCAGGCTACGAAAAAGTTCGAACCACACTCTTGGGAAAGGAAGTGGAACACATTCACAAGAATTTGCAACCAATCAGAGACTCATGGAAGGAAACAGGGGTTTCCATCATTTCAGATGGATGGAAAGATGCTAGAAATATACCCCTCATAAAGGTTGTTGCAGTATGCCCTAAAGGAGCAATGTTCCTTAAAGCCATTGACTGTGAAGGGGAAGTCAAGGATGCACAATTTATTGCTAACATTTTAATAGAGGCAATTGAGGCGGTGGGCCCCCATAATGTTGCCCAAGTCATCACGGACAACGCTAAAAATTGTAAAGCAGCAGAAATGATCATAGAGGGTAGATATGAGCACATTTTTTTGGACCCCTTGTGCTGTCCACTCCCTTAACTTGATGCTCCAAAAGATTGGGAAAATCCCGTGGATTGAGCAAATTTATTCTGAGGCAAATGACATTCAAATGTTTATCACAAACCATCATATGTCACAAGCCATTTTTAGGAAATTCTCGAGGTTAGAGTTGTTGAAGGTTGCAGAAACTAGATTTGCGTCTCACATGCTCGTTTTGAAAGATCCCTTGATGGATCTTTCTTACACTCTAATGACTTTTTTTATTAAACAAAAACAGCAAATATAGTTTTATGTGTATTTATGACAATATCCCTAGTACAGATCTGGAAAGTGCGACTAGGTTCTAGGAGAGATATCAATGTAAATCACACCCAATAAAATTACTTCTGATTTCTAATGACTGCCCAGATATTTGGGGCTGAAATACACAGAAAACTGAACTTATAACAATCCAAAATGCCCAGAAAATCAAATCTGAAGTCTGTTATTATTCAGATTGAAAATCTTCAAAAATACACTTCAGAAAATGATAAAAAGTACAGCGATCAGTTCACAATATGATGGCAAACATTTAACAAATGTTTTTGGATAAAAACACCTCCGAATTCGCTGTTAATACTTATACTGAGCCGACCCAACTGCTGGTTGAAAATCACTGAAAGACACCTGTAAATCTCCTCGTAAACATGGCTGAACTGAACCTGGAAATCTGATGAATACTGCTGGGAATTTCTGAGTGAAATCCCCTCTCAATCCCCTGGGGTTTTCGTCCGCAAGAGATAAATTCACAAGGGTTTTCGTCCTTAGAATTTTTGATAAAAGCTCAGAGCTCTTAGCAATGCAAAAGATGATAGTAAAAATCTGGATACTCCCATACAAGTCGACTTGTTTATTTAAAGGGAGATCAACCCAACTACCACCTTCAAATCGGCCACTCAAATTGTTTCATTCCCCTATGCTAGTCGCATTTTCCTTTTTGGGCTGATTGGCACATTCTCCCAAAAATGATTCCCAAGGCAAGTCGCATTTTCTCCTTTCTAATACAATTACTTTTAATTGTATTTTGACATTTTAATTTATTATTAACTTTATCATTTATTATATGTGCTTTTCATAATATTATTATTTTTTAGAAACAATAGCACCATATAATAAAAATAATAAAGTTATGTCACCCTTAAAAACTCCCCCTTTGGCAGTCGGGTAGACATAAAGGGCCAAAGGTCTTTGATTTGGAAAAGGGGACATTACACGTTTTGAGATGGCTTGTGAAGGTGAGAGAGGCTTTAAGCAGTATGGTGATCAGCAATGTTTGGTCAGTGTGGAGGCAATCAAATACAAAGAAAGCTACAAGGGTAAAATCATGGGTCCTTGATGAGGATTGGTGGGCCAAGGTTGAGTACTTGTTGAGTTTTAGAGAGCCCATTCTCTCCATAATCCGATGTGTAGATACCGATGAAGCATGCTTGGGAGAGATATATGATGGCATAGATTCTATGCTTGAGCGTATCAGAGATATAATAAAAAACGAGAGCAAGATCCAGAAGAGACCTTCTATGGTGAGGTCAAGAGTGTGGTCGTGAAGAGGTGGAATAAAATGACTAGCTCATTACATCTCCTTGCTTATGCATTGACCCCAAAGTACTATAGCTCTGATGTACTTGGGCTACCAAACAAAAAAGCACCATTTTCTGACTCCGAAGTTGGAAATGGAACCAGGGCAGCATTCAGAAGAATTTTTCTTGATCCATCTATAGCCAGTGTGGTCAGAAGTGAAATGGGCATGTTTACTGGTTTAGAAGGCAACATGGGATCGATTGAGGCTCTTTTTGACAAGAGCAGCTTGACTCCAACCACATGGTGGCGTGTACATGGCCATGATGCCAAGTACTTACGTCCTATTGCTATAAAACTTCTTTCACATGTATAACATTTATAAATTTTAAAATTTAGAATCATTTTGAACATTTTAAATTTTATTAAGTTAGGATTATTTAAATTTTAATTTATTTTTTACACATTGTTAGTATGTTACTAATACTAACTTGTCTTTGAATTTCAATTTTCTAACTTTGTTGTAATAGGTGGCTAGTAATTCTTCCGCATAGCGGAATTGGAGTACTTATAGCTTTATCCACTCAGCTAAAAGAAACAAGTTGACATCTAAAAACGCTGAGGATTTGGTATATGTGCACTCCGATTTGTGCCTCTTGTCACACAAGTCTGAGAATATGCTAGAGGGCCTCACAAACTTTGGGATCTTATTCCAGAGACCACATACTTGGATGCCTTCGTAGCCACGCTTGCCCAACTTTCATTATTTCATGGCGAAGATGACGTTCAAGGGAGTTCGCAAGGAGCAGAGAGTGGAGTTAATGAGAGTGGAGCTAGTGCAAATGGCACACAAGAACTTGATTTTGAGGAAAATCTAGATGATATATTCTAGATTTGTTTGTATTCCTATATCATATGTATGGCAGCCACATGAACAATGAAATGTAAAATCTTAAGTATATTGTATGTTTTGAAAATTTGAACACGGATCCTAGTATATTTTTCAAATTTCAAGTTTTGTTCGTATTCATGTTGACATGATATTCGTATATCGTATGTATGGCAGCCACATGATCAATGAAAATGTGAAGTCTTAAGTATATTGAATGTTTTGAACATTGATCCTTGTATAATTTTCAATTTTTGTATTACTATTTCAGTTTTTTATGGACTAATAAAATGAGTAATATGAGTATATATATACACACACACACATATACATATATAAATTTTTTAATATATATGTACGGACGTATCCAAGACGTATCGTATCCAAGGGTTTTATAAAATTTACGTATCCACGTATCGAACCCGTATCCCGAACCCAAACCCGTACCCTGGCCAACAGTAGATATTGTGGACATTAATAGTTCTTTCTTTCTTTCTTTATAGATATGGCATACTCTCAAACTCTTTAAATCTCAATTATCATGGGCAGTCCACAAATATAGGAGACTATGGTACTTGTACCTGAGATTTGTTAGAATAGAGACTCTATTATGGACTTTACTTTCACTAAGATGAATTCTATACGAGACCCGTGGCGAACTCCAAGCCAAAATACGCCTAATCCTTAAGGACATTAGAGATACATTGGTTGGGGCTTCATTTTGTCATTGAGTCAACTGCAAGAAAACTGAAGTTTTAACATTTAAATGACGATAATATGTATGGAAAGACCTAAACACTGTCCAGGATAGGAAGCTAAATAAAACACTCACCCATTCGATTTGGGGTTCATCACAATATTCGTATATCATATGTCATATTCCTTCATGTTTTGTTTGTATTCATGTTGACATGCCTATTCGTAGAATCATATGTATGGCAGCCACATGGATCAATGAAAATGTAAAGTCTTAAGTATATTGAATAGTTTTGAACATTGATCCTTGTATAATTTTCAATTTTTGTATTACCTATTTCTTATGGACTAGTAAAATGAGTACAGGTATACACACACACACACACACACACACACATACATATATCCAATTTTTTTAATATATATGTACGGACGTATCCAATGACGTATCGTATCCAATGGGTTGTATGACAGTGGCAATTTACGTCATTCCACGTAGATGCGAATTTGGTACCCGAATGTTGCATGAACCCGTATCCTGGCATACATAGTTTTGAACTGGACATTAGATCATTCTTTCTTTCTTTCTTTCTTAGAATAGGATTAATGTACTCTCAAGAGTTTCAGGGTCTCTTATCATGGGCTTAGCCCAATGTAATTGATCTAAGTATTTCTGGGACATTGCATTTGAATGCTGAGGTTTTCCCGCCATGGAATCTAAACATTATCAAATCAATTGATTCTCATTGGTAAATGCTATACAATCATAGATATCATAATCACTATGGCACGATATGAGAATTGTTTTTAGCAAATATTCATCAAGAGTTTTAAAGTGAAAAATGTCCTAGAGTGTCAATCGAAGTGCAATCTAGGTTTAAATCTCTGGGTGATTGATTTTTGTTTCTGAGTTGCACAGCTCTGAGAACTGATGAAGCCTTGAAGGCACCTCACAAAAAGCCCAGGTATGTGCCTAATATGCTGACCTTGTAATAGGTAGCTCGTCAGATTACCACAAGGTACGGGTGGCTTGAAGGCGGTTTGTGCTTTTAAGTTTCTTGAGTTCCAAGTGTTAGCAGGCAACATGGCACTTTCCAACTTTGTAAATACAACACCTGCAGCAATGATACTGGCAAGTATATTTTTGAAAAAGCCCCCTTCTTGCAGTATGATAAGAATAGGTAGCACCCCTTTTGATCAAACAAAGACAGAAATACTTCATAGATTACAAGCATAGATCAATTGCATAGGATGAGTGTACAAAACTGCTCAGAACATTGCCGATGTACAAAGGAGAATAACCCAGATGAATGTACTTCAAAACTCGGCTTGTACTTGCTGCTCACCACACAAACGAAAACTCGGAACAGCACTGATCTGAGTAAGAACATGAAAATCAAAAGTTTTGACCCTTGAAAACTCACCAAAACTCAGTAAGTCCAAGCAAAAACTCGTCCATCTCTGCATTTGACTGTCCCACAGAAAAACAACGTCATTTTTAAATTAAAATACTCGTTTTCTATGATGCTATGAGCATTATGTACACTTTTTGGTTCTAAAACTGAGCATCGTACTCTTTTTTGATCAAAAATGATAAATTTATGGAATATATACATATGTGCTCTCTGTATTCATTTCCCATGTCATTTAAGAGTGTTTTATATGTTATTTAAGCTTGTTTTATGAATTTATGTTTTTTTTACTAGCAATGCAGTTGCTGAGTAATTGCCGAGTCTCGGGTCTAGGTAAAAATTTTGGGCTGCCGAGTATGAGTTTTTTAACTACAGGTAGAACCATCTGGTCAAGCAACAATAGGCCCAGACCCGAGGAAAACAATTCCTCAAAGTTCACGGATATGACCTTCAGTGGTTTGCAGCTTTTGCTAGGCCTCAAGTTGTTACATAGATGGCACCCATTGGAGCAGTGCCTGCAAGAGGAATAAGGGATCCGATTGAAAGGGTAAGGGCTTGCACTATTCCTGTCACTTACTCTCTTAATCCCCCTATTTTTGCAACTTTGTCTTACTGTGATTCAACAGTTTCAACCATACCTACCAAGTTCCAGAGTCCATTCCAACTTGTGTGACCTCAAAGAATGCTTCTCAGGGTCACCTGCCAAATACCATCTTGAGACAAGTTATCCAGTCAGGAACCACATCACATGTCATACCCTAAACAAAATCTCATAAATATGTTGCCTCATCATGCCCTTATTAATCAACTCTATCTTTTCCAGTTCATCATCATCTACATCACCAGCTCCCAGCTCGAGTTACAATCTCACAGGCAGTAATGGTGCCCTCCTCCATCCCCCCACTATCACCATCCCCTGGGTTTTTAACCGCTACTGCAACTCGCGGCTTTTTCCCAAGGTGCATTTGCTTCTCCAATATCCCAGATGAAGCTAGATCTTGATGGCAAGAATCATCCCAGGGTTTACTAAGACTGACTCAAGGAGGCAGCCACATAGTCTTCGAGCATGGATGTCATGTGGGATGGTCTTATGCCAACAGGAGAAACATTAGATTGGAAATAAAAATTGGCATTGGAGTTTATGTTACCTAAGACGAATGCAAAAGAAATTGTTGAAGAGTGTGTGATTACAAGGTTTAACTAAGAAAACAAGAATTTGAAACAAACAGATACAACAAAGAATTAAGGTTGGAGGTCAAGTCTTTACAAGACCACGGAGAAAGATGTGTTTGACTATGAAAGGACAAATCCTGAGATCCTTTTGTTTTCCAACTTGGTCATTGAATCAGCTCCTGATGACACCATCAAAGGTATGAAGGCCACAATTGCACAGGAAGGGGCAATTATTAAATACATTGAAAACACAATAGCCCGACTCAAATCCCAAATTGCAGACCTCCCAACAATCAAGATCGCTATTGGAGGGGTATACAATGGAAGAGAGGAGAAATTGAAGGCTTTATTTCCTATAGTCAAAAACTCTCAGTGCCTTGGAGAATAAAACTGCAGCTTGCTCTGCCCAGCTAGAAAGCAAAAGAAAACTATCTTCAAAGCTGAGACAAGATGAAATTTGTGTGAACTTCAAAGCTGAGACAAAATAAAATTTGGGTAAGAGGTCAGCATGGCCTGTGCAGACCAATAATTGGAAATTTCAAAAGAGAGAGACAGAGAGCCTTGTTCACTGAATGCAGTACAATTTATAAGGCACTTTATGATGAAGTTGGGTTGAAAATAGCTCAGATGGGGTTAAAGGTTCAAGCTTATGATATAATGGTCACTTGTTCAAAATATGTGAGGTTTACAGTGTGCAAATCTCAGATGGGGCTTGGATCTCTGACTTAAAATCTAGTGATCTAGTCGAGCAATCATGTCACCATAAAGGAGAAAGATTATGGATCTCTAGTGGGTAGATAAACATTTACTTAGATATTTTGTCCTCGAGCCCTTGCTGAAGAAAGAAAGAGTCCAACTATTCAATGAGAAGAGGATTATAGAGCTAACACTGCAGCTGGAAGAAATAACCCCTGACACTGATTCTGGTGTTTTTTTATTTTGGATATATTGATAGGGAATATCAAGTTGTAAAGATGTTTGTAGCTAGCTTGACCTCAAGAAATTGAAATTCGGTGTAATCAAATTGTCTTTGGGATTGTAGAAGAGAAAGAGTCACATTCACAACCGTTCAGTTCAGCTTTTATACTCATGCTTTGAAAATATTGTGGACTTCTATATATATGTATATAGCTAGACAGAAATGGTATCCATAAGCGGGTCTCCCTCTACCATAGATATATATATGGGCACCCCGTCTGGAATCTATATATATGGCTCACACTGATAGCCGGCATGCCCCATCGGCTCATCTGCTGGCTATACCCAGGAGACCCGACCAGCTCACTGCTTCGCCCCCCATCTATATATATGGCGATAGGTTCCCATATAGATAGATGGGGCAGGCCCGCCCCTCCTGTTGGATAGACAAGTTGGGAGTTGGTCCCTCTACGGGGACATGGATATACATCATTGACTTTGGACTATAGGGAACACATATTTTCAATGCAAAATTTGTTTGGTGGACAGTTTGTTTTCTTATGAATTATTCCTTTTCAAATAGAACAGATCTGTCCTCATGCTATTTTTATGTTCTTCAGTTTAGAGATAGAAATATTCCATTACACTGTCCACTCATAATTTTTTGGTGTTCTTTGACATCTTTGCTTATGCAATTTGTGGGAGATTGTTAAGACGTTACAATCCTAGGTTATTAAAGTTGTCTTGTTTGAACAATTGTTATTCATAAGATTAAATTTCAAAATAAGAAGAACACCAGTTTTATTTTATCTGAAACACAACTAAGTTAAATTTCATTTCAGTTTTAACTTCTTGGTGTTAGAAATATGTAACCCCAAAAACAGGAGGGTGATATAACCCTTACTGTTTCCCTATAAATATTGTGTGGTCGCCACTTTTTATCCTTAAACCAACAGCCTAAAAGTTTTCTGTGCTGGTGGTGACTAGACAACGGCAGCACGCCCTGTTAATGGAATCCACAGAACTTGACCTGCCACTTGGATGCCTTCATTGACAAAGTCGAAAGACCAAGTGTGGAAACTTCTTAATATGAGCATTGGCAAATCATTTCCAAAGGTGGGTGATTTGAATCACTTTGATAACAAAAGGTATGATTTTACTTCTAGTGTGCTTGATGGCAGTGTCCATGACCCAATCTACTGCTAAACGTGCGCCACATTCATAATTTAAGTCCTCTGGATGGCCTACTACTACAGATGGTGCATCTACTAGCAAGAGGGGAAATATCAATGTAGAAAGTTCCACACTGGAAACATGATCCACACCAATGTAGGATGAAAGAGTGACTGTGTGTGGTCCTTAGCTAAGACGCCCGATCTCACTGTGAGGATATCTTAGTCTTCCCTTCTCCAGGTGTAGCCAACTTTTGTTGCCAACGTTGCATATGTATGGCACTTGATATGATAATCATGGCATTGCTTATACCTGACAGTAGTATACACTTTTCTGCAGGATGTCATGAACTAGTCGCTGATATGTATTGTCTAAATATGAGTCCTTTTACACTGTTCAATAAATTTTGTTGCCTTTTCAGGCTCATTCCAAATTGATTGAGAGTCTTCTAGTGGCAGCACAAGGTAAGCTACATCAGTAGGTGCTAAACACTGAAACCAAAGATTTTTCTTGTAGAGCTGTATAGAGCTCGATTGTAGTTGTGCTGAATGAGAGGCAAACTTTCATCCCATGTGTGTTAGTGTTTAGAATTGTACACCTTGAGGAGCATCAGCACCAGAACACTTCTAGTGCCAATGCCTAACTAAAGTTTGCACCAAGCAGCATGAATCCATAACTGTGGAAGACAAACTGTTGAGCTGTATAAATATGTAAATATATCACTCCTGGAGCCTTCAGTCTCGTATTCTTCAAAGTTGTATTGTATCTTAATTTTCAATTTGCATCTATTCTCATAGACTTCTCTACAGAACTATCAAATAATGACATCGAGTTGCAATTAGATATCTCATGTTCTTGTGGATAAAAGGTATCATTTTCTATTTCTGAATAGATTTCTGATCCTTTTCTCCTTGCTTATGCAGTCTGATTCGCTATCATACCTAGCAGTAAAAAACCACTTAGATCAAGATAAATTCAATTACTACAAATTTAGTGTGATGTTCCCCTGATTGTTCCTAGAATCAGGGTCAATGATCAGGTAAAAAAATGTTAAGATGGATTGGCCCTGATCGTGTGATAAAATCTTAAGATGGATTAGTATTTTTCATCCATGTTTCTTCAGAAAGAAAAACATATAACCAGTTACACAAATTTCCAATTTCCTAATCAACTAGGAAAAATCGTGATTAATTTCAAAACAGTAACAATTATATGGAACCAAAACAGAAATTTCGTATTTTCATAAAATCAGAAATGTCATCAGCTTTTGTCAGTTCCCCATCTTTTCACTTTTGTTGGACCCTCATCAATTTTTAGCCGTTCACAGTTTTGGTAACATCAATGACAACTCGAGACTGCATAAAATTCTAGCATGAAATTCACTTGACTAGCATTCGATACAAAAAAGCTCACTATTTGCTTTAATAATATCACATGATATGTTTGGTCAGTAAAGAGTCTACCTGTTGCCTTTCTGCGTCGTTGATATGGCTTAATTTTCGAAGTCTCTCCTCTACAACGGTTTGTGCTTTGTCCCCCATTTCGCTTTACTGTACTCACCTTTCCAGATCCGAGCTTTTGAAGACTTTGTGCCTCACCAACCAACACTTTTGCTGACTCGGGATCACTGACAACTGCTTTGGTTGGCCCCGCTGGATCCTCACCTGTGGCAGAGGGAGTAGCATTGTCCTGTAGAGGTTGTTTTCTTTTTGTCTTTTTCTGATCCTTCAAAAGTGCATGCGCCTATATGTCAAACAAAAATAGGATTGACATTAAAATCTATTTATTCAATGCCCCTCTGTAATACTAATCAGAATAGGCATAGTACATTTAATACGAGATTGTAATATTGAAAAGATATTTGAATCCGTCTCCTAGAAGGATTTATGCTCAACCAACCAGAGCAGTAACAAATGTCTTGAAACGTCTAGGCTTCAAATGAAGCTTTGAAGCTGAGCAACTATACTTCTCTAGCAACGACCACCTGCCATGAGGAAAATAACATAACAAGGTGATTTAACATTAATGCCTTCTTGCTTTACTAACAGTAATACAACTCAATACAGAAATGAGAACTAGAGGCAATACATTAAACCAGCTATAATAAATTGGAAAAAAGGAAAACAAATTTGCTACCCAAGCTTCTTCTGTGATTTACATCATGAACCTCATACAAGTGCAATAACAATCTCATTTCCATTTGATTTAAA
Organism: Taxus chinensis; assembly: GCA_019776745.2. Classification (NCBI taxonomy): domain Eukaryota; kingdom Viridiplantae; phylum Streptophyta; class Pinopsida; order Cupressales; family Taxaceae; genus Taxus; species Taxus chinensis. Next base: position 672,260,766 of record CM034146.1, read on the forward strand.
ATTGTGTGATCGTTGAAATGATTAGAGATCATACTGTGTAAAATGAAAAATCAACATGAAAACACCAATGTGACCATTATAAGAACCTGATGAATGAAAATACAAGGATAGACCTAAATACATTTCCTCATCCACAGTAAAAGGTTTAACTCTATAACCCATTCACAAATCATACACATCCCAAAAGATTAATGCAATCAAGGCCATGAATTTGTGTGATCACAACTTTGATCACCATCCATACATGCAGTCCTAAGCTGCCAAGTCATCTGAGTTTTTGCGAAAAAGAATCAAATCCCATTGCCATGCAGATGTCGTTTCAGGCCGGTTGACAAAGTGCACAACACCCAATTAGTACCTTGATTTCTTATCCGTTGTCAAAGACAGGAAATTTTTTCTCTTAAAGTCCTTGATTAATTTATCTATTTCCAAAAATAATGGCCATCGAGGACATTAATACTTCTATTAAATTTAATTAAGTTCCATTACAGACCAGTGAATTGTCTTCCCTTTGCTGCACTTTTTAGATCATAATCCACTTTTATTGTTTTTTGGTCAATTTAGAACCTTTAATTTATTCCTTTGTAGCAATGTGTGTACGTGTGAGAAATGTAGTTAATTTTATCCATGGTATTGTACAAATATGGAAGCTGTCCATAGATATAAAGCATAGTTACCAAACATGGTACTCAGAAGAAAACATGTATATTCCATGCCTAGCTAATAGATACATATGAAATTTCATTATTTGCACTGACCATTTTTTATCATGAGCAAGGGTGCCTGAATATAATATGTTCCCCTCTAATGGCCAAGCGCTTTCTGTTAAAAAATTGTTTTTCCAGCCAAATGACATATTTCTCCTCAGACCAAAATGTCGTTTCCATAAATTTCATGGATTTTGGATATTTTCACAGACTACATATTGTTGACTCAATTCGCCTTTCTGGGCGTTTTCCATGGCACATTTTTCCAGATCTTCAGCAACGCACCCAAAATTTTTGAAAAGCTCAACATATTTTGCTTTTAGGGTTATGTGTTTGCAAGGAGCCTGCGAGCCTCTACAAGGTTCAATAGATTCTCACATAATAAACTTTCCATGCAGCGCTGGAGAATCTCTATGACATGTAGCCGCCAGTCTAGAGCTCATGATAGCCATTTCTAAAAAGAGCAAATGCCACCAAAACCTGTGGTACTTTACATCTACCAAGTGCCTAAATGTTGACATGTGTTCCCTTATGGCTGGATGATAATGCCCCTACCTAACCTGAGTGTTGTCACTAACAAAGGGAAGGAGGATACCGCATCTTATACTTGGATGCTGAAGCATTATGCAATAACAGCCCTAGAGTTTGCATATGGATTTAAGTAGAGAATTCCCTTCAAGAAACGACAAAGAGCAAAGGAGCACACAACAGAGTAGCTAAGAGTTGTTCGACAAGTAGAGTGTTGAGAGCTAGAAATTGAGAAACGCGTGTATTGATTAGCTCCAAGAGAAACACTAAGGTAACACTCAAAGAGTTCTACCCAAGGAAGTGGTTCGAGAAAGAATTATGAGCTGAGAGGTCCAAGAAACCTAGGATGCTCTGAGCAAAGAACCCAATAGCTAACCTACAAGGTTGACTTGTAGCAGGAAGGCAGTATCGCTATTTCTTGAGAGATAACATTCATGAAGTAACTCACAAGCTGACTTGCAAACGGCATGTACAAATTTGTGCATGTCTATTTCATAAAGTCACCTTCAAGACAAGGAAAAGGTTGTAATCTTTTAGTAATACAGAGAATGTAGTAGAGTAGAAGAATGTAATGTCTACATAGTTTTAATGCTCTTATTGAAGTAACTGAAGAAACACTTTATGGGCTTTCACTATTGCACGAGTTTATGTGGTTGTATATTGAGGGTTGTGTGAACTACGGTTGTTCATTAAACTCCCTAGCCATGACTGCACTATTTGGTAGCAAATATGGTTGTGCCCTGTGAGTGAATGGACTCTTATCTTCCACATTTGCCAATGTGGGTAGAAACAATGAAGTCACCTTCCAACCAAGGAGTGTTGTGGAAGGTGTAGTTCTTGATCATTGATAAAAGAGATAGAGATAACACGCAAAGCTATCCCTGTGGAAAGAGCGGGGAAAGCAACGAGAGTGGCAGGCTTAGTAGTGATGTTAACAGGAATCCAAGCACGGTTGGAGGCAAAGGAGACTGTGTAATGACAAGGAGTTGTTGCAAACGTTAGTGAAAACAAAGTGAATGACGAAGCAACAAAGCTTTAGGTGAAGGCCTTGTTGGACGAACTAGAGGATAGATTCCTAAAAGAGGATCAATTGGTCATTTTGGTCTAGATAAGACGATGCACAACTTAGTGAAGGTATGGATGAGTATAGAAGTGAGGAAGTTTATGCAGGGATGAAAAATTTTCTAGTTGGCAAACATGGTGTACCCAAAAATTTCACTTGGAAATCTTGGGATACCCCTTTAAAATTTTGGTCTTTTTCACTTGTGCTGATTTATTCAGGATTCCTTCAGGAGATTGCAAGAGGTGGCTTGGCCCAAAAAGGTGCAATAATGGATTATATGAAAATAAGAAAAATATTGCCACCAATGCGTAGAGCTCGAGAAAATATGCACTATTAGGAAAAACGACACCTAAAACGGAGCCACGGAGTGAAAGTTATGGCACTTGCGAGTTTTTGCTACTACATCTTCCCAAACCCTTTCCAAAAATGGAAAAATTTGTTCTATTCTTGTGTTTTCTTCACCGAAAATCCAAAAATGGAAAAAAATGCTTCTAACGCCAAAACTTAAGTGAAAAGCATGGAAATTAGAGCTGCCCAACAGGTTAAAGTTTAACACCATGACTTAAGTGGAAAGTGTGGAATTTGAAGTTGCCTGGCAAGTTAGAGTTTAACGCCATGACTTAAGTGGAAAGTGTGGAATTTGAAGTTGACTGCCAGGTTAGAGTTTAATGCCGTGACTTAAGTGGAAAGTGTGGAATTTGAAGCTGCCTGGCAGGGTGAATTTTAACGCTGCTTGCCCCTCATGTTTTTCACACAAAAGTTAGCTAATTCACTTATGCAAGTCACACTTTTTGGAGTTGTCTGACAAGTTAAAGTTTAACGCCATGACTTAAGTGGAAGTTTGGAATTTGAAGCTGCCTGGCAGGATGAATTTTAACGTTGCCTTCCCCTCATGTTTTTCACACAAAATTTATTTAATTACAAGTGCAAGTCGCACTTTTTGGAGTTGCCTGGCAGGTTGGAGTTTAACACAATGACTTAAGTGAAAAGTGTGAAACTTGGAGCTGCCTGGCAGGTTGATATTTAACATCATGACTTGAGTGGAAAGTATGAAACTTGGAGCTGCCTGGCAGGGTTAATTTTAACGCTGCTTGTTCCTCATGTTTTTCACACAAAAATAAGTTAATTCACCAATGCAAGTCGCACTTTTTGGGGCTGCCTGGAAGGTTGGAATTTAACATAATGACTTAAGTGAAAAGTGTCAAACTCAAGGCTGCCTGGCAAGTTGAAATTTAACACTGCCTGCCCCTCATGTTTTTCACACAACTTCTAGCCAAAAAGTACGACCCACTTTGGCATAACTTCATGCCTAAAATCTGATTTCTTTTAATTATTTTAAGCAAGTGTTGGCTCCAAAATTAGGAGGAAAGTCAAAGCAAAAAGGCATGATAAAAATAAGACAAAGAAACTTGCTAAAAATAGAGGAAAGAATTGCAAGGAAAAGCATGTTAAAAGCAAGCTAAAATCAGGTAAACTTGGGCGCTCAAAGGAGGAGAAAAAGCACAGCTTATTGTTAGAATTTGCTAAAAATAAAAAGAAACAATTGGTAAAATTAGCATGTAGTTGCCTATATAAGAAGTGGGCACCATAAGTGAAGGGCAATTAATTCTTTTTGTGGAGCATGCTGCCCTGGAAGGTATTGGCACCAAAGGTAGAAGTTGTGGGCATTGAAAAATATTTTTAATTGCTGGTAAGCATCCAGTTTTGGCGCATAAGGTTGGGAGATCTTTCTTTTTATTATTTTGGCTATCAGCATGTTGATGTGAGTGCACAGGTGAATAAAATAATATTTTTAACTTGTTTGGCATGCAAGCAAAGTCTAAAAATAGAGGGTAGCAAACTTTATAATCAGATTTTGGTGAAGAAATTGGACATTCATGCCATGGACTTCATGTTTGTCTGAATGATTTGCAGGAATATTTCACTTGTGCCCATATTGGTGAGAAGAAAGCAAAGTCAATGTCTGATACATTGAATATATCTTCAGAATCAGGGGGAGCAATTACAGCTTCTGCACAAATAGATTCAACTCTCACAACTGCAAAAGCAGATTCAGGCAAAGGTGGAGATAAGATAAGATAAGATAAGATAATTATATTAAATTTCCAATAAGTGACCACAAAATAGGTCAATGTGACTGCACCATACAAAGTAGGATAGAAGCCGCAGGGAAAAACCCAAACGGGTCCCCGAGAACCACAAAGAAGAAGAAAGAGAGTACGAAGAAGAAGAAGAAGAAGGGGGAGGTGGAGGGAGAGGCCTCGACACCAACCCTCATGATTGTCGCCCAAGGTTAGCCGAAAAGAAACTGGTGATGTGCTGATGTCTAGTGTCAGGGACTCAAGAAGGGAAGTCTCAGACAAAAGCAGATTCAGGCAAGGTGAAGTGCGATTACAAAGGTTATCCGGCAAATCATGCATAGTGTCCAGGGTTGTTGGAGTTAATGATACATACGTGGGGCAAGTCTATCAGCGAATTAATTGACAGATCAAGGGCAAAAATGAAGTGTTGTAGCTGGAATAACTTCTTTTCTTTGTTTTTCTTTCTCTTATTTTCTCCAACAAAGCAATTGAGTAATCAATTAAAATTGTAAAACTTAGGTAATTGTCTTTAAAATCCGTTACTTCAAGTAACTGGAAGAAGTCAATTACCTCGAAATAGGTGGCAAACATGCAAAATAATGTGGCAATTCATTAAAAGCTTCCTATCTGTAATTGCCCTCTATACACTATAAATAGAGGAAGAACCTACGGGTTAAACGATCACAATTGATTTTAGCAGAACTTGTTTAGCAAGAGCTTTGTAATTTGAGCATTCTCGAGTTTTCAGACTTTGTGTTGGAACTCTTGATGTGATGTGAAAGCTTGGGCATTGAATAAAAGGTGGACTTCCGAAGAACTTTGTGTCTACAGTGATTTGTTGGTTGTTTCTTTTCAGAGGTTTTAGATAAACTTTGTGTTATCTCAATTCTAGGTTAGAAGTTATTTCTTTCCCTCTTTGCTGAATGTTGTGATTTATTTGTTTATTTAATTTGTGAAGATGAGACCAACTCTGATAACTATTGGTCGATTTGGCACATCTTCCTTTCTTCTTTCCTAACTTCTATTTCCCCCCCCTTTTTGCAAAAATTCCAAAACAGTTGCTTACTTGCTACAAAATTGTCCAGCTCTGGTTCGCGAGCTGTGGTAATTAAAGTAAAACCCCAAAAATAGTTATTAAAATTCACCCTTACTAAATTGATAAACATCTTACACAGGAGCCTCACCGATAAATGAGGGAGATTTATCTCATGACTGCCTAGGTTTTTAGCTGTGCATAAAATCTAGCCAACAAAAAGGGAAGAGTAACAATGAAGGGTTGTATCACCAACACAATAGTATAAATTTTGTTTTAGAATTTCCTACCACGCAAAAAGGTCATGATTGTATTTTTATTGATGTTAGATGCAAACTTCGGGTTTGAGTTACACGAAGAAAAACACAAAATAATATTTTGTATTCAGCGTATCTCACAAGAACATTACAAAGGCTATTATATATCCCTAGAGGTAGTAGAACAACCTCCTAAGAAGTAGGATCTAATAACCCGGGATAGTCACGGTTAATAGCAAATAACATATAATAACATGTTTAATAATATTCCGGGTATAACATACTACCTATCTACTCACTATTTGCATTTTACCAACATAACTAACTAATAACCATTAATTAATTCCTAACATTCCCCCCCTTAGTGTGAACATGAGGAAAACCTGCTTTGTACTACAATGTGCCGCTTTAAACTTGCTCATGATCTGGATGGTTTTGTTTTCAGGATTGCCAACAACCTTCGAGATGGTTTTTCAAGTGGTAAACCAACAACCAAAAAAGATAGTTTTGTTTTCAAGATAACCAACAAACCTTCGGGATGGTTTTCAAAATGGATAACCAACAACCATAATATCATGATGTTGCAATATTATCATCAACTCTCATCACATTCTTCCATCAGGGGATTACACAGGAATTATGCTCACACATTGCAAAAAGAAACTCGAAATGAAACATTCAACTCATGTTGCCCCCACAATGTGAAATTTCCACTTATTCAACAAACCAAATTGGAACATTGAAATCTGAAGCACACTGAAAAACACTATAAGCAAACACACTCTGAAAAAGATATAATCAAGCCTTCATGCGGCCCTGTCGTTGGCGACTGACGAGAGGTCATTGATCGTCCTCCATCCTCCTATGCCTCCGTCCTCTAGTGCCATGTTGCTAGCTTGGTCGGATTTGATCATGGAGATCAATTTTAAATACCTCAATCAGACATTGGATTCCACCGAAAATCCATCCATAAGGCAATTTTTTTATTTTTACAACTTTTTATGATAACCCAAATTGACGACTTTGACATTAAGATGAACAATTTCAACTCTCGACTCTTTTAAAATACAAATGATAATGAAAAGTAATTAAAGATTACTTTTAAATATGACTTCCAACTTTGACTACAAAAATTTTGACTAACAATTTATGAGACTGACACACCTTGTTGACATTTGACACTTTGACACAACTCACAATGACTAAACACTTTTTTAACAATGACACAACGATACTAGCCAAATTAAATGACTTAAAACCTTATATGAATAACTCTATTACAATTGTATAGGAATTGATTCACTAATAAACTTAATATAAAAATAACTATAGAGACAATAAAAAATTTTAAACTGAAAATGACCATTGACACCTATGGTTCTAGAGACCAACAAACTTAAATAACTATTTTAAACCTAAAAACTTGTTGAATTATAAAGGACTCAACTATTGACTTACAGTAATTTGGATAGATTTGCCAATTTGTCCTACTACAAATAGACATATACACAACATGTATCTATTTCAAATATGTCCAAAACTTGTGTGAATCTACGTTGTCGATGACCTTTTCTTCTATCTTACGACTGGGAGAGCTCTCGAGACACCTTCTCATGAATGACGTTCCGCTGAGAATGAGGTGAAACTAAGGAAATGAGGACAAATCACAAGAGTAAGGTGGAAGAACGTTGACAATATGGTGTATTTTTCTATTCGACGAACACCATGCATAGGACGGCTACCAGACGTCACCATTCGCCACAAACTTAGCAGCAAATCAAAGAATGCAAGATAAAGACGTCAATTAAACTTTTTCCCATGATAGAGCACAGAATTTTGAGAAGCTATTAACGGAACAATAAATGTAGACAACGACTTTCGAGGAAAACAACATTGAAATCAAGTGTTGATCTGATGAAAACTCAAGCAAATAAATTTGAACAGCAAGCGGAAAGTTGCATGAAACCAGATGCAAGGAAGGAGCCATGCATTCACCAATGACAATAAATTGGATAGCGCACGAGCCCTACATCAAAACGCACAGGTATGACAGCTCAAACCATTCACATAAATTTCCCAAGCTTCTAAGTCGATCTTTTATTGACGTTTTTATTATATCACAGGATGCACTTTGTAGAGAGCACAATATCAAATGTATAAAGGATTCTTGCAACGTATACTCAATGTACGTAAAACAGGTTTGAAGCTATTCGAAGGCATTCCACCAAAGACTCATTATTTCGCTCTAATACCAAATGCAAAATTTGGATCAGAGTTACATAGAGAAAAACACAAAATAATATTTTGTACTCAGCATATCTCACGAGAACATTACAAAGGCTATTATATAGCCATAGAGGTAGTAGAACAGCCTCCTAAGAAAATTAATTCCTAACATTAGATTTTACAAAATGGCTCATTTTGTTGCTTGCAAAAAGAAGAGTTGCGCTAAGCATGTAGCGAATTTGTTTTTCAAGGAAGTTGCTTATTGCATGGGTTACCTAGAACCATAGTATTTGATCACAATACAAAGTTTGTTGGACATTTCTTGAGGACGTGGCAAAGCTGAATATTTAGTTAATGTTCAGTTCAATGTATCATCCTCAGACGGATGGACAAATGAAGGTACTCCACAAAGGTCTTGGAAATTTGTTGCGAAGTTTGGTAGGGGAGAAGCCAAGGCTGTGGGATTCAATATTGGTGCAACCTGAATTTGCGTACAACAATTCAGTCAAAAGGAGAGCTGAAAGGATACCTTACCAAATTGTGTATTAGAGAGGCCCGCAAGGGTTTATAAAGTTGCAAGACATTCTTGATCAAAGTAGGAGAACTACGGAAGTAGAAGACTTCATAAGTATATGCATGACACATGTTAGCAGGGAAGCAATTCGAGGAGAGTACTGTGAATTACAAGCAACATGTTGATCATAGATGAAAGAAGTTGGAATTTCAAGTAGTAGACATGGTATTGGCGCATTTGAGGAAGGAGAGAAGAGAAACCTATGATAAATTGAAGTAGAAAAAGATTGGGCCATGCAAGGTTCAAAAGAAGTTTATGCCAAACACAAGCAAAAAAGAGTTACCAAATGATATCCACATTTCACCAATGCTCAATGTAGCGTATTTGTACCCATTCCATGAGGTTCAAGCAAGTGATGAAAACACATACTTAGACTCTGCAAGGATGAATTGGAGACCACAGATGCTTGAGAAGGCAAGGGAGAAAATTGAGAAATTGGATACCACTTAAATTAATCTATTTTCCTCTTTTAATTTTCCTTTAGCCTACGGAAAATAATAAAAATAGGTTTCAAGTATTCAGAATTAATTAATTCTGAAAAGGGGACATTACAGTCTGCCCTTCCCAGAATTGTTTGCCCTCACGCAATTACAAGTCTCTTCTACAAATACCAGGATCCCAAACTCTCGTGTTCACACACTTAAGAACTTGTCTGAACGGATCTATGTGCCCCTTGCCACTCAAAGTGTTCTTCACTCTATCACCAATTCCACTATGTTGTCTATGATGACCACACATCTGAAATGACTTAATAGGAAGCAACAAATCCACAACACTTTCATACTTATGGTTGTCCTCAACTTGTTCACCTTCCTTTGTTGAATAAATCTTGGTTGAGATATCTTCAGCATCCCTAACCTTGTGACTCAAAACTTCTAGGTTGGAATCAACATTTTTCTTCACCTTCAACTCTGCACATTCACCAAGTGAATCTTGTTAATGCATGCAAACGTTAGAAGTCAATAAAACATCTTCATGATTCTTGCTAAAGTCACAAATGCTTTCAATTTGCTTTCGATAGGTTGTTCTGAAAATTCCAGGAAATTGAAAATCAACATTAGCAACCGGTAAAGCCCTTTTTCATGTTCATGCCCCTCAACATGGTCTTCTTAAAACTCCACCCCAAAACCTTCTTACAAATTTGATTTTTCTTTCTTAAGTTCATGCACCACGATTTCTTCCTCTCTCCTCATCATTATGGGAGAACTCTTATTAGATCCATCAAAAGTAGGGAGTGACAACTTCCCTAAAGCATGTTGCAGGTCTTTCTGATTAGTTTGTAGCCTAGGTTCAACTCTTGGTCCACCCCTAATTTCCTTTAGATTAACAAATTTGGTGAGGGATATGGCATCTCTAATCTCACCGGAAAGTACTTTGTACTCATAGCTAACAACAAGTTTCATCTCCTATCGTAGACTGAATTTTTGCCTCCAGAATTGCTTCCTCTCTATGTAAGAAGTTAGGTTGAAAGGGCCTAACAGTAGAGATGATGGTTGTCCTCTAATAGCGTTAGCTATGGTTTGCTTCTAAAGAGCTTCCCTCACCGTTTGGAGCCCTTTGCACATTTGTGTTCTACATGGTGTGGACTAACTGAGCCATCATGTCAACTAATCATTTTTGTCCTTGCACAAGCCTATCAAAACATACATCGTATGGGTCTCTGTTACCCATGACTTTTGGTTGTTCTATAGCTTTCTTTTTCTCCCTTTGCTAGTACCTGACTTCTTTGTCACTATCCTGCATGAAGTTCAAAGCTCCAATTTTAAAACAAAAAAAGATTCCTCTGTTTTTTTTAGTTTCTGTCCAAAAACTGAGAGGAAACCTGCTCTGATACCACTGTAATATCCTTGAAAAAAAAATACTTCTAGCAAATCTGGATATTTATGTTAAATCCTAGGGCAACAATATAGATAAAATTAACTTTTATAACAACAGGGATAATCTGATTTTTATAAATAAAAACAGTGAATCATAATGCATAAAAATCAGTCTTTTATTTAATTATCTCCAACCAGCTACAATAAAAAATACCAGTGTCTGAATACAATTGTCTAGAGCTAAACTAGCAAAACACTTGCACCCTGAATGACCATTGCAACCCACAAATGGAGTTTCCCAACTAAAAAGTGAGGGATTTCGTCCTCAAATCCGTATCCAAATGAGGGATTTCATCCTCTATTGTTGTTGCAGAAGCGAAAGCTACTTGCAGAAAAAGAAAATAACCCATAAATTTCCAAGATGATTGTACAATGAACACCAAATCTACCTTTATAACTTTCAAACACTCCCCAAAATGGGTGCCCCCCTTTAGACTTACATGCATGATTTTTGAACAATTAATAATAATAAATTCCTCCTCCGTGTTGGCGCTCCATCCTAAGAATAGGATTAAACACATTTAACAATACTTTATCCACCTCCTATCCTAAAATTAGGATTTTGGTATTCATGCAGCCCTCTCTAACTTTGGCACACCCTTTATTTATTTACTTATTAATTCTATCTTTGGCGCCTAATAATAGAAGCCAACCTTCTTTTATTATTTTATTCTATTAACGCTTTTTGGCTAAACAATATAATTTAAGTGTCCTATTTCAATTAAAATATAAAAAATATCCTTAGACCACTTAAATTAATTTATTTCCTCTTTTAATTTCCCTTTAGCCTATGGAAAATAATAAAAAAAGGTTTCAAGTATTCATAATTAATTAATTCTAAAACGGGGATATTACAAAAGAGCTCTTCCAAAGGAATTGGTTTGAGAGAGAAGAGCTATGATGCCCGAGAAACCTAGGAAGTTCCTAGAAAATAACCCAGTAGTCAACCCAGGGGGCTAACTCGCAATAGGAAGGCGATATTGCTACTTCTTGAGAGAGAGTATTTCTAAAGCAACTTACAAGCAAAGGCTTAGGAAGAGCATGTTGTTCTGAATATCCTATTATAGTGTTCACATTTACGTTATTATTTATACTGTTTTGATATTTACCATAGGGTAAATATTATTAACTATTTGTAATTATTGTATGGTTGATACAGTAGGTAAGTAATAAGTTGTTAGTGGTTAAAACCACTCTCGTATTTAGGAGAGTTGTTTCCTATAAAATAGGAAACATCCTCCCTATAAATATGTAATCATTAAACGAATATGATCATTGAATATTTTGGTCATACCAAAACATTTGGTATCAAAGTGATTTGACCAGAATGGAATATTAAAAATTAGTCTGGGGCATTCTTTGTGGTTTTCTTGTTGCCTCAAGCATGTTTTGATCTTTGGCATTTCGTTGTTTTGTCCCTGGCAATTTCTAATAGTGTCCATCGAGTTTGAGTATACATTGCAGTTGTGGCATCGACTATATTGTCATTCATTCGTTGGCGGTGCAAACTATGTCCTATTTGCAGTTCATCCATTCGTGAATCTCATTAGGTCAGGCTACTACATGGAAGGCTAGTGCATATGCATTAATTTTTTGATCATGCATTCTAAGGAGGTGTTAAAGACATCAAGTCAGATTTGTTCATCATGGAACATGGTGTCCATGAACTTTTGTATGTCTCGCCAAATCAGGTTTCACTAGTTTGGATTTTTGCATTGACATGTTGGATTTGAATTGAATCTCAGTATTCATGTATTCAACTCTACCCAGTGTTGAATTAAATTGTGGAAATAACTTGATAGTCATCCATTTCACAGTTTTCCATGTCATTATTCTCATTCATGTAGTCCAAACTTGCACTCAAGTCGGATCAACATCAGTGGCTTTGATATCTTGACGAATAATTTTCTATGCGTGGCTAGCCATTCCACTGCATTCCCATTGACGCCTTCAAACGTGACAGCGGATTCCTAAATTGCCAACCATTTTCCTACAAAACCGAAGCGTGGAGAATAATATAACAAGGTATTGAAGAATTAAATCAAAATGCGCAAATTGAACTTGATGTTGGTGGTGGTTGATTAATGCCCACAATACATGAGGATACAGTTGTCTACAATTTGCTATCGCCATGCGTCAAGACAATTCTATCTGGGTAGAAGTTTTTATATTATTTAGCATTTAAATTTTAGAGTAAAGTGTTGATTATCTTTATTGTTGTTGAGTCATTGATCGTTTTGATTCAGATGTCATTAGAGGTATAATGTTATAAGGAAAAAAAAAAAAGGGGGGTTCTAGCTATATTAGATCTAGTAACATTATTGAGTGCGTTTCTATTGTCAAAAGTAAAATTCATTATTTTTGTAAGGACGCATTATCGGAGGATCCGACGTCCATAAAGTCAAATGGATAAATTAAATTTAATTGAAAGTATTGAGGACAAAGACTTCCATACATAGCAAGTTCGAACTCAACTTCAGCTGATTGATAAAGACCTATGGGACATTGTCGACAGAAAAATTAAAAATCCAAAGGATACATATGAAGCAGCGAAATGGGAAAATAAGGATCAGAAAGCAATAGCAATTATCAACCTAGGATTATCTGGTGCATATTTGCATCATATTGATCTAACCAAGTCATCTAATGACATTTGAACAAGCTATTTGGATCTCAAGCTGCTAGTGCAGCAATGGCACTAAAGCAAAAATTCTTTGGGCTAAAGATGGGAAAAAATGACAATATGGTTCAACATATTAGTAAGTTTCGCTCCATATTGAATCAATTAGTAGGAATAAAAGTTGAGGTTGAAAAAGAATATGCTAAAGCTATCTTACTAAATAGCTTGCCAAATAAGTATTCAAATATTGCTTTTATTCTTAGTAAGATTAATCCTACTTTGGAAAACTTAATCTCCTCTCTACTTGATGGAGAAAAAATAACAAGATTTGTACCAGACGAGGAAATTGGCATGGTTGCAAAAAGTAAAACATCATTCCAGAAAGGTAAATAAAAGTTCGTATCTTCGAGGAAACATCTTCTATGTCATTATTGCAAGCAGTCAGGACATCGATTTGTGAACTATAAAAAGAGGGCCAAAGATCTCTTGGATGATAAGAGAGATGAACAGGGATTGGCACCTGAAAATGATTGGGAAATTTTCTCTTCTCATGAAAGTGAAAATGAGCCTATCAACTATCCCAGTGATGAAGATTATTTGTACTAAGTAAGTTTATTGGAGGATGGTGGCAAGAAAGGCAGGAGGATGATCAGCGTCCTCGAGTTTGCCACTACCTCAGAGGCCGCATACTACTTTAGTGACACCTTTTGCTTTGTATGTGATGAATAAGAACATAAGAGCATCTGTGCTCCCGTGTGCTCTATAATTTTTATGTTTTCCCTGTTATGATGACATGGAGATTTGTACTATTGATACTATTACACGTAGTGTTCTTGATCAGATGGGCTAGATGGTTGATGTGAATTGGTTGATGGGTCCCAATTCATGTATTCACCTGGATAGGTTGATGGGCCCCTATTCCTGGATGAAGTAGTTCTCACAGTCGGTGTTGAGGATCAAGACCATGTGCAAGCTACGGAGCGGCATGTTGTTTAGTTGAAGGTGGCACTTTCTCCCATGTTCACACTAAGGGGGGGAATGTTACGAATATCCTATAATAGAGTTAACATTTGCATTATTATTTATATTGTTTGGATATTTACCACAAGGTAAATATTATTCACTATTTGTAATTTCAATAGTTACCTAAGACGGGGGGACGGGGTTTCCAGGACGGCAAAAAATTTCTAAATTTTGGGGACGGCGGGGGGACGGCTAATTAAAAAATATATAAATATTTAAAATATAAAGATATAGTGACTAAATTATATAAATAAGCTGAAATAAAACCATTTGAGATTTAAATAAGGTGGAACTTGAACTCATAAACATCAAATACATTCCTTAATACTATAATATCAATATGTTAATGTCATAAAATTGAAAATTCATAATACATATTTGAATTTTGAATTTGAGACAAGCTGAAATTTCAAATATATTATAAAATATAAAAGTAAAACCATTCTAAATTACGATTGATCAAGTGACAATAGTTGATATTCATATCATTAATCTCATAGCCAAATACACCAACAATTGTCTATTGTCAATATTACAAAAAAAGAGGACAACTACAAGTATCAGCCTATAAATCAGAATCAACATTTGAAGTAATATCCATGAACTCCTCGCTGGTACTAGCATCCTCGTCCTCAAAGGTAAGCCCAATCAATCCCCTATGCACAATATTATCCTCTTCAACCTGCCTCGGCTCCTCAGGATCTACATCCCATCGTAATGTTGGGGTCTGTTTGTACTCAGGTGTCTTGCGATCCATAAGACGCGAAACACTATGTACAGCTACAAGCTTCTCCGCTCTTGCAGAGGTAAGCTTATTCCTCTTAATAGTGTATCCAACCATATGTAGATCAGTTCCTTTTAGAGGCAGAGGAGCTAGAAACCTCGGAAAGGAGGCGAATGGCAAGTGGTCACAGGAGTCCTGGAAGCCCATACAGTCGCCACCAACTCACTGGCTTCTCCTATGCTATTGTTACCCTGTCTACCTTTGCTGATGTTTTGTACCCATCAAGTTCAGTGAAGTCAAGCCACTCCATTCTGATCTGTGAAGCCTCCTGTGGAGTGTACATTTTTTTAAAGGCCTTCATAAGGCCCTTCTTCACCTCATCATCATCCAATGGGATAACTCTGCTTGGCCTCTCCACATACCATATGGGATTCAGTGCATATGCAGCCATATGAAGAGGAGTGTTCAACTTCTCCCATCTCTGCTGAATAATGGGTTGTATATGTTCATTATAGAACTCCAAAGTGGGGTCCCTCACCTGAATAGTTGCCTTCATTTGCCCAAGCATGCTATCAATGCACTCGTAGATCTCAGCAAGATTGGAGCTGTTAGAATCCCCATATTTGATGACACTAAAAACTGGACCTATGATTGATATGATGTATTTCATATCAACCCAAAATGTGTCCTGCAACACCACTTCCTTCACTCTTTTCCCTTGATCTGGCTTGGACTCACACCACCTAGTCCAATCCTGTGTCACAATCATAATTTGCAGGGGCTCCTGCAACTCAAACATCCTCTCCAACAAAATAAAATAAAATGCAAAGCGGGTGTCAACTGGTTTCAAAAATTCCTTCTTCGAAAAATTTCGAAAAAAGTGTCAATGATGTGTGGTGATTACATATGAACTTCTGCACATCCCTGGCCTTAGTCACTATCTGGTTAAACCACTGAATCTTCTCTATGTCTTTTAGTGCATTGTTCATGGCATGCACACAACATGGAGTCAATAAATATGCCTATAGTCCTGCTCCACTAGTTTGCTTGCTGCTCTGCACACATAAGCTGCATCTGTGACAACCTGTACAACGTTGGAAGGTCCAACCTCCTCAATGGCATTCTTCAAAATCTGATATTGAAACTCAGCATCTTTCCGCTTCCCAGAACAATCAATTGCTCTCAAGAAGTACAGTCCATCTTTGTAAGAGACAATGATATTGATGAGAGGACGGTGTCTAATATCCGTCCACCCATCCATGATAATGCTACATCCATGTGACACCCATGTCACCTTCATCTCCTCCATCAACAGATTAACCTTGGAATAGTTTCTATCCAAGATTGTCGTCCTCAGTTTTGTGTCTCCATGAGGCACATAACTTGTACTTGCTTTTGCAACCTTAGCCATAGCCTCCTTGTAATAAGGAGAGCGAGCGGCATTAAATGGAATCCCAATAGCATAGAAAAAATTCCCACTAGCATCATCTGCCTCTTCCCTTGCCTTTGAATTAGACATGTCAACAACTGAATTTGGGGCTGCCCCCACGGCCTTTCTCTTCCCTCTGCTTTCCACTTCTGACACTCTAAAACTAGAACCACCCAGAGTATTACTATGTTTGCCAGCTAGAGTAGAACCACAAACTTCTGGCACATTGTCTGTAGTATATCCATTGAAGATTCTCACCATTTCAGCTCTTTGCTCTAGTGAACGGCCCTTACAAGTGCCAACCCCCCTTCCTGTAAGGTGCAACAAGTGTACATTGGTCCTAGTGATACTGCCATGCCAAGTCAGTGGACATATGTTGCACTTCCATACTTTTCTCCCCCCTTGAGACTTGGAGGTGGGGTTATCAATTATTTGGGCAAATTGTTGCAATGGCTTCTTCTTATCAAATGGTCCAATGGAAAATTTGGACAACATTTGAGAGGGGCAATTTGTAGCACTACCAACTGAACTACCAGTCGCCGCTGCCACTACATTTTGTGTCCCTTCTCCACTCTCCCCCATTTTGGCATCACCAACTCTTCCACGACCACCTATCTCAACTTCCTGTTCAACCCTCTCATACTCTGATTCATACTCATACTCAGAAGAAGAACTCATGGTGATGATTGTTGCAATGAATTAAAAACAACCATAACTATATGATTGATTGATTGATTATGTAATGAATTAATTTTAAAAAAATGTAACCAATATGCATTTTTTTTATATCTTACAAACTATATGCGACGTGCGTGATTATATTGTAAATGTAGATGCAAATGCTAAAAAACAGCCCCTAAAAAATGCAAATATAATATAAATTTTAAACTAGAAATAAAATGTAATTAAAAAAAAAACGTAACCATTTAAATTTTACAACCAAACCCTATGCAAGATGCATTTTTTAAAATCCCACAAACTATATGCATGATTGCATTATGAACGTAGATGCAAATGCTAAAAATCAACCCCTAAAAAATGCAAATATAATATAAAATTTAAAATAAAAATAAAAATGTAATTTAAAAAAAAAACGTAACCATTTACAACCAAACCCTATGCAATATGCATTTTTAAAAATCCTACAAACTATATGCATGATTACATTGTGAATATAGATGCAAATGCTAAAAAACAGCCCCTAAAAAATGCAAGTATAAATTATAATCTAAATGAAAAAAAAAAAAAACTTTTACGGGTATTGTAAGCAAATAAAATTATAAATATAAATACCTCTTGCTTGCTCTTGTTTTTGCTTTTGCTCTTGCTCTTGCTCTTGCTCTCACTCTTGCTCTCACTCTTTCTTGGTGTGAATATGAAATGAGCCCATAATATAAATTTATAACATTAAATTGTGCTTTTAGGGTTAGGGTTAGGTTAGTAATGTTGTTTTTATATTATAAGTGATTTACAATTAAAACAAATAGTTTGAAGTGTTGTTTTTATGTTCTATTGTTGAAAAAAGCGGCAGACCACGTGGGAGAGATGTTTGGACGTCCCCCCACATTTCCCCTTCCCCAGGACGTTTCCCAACATCTTCAGACATCCCCAGGACGTTTCCCAACAAAAAACACAGTGGGAAACGTGGGGGAAACGTTTCCCCCATGTCCCCAGGACGTCCCGAATATGTCAAAATTGGGGGGGACGCGTCCCCGTGTAACTATGGTAATTTCCGTATGGTTGATACGGTAGGTCAATAACAAGTTGTTAGTGGTTAAAACCACTCTCGTATTTAGGAGATTTGTTTCCTATTTTATCAGAAACATCCTCCCTATAAATATGTAATCATTAAACGAATATGATCAATGAATATTTTGCTCATACCAAAACATGTGCGCAAGTTTGCAAATAAGTCTATAACATAAAGCCTCATTCAAGTCGTGGTCAAGGTTGTAACATTTGTGTAATACAAATACTATAATAGAGTAGAAGAGTCTAAATAGTTGTAATGCTCTTATTATGGTAACTGAAGAAACAATTTACAAGTTTTCTCTGTTGTGTGAATTTATGTGGTTGTATAAGTGAGAACTATATGGTTTTAGTCGATTGTTCATTTGACTTCCTAACCATCGCTGCATCAAAGTGGCATTCCCATATTGGGAGATCTTGTGGAGTTATTCCTTAAGGAGTATTGTATGGTGTTTCCCTTACCCGTGAATAGTTTTTTTATTTATGAATATATTACATATTAGGGCATCTTAGCCCACAAACTTCTCTTGCTGCAAACTCGAAGCAAGAGCTAACAAGAAGTGTAAGAAAGAAGATTCTAGGTCTCAATAAGTAGCGCAATCAAGTTTGGAATTGGGTAAAATATTAAACAAGGGAATGGCTCTTCACACCTTCCTCAAAACAACACACCATCAAATAATCAAAATAAGTGGTTCAAGACTAGCAAGTGGTGTACAATTCATAATACTATGAGTCACTCCAATGACAAGTGTTGCAAAAGGAAAACTCTACCTACACAACTCAAAGAATTTTTTAAAAAATAAAGAAAACGAACTATATTATAGAGAAATCAAAGTGTACAAATTTTGTTGTGCTAGGCATAAAAACTATTAGTCCAGCCCTGGGCAGTTAGAAACATATCTAGTCATACCAACAGTTATCATTGAATCAAAGTCTATATCTAAAATTTGTCTAAGGTCTCCTTGAAAGCTTTGGTCAACCACCATTTCGGTGGAGTACCATAACAAATAAGATTGTTATTGTCCAGGGCCAAATTTGCTAACGCATCCACAACTTTATTTTGCTCTCGAGGTACATGATTGAAGTGGATCTCTTGGAAACTTTCCTTCATCCTGTGAATTTTTTCCAGCTCTCTTAATATTTGTCAAGCTCTGCACTTAGTCACAACAAAATTGGATAAAAGGCTGATGATCGATAATGAATCTGATTCCACCTGAATTCTTTGCCAATCAACTTTCATTGCTTCTTGCAAACCTCTAAAAAACAGCCTTGATTTCAGCTAAATTATTTGTTGCATGACCCAATTTTTTCTAAGAAATAAAAAGACAACTAAACCATCAGAAAATCTGCCTATTCCTCCTATGCTTGCATTACGTGGATTTCCTCTAGATGCACCATCTGTATTCAGCTTTCAAAATCCATTCTGGAAGAGCAGACCACTTTCCATTGACCTGATGTTTCCTTCTTGGTTTAGAAGTAACCACGGTATTACTTAATAGATTTAAAGGTAAGGTTTTTATAAGATGAGCCTATTGTTTTGAAAGATTTTGAGGGAGGTGTGACTTCCGTTAAATGGATTCAACAACATTCATCTTTATCTTCTCCCAAACACCTGTTCGTTTCACGCTTTACTTCGCTTTTGGTCTTTGACCTCTTCTCTTGCTTTGTACTTCTTTCGAAAACCTTTTGGTTTCCCGCTTTGTATGGACACCTTTGTACTTTGCAGTCCCTTTGACCTACTTTTGTGGTCATTTGTTGGACATTAATATAATTATCTTATCTTATCTACATTCCTGTTGGAAAATTCATCTATTTCTTCCCTTCTATATATTCCATAACAACAGGGTTATTCCACTCCATAACGCTTGCAAAAGATTTTCATCATTCTTTTATATGTTTTCCCCATTCTCTGAACGGTTTTTCAAGAGCATGAATTCCCAAACAAGGGAATCTCAAATAAATTGGCCAAATGTTGCCACATTTGGATCACAAAGGGACACTATAGAAAAATGGTGAGTAATAGTTTTTCTACATCTGAAAGCACATTACAGACCTAAAAGGGCCGTTAAATACTCTTTTCATTAGCCTATCCCCTGTTCAGACTTTTCTTACCAATAACAACCAAACAAAGAAGCTTACTTTCAGCCAAAGAATTTCCTACCATAGGTATTTAAAAATGTCCCTTAAAGTAAGAGCGGTTACATTGCACAGAGATTCATATCCAGCTGAAACAAAGTAGATGCCTATGGATTTATTTCCCCATGCTATTGAATCCGAACTTGCAAAGCTTGATAGAGTTCATGACTGTAAAATGTGATCAACATCTTTTTTTGATCCTCACTGGCTGAATTGGCCATTCGTGAGTAGGAATCCATTGATTACCAATCTCCCATTGGTACATACTAGGCTTAGAATACTTGACAACCTTTGCCCATCCCTTTTCTTGAATAACTTCCATTACCAGCTGCAAATCAGAAAATTGGGTGATGATTGGCGGGTGCCCATCCCACAATTCTATCCAAAAGTTAGTTGTTGTACCGTTGTTAATTATCCAAAAGAAATGCCTCTTTATAATCTCTTCTCCTAGTCTCGGAACTGCAAGAATTGGGAAGCCTCTATAAGGACAATCTAATTATCCGATCTAGAGGATTATTTTCTGCATATTTAGCTCTAATATTAACAGCCCACAAATCATTTCGACCAACCAATAGTCTCCAATCAAGTTTGGCTGCTAAAGCTCTATTATGCTTTATACTTGAGCAGAATCCTAACCCACCTTTTTTTGGCTGACAAAGAATCTCCCACTTAGCTAACGACCATTTCCCTTTCTTCTGAACTCCACTACAAATAAATTAACAAGGAGACTCCATTTGTTTTAAAATTCCAACATGAATATTCAAAATAGAAATATAAATCAACAAAGTTTGGAGAACTTCGTTAACCAAAGTCATTCTTCCTCCTGAAGATAGCCATCTATTCATCCATTTCTGCAATTTCATCTTACTTTTATTTATTTACCAAGTCCAATCTTGTAATTGTTTTGGTGCCAGTGGAACCCCCAAATAAGTGATTGGAAGAGAGCCCTTTCTGAATTTAAAAATATCAAGAATCAGTGCTTCTTGCTTCTAAGAGAAATGAAAAAAACAATATTCTTGATTAATCAGTTGTCCTATAGCTCTAGTAAAAAGTTGAAGAATCTTCTGTAGATTAGAAGCTTCCAGACAGGTAGCCTTGCTAGGAGCATAGAGTCGACAACTTGTAAATGTGTAAGAGAGCTTGCCCCTTTAGACAATTTAATACCTCCTAGCTTCTTGTCATTACGGGCTTTAGTTACCAGTCTTCCAAGACATTCAAAGAATAATAAATAAGAAAGGGAAGATTAGATCACCTTGTCGAATACCTCTAGTAGCTACAAAAATCCGAGATGGGCTTCCATTTACTAAAACTAAATAAGAAACTGATGACATGCATACTCAATCCATTCTCTTGAGAAGCCAAACTGAGCTAAAACCTTACATAAAAAAACTCCAGTCAACTCTACCATAGGCTTTTGAAAGGTCGAGCTTGATGAACATTGAAGGGGAGTTTTGCATATCTATAAAATGAAAAGCGTCTTGGGCTAAAACTATCTCATCATGGGTTCGACTTCCCTAGACAAATCCCCCTTGTTCAGGAGAAATGAACTTATGCAATAGAGGTTTCATCCAATCTGCCATAATTTTCGTTATAATTTTGTACAAAACATTACACAAAGCTACAGGCATGAATCCCAAAATATCTTGCACTTCTGAAGCTTTAGGAATCAAGGCTATGAAAGTTTACTAATTTCTCTCAAAAAAAGTTTTGGCTATTGTGATCTCCTTCTCATTTCGTAAAAGCTTTAGCTCATCCTTTCTCCGTTTGGGTCAATTCTAGATTGTTGTCAAGAGGGTCAGCCACAACTCAAAGCATATTATTCCAAGACTACCTTTAACATAATTCACCTTTATATTGCATATCATTTCTTGAGAATGAAAAGATTAAGCAACAGATCCATGAACTCCTGGATAAAGGCGCATCAAGACCAACTCATCACCATGCGGCAACCCCATTGTGCACATCGCCAAGGAAAGATGGTACGTGGAGGTTGTGCATTGATTAAAAAGCTCTCAACAAAATCACAATGAAGAACCACTGACCTCTTTTTAGGGTAGAACACCTTCTTGACCAACCCCCCCTGGTGTCAAATTCTTCAACAAAATTGATCTTAAGTCAAAGTATCATCAAATACCTACAGACATCTAGAAGACAAACTTCCATGTTAAAGAAGGTCTATTTAAATGGTTGGTTATGCTTTGCAGCTTAACTAATGCACATGTGACATTCATGTGGATGATAAATGATGTCCTATGGCCTTTCACTACTTCGTTTGATGTAGTCCACCTTGATGACATCCTAATCCTTGACAAAACAAGGAATGAACATAAGTGTCATATTCAACAAGTGCTTCACATTCTGCAACATTGGTAGTTGTTGCCATGCAAGAGATATAATAACTAGGATACCTTGCGGACACACAAGAAGTTCATATGGACTAGGCCAAGATCCCTGTAATCTAGGAATGTTGTGTCAGCACAAGGAGTTCATGTGATACCCGACCAAGATTCGCGTCATCCAAGAATAGCCTACACCAAAGAACTTCATAGAGATTTGTAGCATATTGGGGTACGCAAATTTCTAGATGAAATTTGTACTTGATCTCTCTCATGTACTTTGCCCTCTGAATCAAGTTACTAAAGGTGGAGCCAAAGAAAATTTCACCTGGTCAACCGCATTATAGAAAAGCATTTGAAATTTTGAAATGTAGATTGTCTAGAATCAATAGTAGTGTTGCCTAATCTTTATCAACCATTTGAACTAGAGACTAATTCATCTAAATATGCACTTGGAGCAATCCTCACTCAAAATGGTCACTCAGTCATTTACCACAATGAAACCTTTCACTGTCTTGATAAGGATATATCCCACATATGATTGAGAGCTTTATGTCGTTCTTCAGGCATGTAAGCATTGGACGCATTCCATGTCGGGAAAGGAGACCGTGATCCACACAAATCACAAGCCGCTACAATATATGCATGCACAAAACACATTGCAGCCAAAACAATATAAAAAATGCTCTTCATATCTTCAACACTTCTATTTGAACATCAAGCACAAGAAGGAAGCACCAATCCAATAACAAATTATTTAAGTCCACCTCCGGTTTAAGCTCTCCCCATTGTGCTTGACCCATGAGGACATAAGACTAACTCTTGGTCATAATTGTATTCATCCAATTCAAACTTTGCATAAATCTATCAGTCATTGCTCAATGGTAAGTCAATTCTAGATTTCTACTTGTAAGATGGACTCCTATATAGTTTTTCAACACATGTTTGTATTGCACTAAGCTGAAAGGAAAAAACTACTACGGGAGGTGCACTTCAACAAGGATGCAAGACAAGTTGGATTTTAAAAAACCCTAACAATAAGGTAAAAAGTATTTCTTTTGGACACAACTAAGATCAAATGTTCCCAAATACATCAATTCATGTACTGACTATGCTGCTGCCAAATACATCAATTCATGTACTGACTATGTTATTGCCAAACCAATCAACAAAAACCAAAGTATGCACACACCTCTATTGGTTCCAACAACTGTTAGGAATTCTATGGTTTAGTGCTTCTCATATGTTTTATATTTATAAATAGTAAAATGTAATCGTTAGTGGTAAAAGTTAAAAAGGTAAATTTAGATGGTTTGTTATAATAATAAAACAATAGTATTGTTTTATTATTAGTGTTGTTGGTTTGTTAATCCATCCCGGAGTATGGAACAAAATTTGTTATGGAGATTGTTATTTGTTCCACTCCTATTTAATGGAGTTCTTTGTAATCAGAGAATGGTTGTATGATTGCAGTAATAATAATATTTCAATGTGGAGTTTGATTTTCGTAAATTTCTGTATTTCTCATGTATTGAGATTGAATTTTTTCAATCCATTAATGGTGCTTTAATCTCATAAAAGAGAGCTTAGATTTCATTTGGTATCAAAGCAGTATTACTTTTGTGCTTGTAACAGAGGTTTGATATCAACGAAGGGGCAGAGCTATGTTCTTTTGTCCCTGTGAATGAGAAATATTATTTTTTGGTGTGTGATCAATCATTAGTTTTTAAATTAGAAAAATTCTCTGCAGAAAATTTGATGGTCTCTTCCTCCTCTAAGTGTGGTATGTACATTTACCATTTGCATTGATTTGCATTTTCAAAGCGAACAATTGAGGAGCTACTGGAAGCAATTTTTGTGCGCAGGAATCATTGAAGTTTGTTGTAATTCTTCGTAATGGACCTGCAACACAATCGCCAACGACTAGGGAAAAATCGCCAACGATTGGCTGAATCTTCAGCGATTCCAGAGTAATCGTCAGCGATTCTCTGCATGACAAGAAAGATCTTGAAACCAGCTTTCCGACACATTTTACGGTTTACAAAACAGAGCTCTGGTTCTCAAGTTATCATCAAAACATCAAAGGTTGGTTTTTTGTCAGATTCAGAGCCTCATCATCAACAAATTTAGCATCATGAGCCTCAAAGATAAATCAGGCTAATTTAGCAACTTTACACTGGATGTTGGAGGATACATGGAGGAAGGAGGTCATCCAGCAACCTCTCGTCAATCACCAACGACGGGGCCATATCACTGGTTTGGTGACATGTGTGTCTTTTTTTTTGCTTTCAGCATGGTGTGGTTCATTTCAGATTTCTTTGTGTTGTGGAAACTTCACATTGTGGGGGAGAAATGACAAAATTGTTTCAGTTTTTTTGTGGGTGAATAAATTTATGCACTATCATGGATTCTCATATGTAATCTCCTGAAGAGCAGCAATGATGAGAGCTGAGCAATATACTACAACATCATGATATTGTGGTTGTTGGATCCACTAGAAAATCATCTATAGTTGTGGTTGTTAGTAATTCACTAGGAAAAACTATTTATAATTGTAGTTGTTGGTAAACCACTGAGAAAACCATCTAGAGGTTGTTAGTATTGTCCTTGAAACCATCCAGATCATGAGCAAGCTATGAAGCGGCACGTTGCAATATACAGGCATGTTTCTCCATGATCGCACTTAGGGGGGGAATGTTAGGAATTCTATAGTTTAGTGTTTCTCATATGTTTTATATTTACAGATAGTAAAATGTAATAGTTAGTAGTAAAAGTTAAAAAGGTAAATTTAGATGGTTTGTTATAATAATAAAACAATAGTATTGTTTTATTATTAATGTTGTTGGTTTGTTAATCCATTCAGGAGTATGGAACAGAATTTGTTATGTAGATTGTTATTGTTCCACTCCTATTTAATGGAGTTCTTTGTAATCAGAGAATGGTTGTATGATTGTAGTAATAATAATATTTTAGTGTGGAGTTTGAGTTTAGTAAATCTATGTATTTCCTGTGTAATGAATTTGGATTTTTTTAGATCTATTAATGGTGCTTTAATCTCATAAAAGAGAGCTTAGATTTCAACAACACTGTGAGAATTTGTTTCTATTGACTTTCTCTCAAGCTACCGTATTACCAAGCATGGTAACGATTGTGTTTATGTAGTAGTCGATAGATTCTAAAACATGGCATCTCTTAGACCTTGTGTGAAATCTATCTCAGCTCTCGAAACAATTCAATTGTGTTTTCAACACGTTTAAATCCAATTTGGATTTTGAACCACTATCATCTCTGAAAGAGATACGAGGTTCTTGAGCAATTTTTCGAGAGCAATTTGAGCTATGATGGACACAAAGTTGAACGATTGATGGAAAGACGGAAGTGGTAAACAAGATGATCGTGCATCTTCTTAGAATATACAATTCAAGGAAGCAAAGCACAAGGGATGAAAGTCTTCCTTTCATTTAGCATTAGATATAACAAAGCTCTGCACAACTTACCACTCACAGCCCTTTTGAAGTTTGCTTGGGTTTCCAACCTTTGGCATCCATTGAGGTAGTTCATCCTACACCGCCATCAACAGTAGCAACTTCTTCAGCTCAAAATAAGTTCATAGAGTTGTTAAGTTCATTAAGCATATTCAACAGCAAGTGCAAACCATCCTACAGAAGGTTAACGCTAAGTACAAGAAATGCCATGATCAACATAAGACATCACACAACTTTTAAGTTAGTGATTAAGTATACCTTCATTTGAAAAAGGAAAGACTGCTAACACCTTACCACAAGAATTGTCCACTTTAATACAAGCCCTATACTATCTCCAAGCAAGTAGAAAATGATGCTTTCGAGCTTAATCTTCTTTCCTAGATTCGTTTACATCTAGGTTGCAATGCCTAAAGCTTACATCATTATTTTCCACCCTCACTGAATGATTCAAATGTCACAAGTACACTCTATTATGATCCTACTTACCAAATAGTAGTGAAAACGGAAATAAGAAAAGCAAAAGAACTAGAATGTGAAATGAACTCAAAAATAGCTTTGAATTTGCTTGTATTCAGATATCGCAAGCCTCTTCTGGGGGGGGTAACCTCATTTTGACCAAACCTTGTTTACAAAACCAAAAAGATGCTCTATCTCTTCCTTACAATACCAATATATAGGTTTTACAACCCTAACCTTAATAATTGTCGAGGATTAGCCTTACAGCACATAGGGACTTGAACTTGATTAAAACCTTAACCCTAATACTCAAAGGTCAGCCCCACACACAATAGACGCTCAATCCAAAAGATAACTATGACTATTGCAATGTAAAAAATAATCTATGGCTAGGATGTCCGAGTCCTAACATGCCCTCCCCCTTCGAAAAATTGTCCTCAAAGTTTGAGCAATAGAAATTGTTGTTGAAGTTGTTACAGAGGTTCCTAAATTGCATTTTAGGTTACATGCCCTGTCATTGGACCAAAATATCGGTGACGGTAAGGTTGTGGAGTGTACATGTTTGTTTGGATGAGATAACCTCAAGGTCCAAGATGATGGAGCTCTCTTCATACAACTCTAGAAAATTCGTCTACACATGAATGCGTTGCTCAAGGACCTTCGAGCAAGAGACATGAAAAATAGAATGAATCTTCGAATGTGGGGGTAGGTCCAATTTATAAGCCGCATTGCTAATTTGTTGCAGCACTCAATACGGTCCATAAAATTTTGGTGCTAACTTCTTATTGCCTTTGAGCTTCAAGGAAGTTTGTTTAAATGGTTAAAGTCGTAAAAACACAATGTCCCTAGAGGCAAAGGTGTGTTCTGAATGGTGTTGATCCACTTGTTGCCTCATCCAATTCTAAGCTTGTACCAAGTTATCCTTTAGAGCCCGCAATAGAGTTTCTCGATGACATAGGGTTGAATCAATGATTCGCACCTTGGAGCTACATAAAAAGTAGAATATGGGAGATGGCAGAGGTTGGCCATATACAACTTCACAAGGTATCATCTTGATCAAAGTGTGGTAAGAAGTGTTGTACCACCATTCAACAAGAGGGAGCCACTTAGCCCAGAGAGTGTGTTGTTTTGAGGCAAAATGCAAGGTTTCCAAGCATTTATTGACAATCTTTGTCCATTAATCTGAGGGTGGTATGTTGATCTCATTTTGAGTTGTGCCCCTTGTTTAATCAATTCCTACCAAAAGTTGCTACTAAAAGTGGGATCATGATCTAAAACAATTCAAGAGAACATCACACGGAGGCGAAAAAATTGGATCAATGTAAATTTTTGCCACTGTGAAAGCATTGAAAGGTTGGGTCAATGAATATAAATGTGCATATTTGTAGAGGCGGTCAACCACAACAAGGATCATTGATTTCCCACCTGAATTAGGCAACCCCTTAATTAAGTCTGTTGAGACATCCGTCGTTGCTATCGTGCAGATTGGTAGTGGTTGTAGAGTACTAGGAATCTGAATAGTCTCTCCATTTTTATGTTGACATGTAACCCACTTCACCATAAATTGTCTAAGATCTTGATTCATGCCATCCCAAAAGAAGTTTCCTTTGACCCATGCATAGGTCTTCAAAAACCCAGAATGTCCCGCAAAAAGAGATGCATGTAGGTTCTACAATAGTTTCTCTCAAAGTTCTGACTTTGTAGGAGAGCACCAGGCACCCTAATAGCAGAAGTAACTAAAATCCGAAGAGTAAACCTGCTTAGTTGTACGACCAATTGTGAGTTATCGATTGAGCTCTTCAACCAATTCATCATCTTGCCATTCTTATTGGCCTTCCTATAGCCAGCCAGGTGTTAGTAGCGCTGAAGCTCACATTGTCCCATGTTCTTCAAATTCACATGGCAAGGCATCTCCCACCACATTTTCTTTTCCCTTCAAGTACAAAATTTCAGTCATATCCCAAGAGCTTAGTTACCCACTTTTGTTGTTCTAGTGAAAATACATGTTCCACAAAATACTTCAAACTGCGATGATGGATTTTGATGTAAACGTGTCGACCCAGCAGATATGGTCACTAGCGAGTTATTGCATGAAGAATGGCTAGAATTTCTATTAGGAAACAAATATTAGTGAGAACATTAATAATGGGTGGAATTATATTATTGTGATAATTACATTATTTATATTGTTAGTGAGGTTGTTTATAGGGTTATAACCCATGTATTTAGACTTGTGATTGAACAAGTGTATTACGAGTTGTTGGAACAACTCGTAAATGAGGAG
This sequence comes from Taxus chinensis, assembly GCA_019776745.2. Classification (NCBI taxonomy): domain Eukaryota; kingdom Viridiplantae; phylum Streptophyta; class Pinopsida; order Cupressales; family Taxaceae; genus Taxus; species Taxus chinensis. The sequence continues at coordinate 672,289,354 of CM034146.1, forward strand.
AGTTATTAAAGGGGATTTTTTATTTTATAGGAAATTCATATATTATATATTTGTATGAAGTATCCATACGAATATAACAAAAAGAATTGTTAGTGTAAATTTGTCTCTTACAATTTCCTTTTCAGAAGTGGATTCGGCCCAAATTCTTTCATGTCAAGGCCTTGCTAATAAATGCCAAAGGTCTTTAGTCTTTGCATCAATACAGCTCCAATTCTTGTCCTTGATGCATCACTTCAATAATGAAAGGTTTCAAGAATTTTGGCAACGCAAGTAACGGAAAGGCGCACTCTAACTTATTTGCAAAAGTAAAAGGCGCACTCTGCTAGTGTAGACCATGCTAAAGCATTTTTGCATAAGTTGGAGGTCAAGCGAGCCGCAATCTTACCATATTCCCTGAGAAATTTACGGTAACAGACAATAGGACCTAAAATCCCTAAAAGACTTTTTAAGGGTTTTGGGTTTGGGCTGGTTTTGCATATCTTCAATTTTCTTGAGATCCACTCTAACCCCTTCTGCTCATATAACGTGACCAAGATATTCCACCTCTGTAGTGCCAAAAGAGCACTTTGAGCCCTTGGCATACATGATTATTGGCAAGGAGCTGCCAAGTGTGGTCCAGGTGGACAAGATGTTCTTCCCGTGTCTTGTTATAGACCAAGATGTCATCAAAGAAAATCGAGGATAAGCTTACAAAGAAAATATTTAAAGATTTGGTTCGTTGGGCTCTCAAAAGTTGATGGCGCATTTGTGAAACCAAAAGGCATCACCAAAAACTCGTAGTGGCCATCATGGGTCCAAAAAGTTGTCTTAGGAATATCCTCTTATCGTAAGCGAATTTGATGGTATATGAATCTCAGATCAAGCTTAGAAAAGAAATAGGCCCCATATAATTCATCAATAAACGCAATTAAGAATTTCGCCTTGACGGTCAATTTGTTTAATTCAATAAAATCAACATCTTTCTTACAAACAAGGACCACGGGAGACGAATATGGACTCGCATTTGGTCGAATGACCCATGCATCATGCAATTCCTTGGCCATATTTTCAAATTCAGATTTTTTGAATGTATGGCTAATAGGGATCCTATATGACTCTACTTCATCAGATCAGCCAGCACCAGAAGGAGAAAATGGAGAAAAGGAGGTTTTGTTTGCATTTTAACAAAACTGTCACTCTGTGCAGAGTGGCGATTACAAAACCGCCACCCAACCAGGGTGGTGATCTTGTAACTGCCGCCCAGCCAGGGCGGCGGTCCTGTGACATCGGTCTGCACTAGGTGGCAGTCCTGTCACTTTTGGACAGAAAAAAAATGGAAGCGTGAATGGACGCAAATTTGGAGCGTCCAACTTTGTCCCTTCCCTGCCATGACCTTTCCCATTCTCCAGTGCACGGGAGGACATGGGGGAGGCTATAAATACTTGGGGAGAACAAAGGAATGGATCATGAAAGACATGAGAGTAAGTGAGCAAGAGTTCTTAGTGTTGGAATTGAGTTTGTAGAAGAAAGGAGCTTGAAAGCAGAGCAAGCAAGTAATTGGGAGGAAGTGTGAGATATTATCTACTTCTCTTTCATACTTATTGTAAATTTTGTAACTTCCTATTCAAATTGGCCAATAAAAGTGGGAAGAAAGAGCGTTTTTCCCTTCCCGACTGGTTTTCCTCCTCTGGAGGTTTCCAGGATAAAATTGTTGGTGTTCATAAGCTTAGAATTGTTTTATTTCTCTGCATTAATTGGTTCTAAAGCACAAGCAATTTATTCACTAGCTCTAAACTGTTATTTTCAAATTGAAAGTAAAACAACAACATATAATTGTGATTTTGTAGACGGTTCCAAAGTAGAGAGTTTACAGATCATTTTGGTATCAGAGCTAACAAGTATCCAGGACTGTGGTATTCGTTCTTGGATTTGTATGACAGTGACAAGATCTAAAGGCAAAGAAGCTTTACCTTGCGATCCAAATATTTCTACAAGGAAGTGGAAACAGAGAATTCGGGGACAAATGGAGGAAGAGAACTTGGTCCATAGAATCGAGATGCTGGAGACCATGATGGATAGGATGTATAGGCATCAACAAGAGCTCTCGGATCTACAGAAGACGGCTTCAGTGAAACAAGACTCCATGGACTCAGTGGTTCGAGCGTTGGCCGAGAAGTTTGGCATAGGGAAGAGCCACGAAGAGGAAGATGAAGAGGAAGAATGTGAAGAAGAGACTTCAACTGCAAGAGAGAAGGTAAAATCTGATCATGCTCCCTTTAAAGTTGAAACCAAAGTGGAAATTAAGAGCTTTGAAGGACAAGTAGATGCAGAGTTGCTTGATAAATGGTTAAAATAGTTGGAAGTCTATTTTAGCGTCCATAATGTTACTGAGGCACAAAGGATTACCTTTGCACGTCTCAAAATGGAGGGTCATGCACTGGTTTGGTGGGAAACCCACTTAGCCACTTGTGAAAAGAAGAAACGTCTGATTGTCAGTACTTGGGAGGGCTTTAAGGAATTACTTAGAGCTAATTTTTATCCTATTGGCCATAAAATTGACCAGATGATCAAATGGCAGTATTTTAGACAGGGCAGTGGTCAAAGTGTGCAGGACTATACTACGGAGTTTCGGAGGCAGGCCATGTTGTTGAATATGGACTTGGAGGATGAGGACATTTTGACCAAGTACTTGGGAGGACTTCACACTCACCTTCGAAGAAAAGTCATCTCCATGAAGCCCAAAGATCTCAACGAGGTGTGTGTGCAAGCATACTATATAGATGATGAGAAGAAGCAAGGAGAAGCAGAGCCAAAGGCAAAGCAGTCAACAAATCAGTAGAAGAAAGAACATGGGCAAACAAGTAACAAAGGTAAGTGGAAAGGGAAAGGTAAACAAACTGCCACTACTTTAAATACTTGTAAAGATCCCAAGAATTTTTGCAAGAATTGTGATATCAATGGTCATACTGACGCTACCTATTGGAAGTTGCATCCGGAGTTACATCCGAAGAACCGAACCAAGGACTCAAAGAAGTCCATGACAGCTGTGAAGACAGAAGGGGAGGTGGAAATCGAAGATGACTCTGATGTAGACGAGAGGCTTGGATGCACGGCCACCAACATGGACAACCAGGAAGAGGAGATGAGTAGACTATTCCAGATCAAAATCCAGATCAAGAGAACTAAGGTAAATGCTTTGGTTGATACCGGTTCTCAGTCTAACTTGATTTCTGAAGCAGTTGTAAAGAAGCTTGGTCTTGAGACTTACGAGCATCCACACCCATATCCCTTGGGTTGGGTGAAGAAGGGTGTTGAAATTCAGGTAACAAAAAGATGTAAGGTCAAGTTTGGGATCAATTCCCAGTATATTGATGTATTGGAGGCTGATGTTATTCCACTTGATGCATTTAATGTTGTTTTCGGGAGTCCTTACTTGTATATCAGGGATGCTATATTCATGAGAAGGGAGAACCGATACAGATGGGTCAAGGATGGGATCAGCTACAACATCTGGGCACACCAGCGTAAGACACGGGTTACTATGGTGAGTGCTAACCAAGAAAAATGACTTATTCAAGAAAATCATAATCAGTTTTGTTTACTTTTGTTAAAGGATAAACAAGATGGGGTAGAAGTTTCAAAGATTTCTAACCAGGGAAAAAGGATTTGGATAGTATTATTCAGTCTTTTCAGGAAGTTTTTCAGGCTCCCAGTGGGTTACCACCAAAACGGGAGGTAGAGCATGAGATTCAGCTGTTGCCAGAGTCCCCTCTACCGAACATCGGGTTGTATAGGCAATCCTGTTGGAGAGTATTGAAGTAAAGAAACAACTCCAGGAACTACTAGACCAGGGTGTGATACGTCCGAGCACCTCACCATGTGGTTCGCCTATTGTGATGGTGCCGAAGAAGGATGGTTCTTGGAGAATGTGCATCGACTACCGCACTTTGAACAAGATCACCATAAAGAACAAATATCCACTCCCCCGCATAGATGATCTCTTGGACCAACTTCAGCATGCCAAATTCTTCATGAAGTTGGATCTCAAGTCAGGTTATCACCAAGTCAGAATGAAGGAGGAGGATATATGGAAACTGCCTTCAAGACAAAACAGGGTTTGTATGAGTGGTTAGTACTTCCATTCGGTTTATGTAATGCACCCGCTACATTTATGAGATTGATGAATGATGTATTGCGGGATTTCATAGATTCATGTGTCATTGTTTATCTGGATGATATCTTGATTTTTAGTGCCACATGGGAGGAACATCTAACTCATTTGCAGCAAGTCTTGCAAGTTCTCAAGGAGAAACAACTGCTATGCAATATGAAGAAATGTGAATTTGCCAAACAATCACTTGTCTATCTTGGGCATGTGGTTGGAGGAGGAGAGCTACGAGTGGATCCGAAGAAGGTGGAAGCCATCACCAACTAGCCAACACCAATGGGAGCCACATAAGACTAGGAGTTTTGTGGGAGCAGTACAGTACATGCGGAAGTTCATTTTGGGCTTCTCCGCGATTGCAGCACCTCTACACACAGTGGCCGCAAAGAGTAAGGGTTTTGACTAGGGTAAGGAACAAGATAAATCTTTTGAGTTATTGAAGTACAAGATTAGTCATGCTCAGTACTTGCTCTTCCTAACTTGCAGCAGCCCTTTGAAGTAGAGACAGATGTCAATGATTATGTTATGGGCGCAGTGTTGCTACAGGGAGGTAAGCCAGTCTGTTATCATTCTGAGACCTTTACTTCAGCAGTTAGAGGATATTCAGTATATGATAAGGAAATGTATGCACTAGTTCAGGCCATTAAGAAATGGAAGCATTATTTGTTGGGTAAAGAAACTATTGTGCACACTGACCACAAACCTCTCCAGTATTTGCAAGCACAGTCTAAATTGCAGCAGGCAAGGCACTACAAATGGATGGGGTTCCTTCAGCAGTTCCATCTGGTGATCAAATACAAGAAGGGTAGTACAAACTTGGTGGCAGACATGTTGTCTAGGCCGCCTACACAGGAGAAAATCTCCTGCTTGGCCACTATCTCTCAGATTGAGCCCTTCACGAAGGAAGCTTATGGGGAGGCATATGCCCAAGACAAAGACTTTGGGGTGACATTTCAGCAGTTGCAGTCCCAAGGGGCTGAAAGGACGGGGATTGAAGATTGTTATCTCAAGGACGGGCTGCTCTACCGATGGGGGAAGCTTTGTGTGCCGAAAGAAGAAAGACTTCTATTGATGAGGAAGCACATACCTCGAAAGTAGCAGGACATTTCGGTGTTGGTAAGACCCTAGCCCACTTGCAAAGGTACGTGTATTGGCCCAATATGCAAGAAGAAGTATCAAAATTTATACGTGGATGTAAACTTTGTTGTACCAGCAAGCCTAAGACTAGGAAGGAGGGTTTGTATATGCCTTTTACCAGTACCTACTCGTTCGTGGGAGGACATTTCTATGGATTTTGTAGGAGGATTACCTATGTCTAAACATGGCCATGACTATCTCTATGTTGTTGTTGATAGATTCAGTAAGATGTGTATTCTTATGGCATGTAAAAAGACAGTAAAAGCATATGAGGCAGCAGATCTTTTCTTTGCTAATGTATGGGTGCATTTTGGCTTGCCAAAGTCTATTGTTTCTGACAGGGATTCCAGGTTCTTGGGGAAGTTTTGGACTACTTTGTGGGACAAGATGGATACTAGGTTACAGAGGAGCACGGCCTTCCATCCACAGACAGATGGACAGACAAAGGTGGTGAACAAGACTTTGGTACAGTTGATCAAAGGGTATAATAGCAAATACCCAAGGACTTGGGATGAGTCCTTAGCCTACATTCAACATTCCTACAACCGGGCAGTACACACATCCACCATGAAGTCACCTTTTGAAGCATGCTTGGGATATCTACCTACAAATCCACTGGACATAGCAGTTGGGCAACAGGATGAGGAGGAGACACGAGACACAAAGGTGACTAGAGCAAACAAATTCATTGAGAGGATCCGACAAATCCATCTCAAGGTCAAAGAACAGTTGGAGAAATCCCAAGCCAAGTACAAGGCTAGACACGATCAGCATAGGAGAGAGCATAAGCTTCATGTTGGAGACAGAGTTTGGCTTTACTTGAGCAAGGAGAGACTACAAGGTCAAGCGTGGAAGCTCAAGCCACTACAATATGGACCCTTCACCATATTGGAGCAAGTTGGAGAAAATGCCTTTCGGCTTGATTTGCCACCATTTATGAGGATGTACTCAGTAGTAAACTATGAGAACTTGCACCTATATGAGCCATCCATGCTTGATGAAGATGAAGGATTACAGCTGCTACCTTCCATTGAAGATTGCGTCTTGGACTCACGAGGTGAATTGGAGGAGGATGTAGTGCTGCAGCAGAAGGTCAGAGAGACAAGGAGAGGTCCGCAAGAGTCTTGGCAGGTTGGACTAAAAGGGAAGACACCAAGGCAGCCCGGTGGTACTCGAAGGAGCAAGTGAGGGAATTATTTCCTCATCTACTCCCCCACTAAGCTTTTGTGGGACCAAAAGCCTCCTAAGCAGGGGAGGTGTGATCCATAGGGATCCAATATGACTCTACTTCATCAGATCAGCCAGCACCAGAAGGAGAAAATGGAGAAAAGGAGGTTTGTTTGCATTTTGAACCACCACTTGTTAACAAAACCGCCGCCCAACCAGGGCGGCGATTTTGTAACTGCCGCCCAGCCAGGGTGGCGGTCCTGTGCCGCCGGTCTACACAGGCGGCGGTCCTGTCACTTTTGGATAGAAAAATAAAATGGAAGCGTGAATGGATGCGAATTTGAAGCGTCCGACTTTGTCCTTCCCTACCATGACCTTTCCCATTCTCCAAGTGCATGGGAGGACATGGGGGAAGCTATAAATACTTGGGGAGAACAAAGGAATGGATCATCAAAAGCATGAGAGTAAGTGAGCAAGAGTTCTTAGTGCTGGAATTGAGTTTGTAGAAGAAAGGAGCTTGAAGGCAGAGCAAGCAAGTAATTGGGAGGAAGTGTGAGATATTATCTACTTCTCTTTCATACTTATTGTAAATTTTGTAACTTCTTATTCAAATTGGCCAATAAAAGTGGGAAGAAAGAGTGTTTTTCCCTTCCCGACTTGTTTTCCTCCTCTGGAGGTTTCCAGGATAAAATTGTTGGTGTCCATGAGCTTAGAATTGTTTTATTTCTTTGCAATAATTGGTTCTAAAGCACAAGCAATTTATTCACTAGCTCTAAACTGTCATTTTCAAATAGAAAGTAACAGTAACGTGTAATTGTGATTTTGTAGACAATTCCAAAGTAGAGAGTTTATAGAAATACAAAAAAAATGCCATAGAATAGGTCCTAAATATCAAAGCCGTTGGGCACCAAGACGATGTCGCAATCACTTAGTGAAAGTGCAAACATATCGAATTTGAACTTGTAATAACCCACTAAAACCTTGACATTCTAGCATTTTCTCTTACAAGGCAATGTGCCTTTACAAGCTACCATCACCTCAAAGCTTGTTACATGGGTACACATAAAAAGTTACTTGTTTGGCCATCCTCGGATCAATGAAGTTATAAGTGCTTCTCAAGTTATTGAGGATGCTTAGGCAATGCCCTTATAAGTATCCCGCTACTTTCATTGTTTGGGAGGTGGTGATCTCTACTAAGGCATACACCAAATTTCAAGGGCAAAGTCCTTATTAGGATTACTTTAATAAAGTTGCTCATCTTCTAAGTTATTGTTCGAGTCAAACAATATGTCCAATGTGGACAGTGTCTCAACATCCAGCAAATATAGTTTATGTTCAATACATCTATTGCCTTGACCATATTTTTCATTATATTATAGTAACTCTATGAGCTGTCATTTCCTCATGAGTTATGCATTTGACGGTTGGTTGTCTTGTGCCTAAAGTGGGTGTCAGTTGGGATTGTTGTGGATTCCTTACTTGTGATGGTTTATATGGGCGATGTCGGGCAATATATTTGTCTTTAGCTAACTTAGCCAACCCAAGCGCTTCTATCAAGGTAGCAAGTTTGAACATTTTTACTTTCGCCTTGACATCTTCCTTCAACCCACTAATGAAGCAACTTTTGAAAAAGTCTTCGCCTAACACCAATGTTTAGCTAGCCAATTTTACAATTTTAGTTTGATAATCGCAAAAAAAGCGAGTTTGCCTCAATTTAGTCAATGCGGATGTGAAGTCCTCATATTCACTAGGGCCAAATCTGGTGAGTAAGTGTAAACTAAACTCTAGCCATATAAGCGTAGTGTATGTTTTTGCCAACCATTGGGACCAATGAATTGCTCTATTTTCCAGGTTGAATGAAGCTATCCGAAGTTTCTGATCTATGGAAGTCTTATGGACCAAAAGAAATTGTTGTATTTTATAAATCCAACTTGCAAGGTCATCACTAGAAAAATTTGGTAAATTCAGTCGAGGATGTAGGGGTTGTCCCCCAAATTGTTGGTGGGTGTTATGACCATGGGGTTCTATGCTAGAGATGTCCATTGTGGAGGGAGTTGTACTTAGTATTCAGACCTATCAATTTGTCGTCCAAGTCGTCTACAAGATCCAATTTGTATAATTTATCCATTATAAAGGAGTGTTCGGTCTAGAGTGTTTTCATGTCATCCACAAAATGGTCCATTTCTTTACATCGGTTACTATCGGCATCATATGAAAGAGCCAACAATGTTTTATATTTTTTTAACACCAAATTGATGAAGACAAGTAAATTGATTTGGGATGTGTGTAAAAAGCAAAAAATAAAGTTTCAAACTTTTTTCTGACCTGACTAATTACCCAATGTGCTCAACAGTGGCTGCAATTTTTTTTGACCTTCTTATCCTATATATTCGCCTTTCCCGAACTTTTGTTTAACTTGACTAATTGTCAAATGGGATCAACAATGGCTGCAATTTTTTGACCTTTCTATCATCTGTAACTGCCTCTGTAATTGTCTATGTAACTGCCTTTAAGAAAATTCAACTAGTGGGGGGTTCATCACACTTAGGGTTATAGCAAGGATGGTTTGCTAAAAGGTATGTAGTTTGTGGGCTCACAAATATACCTATCTTGTTCATTAAAAATTGTTGCCCCAATGTTTTGGTGCACTAGCTACAGAGGATTACCATTCCTACAACCCATTACTCCGTCTCTAATGTACGATGTGAGTTACTTCCGATGCACCACGAATGACAGACAATCGATGGCTTCTTATGGATAATATTTGAAAAAACACTATAGAGGTCTTTGGATATACCCGGAGGTACATGGAAGCTCTAGTCCATATATAATGTTGTCTAATCGCTTGAGTATTGGGGTGTAACCCCTCACTTCACAAAATCAGGTAATACTTTAACCCCTTAGCCCAGAATAACTTTCAATGAAATTTAAAACTACAAGAACACAGCTTCTAACCTACAAACAGAAATAAAACAACTTGCTAGAAAAATAGTTGATTTAGGGCTAAAACTTAATCGTCTTGTCACTTATATTACCACTTTCTAATCACCGAGATCCACGTGTACAATCGGAATACTACTAAAACCCGATGTTGCTATGGAAAAGTAGCCCTTGAAAGAGTTATGATAACACTTCTTATGATCCTACTTGCCAAATATTAGTGAAAATGGAAATAACATAATGCAAAAGAGCTAGAATGTAAAATGAACTCAAAAAATAGCTCCAAACTTGTTTGTACTCAAATATTGTAGGCCTCTTCGAGAAAGCAACCTTCTTTTGAGCAGAGCTCCTTTACAATACCAAAAAGATGCTCTATCTCTTCCTTATGATATCAATATATAGGCATTACAACCCTAACTGCTCAAGGATCGGCCTTACAACACAGGCACCTACGCTTCATTACAAAAACAAACCCTAATGCTAAAGGATCCACCCCGCACAAACAATAGGCACCCAAGACAAAAGATGGCTATGACTACTATAATGCAAAAATAATAGATGGTTGGAACATCAAGATCCTAACACACTCCAGCACTTAGAGATCAATCCTAATTGCAGCACTCCAACAAAGTCGGACAGAATCACTAATGCCCGGGATATAAAAACAAGCCAGCAAGAGACCTCTCTTCCAAATTGTTAAAACGACTCAATTACCTTCCTAGGGAAAATTGTTTACCATTGCCAACAACTTCCGACTTCTTATTCTATAATTGCACACAATGGGGACCATTTCTCTTCAAGGAGAGGCAACTCATCCAAGGAATCTAACCCTGTGATGGACTCATAGTATAATGGTAGTACTATATGCCATGTGTCATCGTCATCAACTGCTTCAAGAGCATCCCAAACACACGTGTCATACCACAAATTCCTAACTTCTCTTCGTTAACACCACACAACTCTGACAATGTCAATACTTTTCTAAGCAGCTGCACAGTGGCATTAACGAAAGATGATAACACAATGATAGTTATGAAATTGTTGTTCTTCACTCTTGTAATGGTTCAACCGACATTTCATCTTCTACACTTGTATATTAGTGTACTCTTCCATTCTTTGATAAAGCAAGCTAAGATAAAATAGGAAGTACAAATGTGGTTAGACAGCCTACAAATCCAACCTCTCAGATCATTGTATGGAAATATTGCATAATATAAATTTGCAATATACAGTTTTAACGTGGTGCCTATTGCTCTTGTATTCTCTTCCCTTGTCTCATAGTACTCTGGTATATCTTTCAGCCTTTATCATTTCATATACACTTCTGCAACAACCCATTTAATCTGATAAATATGGTTTTCCACCAAGTCTCCCCTACACCCTAGATCCAAACCATATGTTTTGTGTGCATCCGAACATCCATAATGTTTCCCCAAACCAACCCCAACATTTTGGCACCATTGGGTACCCATGAAAGTAAGTGACATAAACCTTGCAACAAAGACAACTGGTGAAAAGAGTACATCTATAACCACATCAAAAAAACTATTACATCTATAGAAGGATATCACGTAAAGCACAAAAACAAAGTGAGTAGTTGAGAGCATGGGCAGAAACCATTATGTTTGCCATCCGTGATCTAGCATGAATTAACAGTGGGCTACAATGGTAATAACTCCACAATCACGATACCAACTTAAAAAATCACCAGATAAATAAAAATAGGTTTTGTATCTTCCAAAAAAATAGTATTCAAGTCGATGAGTAGATAACCATCCAAACCAATCCTTAAGCATATCGTATTCATAATCCTTTCTTGGAACGAATCCTATTAAGCAGCACTGCCACACATAAAGCAGTCATATATCACAATGCAAATATATCCCTTTTGAAAACCTTGAAAATATATAGGAAATCCTGAAATTTAGTATAGAGAGTGATTATCCCTCTTACACAAAAGAATCATACTAGAACTTCTAAATTGTAATGATAAACTTACTAGAGCAAAATGTTGACTGAAACTAACAATCCAAGTTCTAATCTTTTAATAAACCAAAAAGATTACCAGAAACCAACCAAATTTAGCCTTAACTAAACACAGAAGTCTCTACTAGCTTTATCAAAAAATTATATCTTTATTCATAATTCCCAATTTGGCCTTACTAAAGTACAAATCTTAGAGTTCTAGTCACTGAATTCACCTTATCCCACCTTTTGAATGGGTCATCACAATGTATGTTTGGATGATTGATCTAAAACTATGTCATACATATGCGTTTGGTTGTTAAGATCTAAGTCACAAGGTTCGAGTTCATGTTCGACACGGATAAAGTTTGGTTCAAGTTCGCCAACAGATTAAGTTTGAAAAATATGTCTTTAAGTTCGGACAAATGAATTTATTTATCATTTTTATTTTCTAAAAAAAAAAGCATAAATATGTTAGGGACAAAGTGGAGAGAGCTTTCTATCCCCTACTTTCAACTGGTATATGTATATACACAAATTTAGAAAATAATGTAAAAGCAAGTCAAACAATTCCCATGTAAACATAATGGATAAAGTTCTAGTTGAAATTCTAAAAGGATAAAGTTCGGTGAAGTTTGAAATTTTTTTATACAATTCACCATACATTGTAACATGGAACCTGAGATGGCATGACTTCATAAATGGATTTAAGCAAGGCAGTATGATAATCATGAACAATTGAGTTCAATTGTTGCATGTGATCAAGTAAACAAAATTCAGTTCTCTTGTTGATTGAATCACTTTCATTGTCATTTTCATCATTTTTGCCTTCAAAGTTCAAATGAATATTATTATGTTAGGTATTATTGAGATAAAGGGCACATGTTTATGTATGGCTCTCCAAACTCCTGCATTTTGTAAAGATTGCAACTTACACACTTCAAACCAAAGTTAGTTAATAATCACTCCAAGAAATCAAATAGACTATAACACAGTCATCGTCTGAAGATAACAGCATCTTGCAAGTGTAAAAAAGACAGCATCTTATAGAAAAATTTAGAATGCAGCTGAAGGATTAGGGGGAGCAATTACAATAACTACAAAAGTATTTAGGAGACTATTTATCACCACAAATTAAAATCATTGAAATATTTATATAAGTATTTATTCATCCTGTGAAATATAAACTTGAAACCATATAACCAAATTGTGTATTTAGGACTAATGCCTGTAGAAAACCGATAGATAGAACCCTTACCAGCGAAGCAATGCTGCATTAGCATCTTTTGTGTTTTTAGCATCTAGCACAAAGGCAGGGCCCAAGATCTTGTTCATCCTTTTGATAATACGATAATAGTAATGTCGAACCTAAACATTAAAGCAACAGAAAAGTCAATATTATAGAACTTTTCTGATGTATATCAATGCACTTTACAGCCACTGCAGCTACATATCATGCAGATTTCAAACACTAATTTCACACTTCCATTAAAAGCAGGAGAAAGAAATTGTTGGAAAGGAAGCTGCTGCTATAGAACAGAATCTCAGGCTCTATTAAACATATGTAGCCACAAATTCATTTCATTAAGCACAAGCATGATCCTCATATCATAAGCATTTGTTAGACGCCGTCGCTTCATTCAAGTGACACTATACTACACTTACAAGTACTGTGCTAGACTCCAACCAAACTTAGCAGTCTATTTCAGCAAAATTTGTCATCTAAAACATAAAGAGATGGTCATAATATCCATAGACATTAAGAAAGAAAAGACATCAATCAAACTAGGAGTTACATAATGTGAGATACAGGAAAAAATCTCATAATACATCTCTGTCTAAGACTATGCCCTGTATCAGATCAATCAAAGGAAACCACAATATATTGACTAAAGATGTCTATAGCAAAAACGTTGTGTGGTAATATGGAATAATGCACACACGCATATCAACTGCTGTATGTCCTCCCAAGCTTTGTAAAAGTATACTATCAGCAGATTCCAAGGTCGTTGGCAATTTGGCATTATAAAAACTCATAAAACCATCTCAATGTAAAACAACGACCTACATGAACAGTCACAAGGAAAACAAAGTAACTTGAAAAAAGATGCCTGTAGTGATAGAACCATGGAGAAATATTGTAAACAAGTAACCTAATTCTGAACTACCGTAAATATATCAAGATCTATGAAAGCATATTATCAGGAGATTCCAAGGACGGCAGGATTTAGTACTCATCCCAAGCAGTAGTCTATTGAAGTCTCGTGCAACCACGAAGGAAGATGAAGTGTGCAGTGACAAAAACAAGGAAAATGAAGCATCTCTCCTATCAGTCCAGATCAATCCATCTAGTCCGGTGGTTAAGAAGCTGGTATTGGATTCCTAGTAGGCCTTATAGATCCTGAACTCCAACTGCACCATTTAGTTGAGTGGATCAGCTGCCTGGTAGACCTGATGAAGGAGCTGTAAGATCGTGATCCTTATTCATGTCTCAAATAAGATAAACTTTAAGGAACAAAGCATGAGTGCTATAAAACCTGTGTAACTCTCAGGCTTTCCTTTTACTATAAGACTAATATTTGGAAAAATCTGTGTAATCTTGCCTAAGGCCGAATTGCTATAAGTGTGTGGCGTCCTTTTCTTCTCATCTCCCTCTACTTAGTCACATGTTGTTCATAGCCTCATAGGAGACAATCCAAGCTCTTTGAGGACTCCAAGTGTTGATTCAAGGAAATATCAAAAATTTAGGCCATTTAGCTGTCTCTCCAAAGGTTAATGTAAATAAAGTCTATAAAGATAACAACCATTGCAAGAAAGCCTTAGGCATTGTGTTTCCAATGTGGTTATACAATCTGATAGAAGCCCTTAGTTCCAAGTCTAATCATTCAAGCATAGATGACAAAGAGGTTTCTGTTGTCTCAGATAACTCTCCTAGTTATTTTGACAACTTACATCCCATTCTGGCTCTAAAGTTCAAATATTATAGGTTGCGCACATTGTGGTTGTTCCCGTGGCACATTTTCCTTGGTTACAGTTCCCCGTGCGCCCTTGTGCGCTATGCTCCCTCCTGCACAGCTTATGCGCCTCTTCCACCATTGTAATCAATTGTGCATCTTTCAAAAGCAATAGAAGTTTGTTTTGTGGCTATTCTCTGCCCTAGCTCCTTTTATTGCATCTTCTTGCTTTTCCCCTTACGTAAATGGTTTGTTGTGCATTCTCAAGTTCATTTTCCATTGTGCTCCATGAAGATAAACATGTAAGTGTATTTCAGACTGTGGCACGCATGTCTGCCCTCTCTGTGCATATTTTTCTTCATTTTTGCTCAAAACTGATTGTGTTCATCCCATTTTTTTGGTGTTATCGCCTCCCTTTAGTTTAGATTTCCCTTTTTCATGCATCTCCTTCTCACCCTGGTCCCTTGGAATCGTAGAGTAGTAAAAATTAGTTGCATTTCCCTTCCTAAGAGTAGGTATTGGCAGTAGAAATAGGTAAAGGAACCGGCCTTCTCCAGAGGTCTGTCTCAAGCGCGCAAGGTCCAACAACTTGGAGACAATCCCATGTTGCCTCAAAGCCCTAGATTATTGTGATTTAGGACAGGTGCAAGTTTGAGCTCCAACAATTTTGGCACGCTCAGTGGGACCAGTATTGAAAGCTTAAATTTCATTATTGTTAAGTTCTGGTGCGTGACTTAATGATTTCAAGGCTTTGGAGGCTTGTTTAGACACATCTGGAGACTCCCAACTTCCAGATCTATTGTTTTTAGCAATCTGAGCACCTTTTACAAGAGAAGGATACATACTAGACAGAGCGCAGCAGCTAAAGAGTCTTTTGAGTATCTCCGGCTATCTCCAAAAAGAAAAGTCAACAAATCAACCATGCACACATCTCCATCACCAGCTCGCTACGCACTTTCCACTCCTCTCGGAAGATCTTTTACGTGCCCTATGATGGCAACCCCGCCACCACAGAGAAATTTGTCATTCGTCAATTTTACTAGTGGAAGTCCTCTCGCTCTAAATGTGCAACATGATATGTCAGCAGCCGCACTCAAAAGTATTCCATACTTTACCAGGGAGAATCAAGTTACACCTGCTAAGCATATCCAAGATGTGGCAAATGTGTGCACTGTTTATCTGATCACACATGATGATGTAGCAGTTAGATTACAAGTGTCTTCCCCTAAAGGCAAAATGCTCCAATAGTACAAAAACTTGAGACCTGCATCCATTACCAACTGGGATGACCTTGGCACAACTCTTTGCAACTATTTTGAAGATAAGTCAGATCACCTGTCCTTGGTGGAACAACTGACAACAACAAAGAGAGCACCCAATCAGCAGATGATTGATTTCAACATCAACTTCCAGAAAACTTGGGATAGAATTCTGCAAGTGGTAAGGCCTACAGCCCAACATGCTTTCTTGTATTATCTAAGAGCCTTGCATAGTAACATCTCAGTCATGATTCAGTCTATGGGGGGGTAGAACCTTACCAGCTACTTCTAACATTGCAATCAAGGCGTAAAATAGTCTCATTCAAGCAAGGAAGTTAGCCCCTAGACCTCTTATGCTCTTATCCTCAAAAATGCCTCAAGCGCCCCAGCCTTCTGTTACTCCCATTCCCGAGCAGAGCATTCAACCCGCTGTATCCACATCCTATTCTCCTATGCAGCAAAAGGAGGATGAAGAAATGAAGACCCTGATTAGAAACTTATCCTATAAAGTTATATCCTTAGAAAAGCAGTAGGCGCAAGCCTTCAAAGGTAATTTTAATCAAGGGTATAACCAAGGCCATCAGCCCTATAGAAATCAATATCCAAATTAGAGATGGTTGTCTTTTGCACCATGTTCTGATCTTCATCCTCCTTTTTGTAGATGATGTAGTTCTCCTAGCTTCTTCAGCAGAGGGACTCCAGAGGCAGTTGGACTCCTTAGCCCCTCTTTTGTGACCACAGGCAGCTGACAATGAACCTTGGAAAAACCAAGGTTATGGTTTTCAATTGTCTGAAGACTTCGGACTTCCACTTCTTCTTTCGGGGAGAGGAGATTGAGATCACCTGCTCTTATACATACCTGGGGATTTTGTTCTCTAAACCATGTTTTAGCCTCCATCCTGCTCTTCAACCCCGGGTTAATAAGGCGTACAATTCTTTGGCGATTCTGGAGAGATAGTGCTTCTACCATCACTTTCAGGACATCCTTTCCAAGATGTCTCTTTCCAACTCCCTAGTTAGGCCCGCAATTCTCTACAACTTGGAAATTTGGGTCCCTCCCTTTTGGACTCGCACTAGGCTACTATTGAGCGTGTCCAGATCCTCATGCTCAGGTGTATCATCAGGTGTAAGGAGATCATTCCTCATAACATTATTCTTGCTGAGTTAGGGGCCCTTCCTTTAAGATTAGACACTATCTTCAGCCTTGTATTGATGTTGCAGCGCATCCAAGGTTTTTTTGGGTCCCCTGTAGACAGGAACAGGTACATCTACCTTGCCTACTGCTCCTCTAAAGCTATTGCCTTCTCAGATCATAGTAGTCAATCTCGTTGCTAGTATGCATGTGGTTCACGCCTTCTTGGATCCATTGGCATCCAAATGGACCGTCTCTTACCTTACAACCACTCGTTGGATGCCCCTGCCCATCTCCTCCCGAATCAACAAGACCTTTACAAAATTATAAGAGATGATATTTACAAACAGTTCATTCAGCACACTTGGACCAACCCTCCGGGGGGTTGAGTCCAAAGATGTCTTATATTGCTCACTTTCTTGAGATCCGCGACAGGCCTATCATCAGACCCATGTACATCTCCCAACACTGGTTACAGGTCCTTCGTATCACCCTTGGTCAATTCAATGTGGGCTCACGTCGGCTCCGTGTGGAGATTAGCCATCAGTTAGACTGCTCAGAGCGAACTTTCCTGCTTTGCTCCCTCCAGGAGGTTGAGATTGAAGAACATTTCATTTTCCGGTGTCCTATTTACTACGAGATTAGGGGGAGATTCCATTGCTTGTTCCGGAAGCGTCCTTCCTTCGCAACTTTCTTCAGATACTATGATCAAAGATGTCTTACTCTTTACCTTCAGGAGGCCCTACGGCTTCGGGAAAGGATACTTCACCCTCCTCCCAAACAGATGGAAACTAGACATATCACCTCATTCTTCTCGGTGCTCTCCCCGGCGAGGGGCACCAAGCGGCATCTTGACATGAGTATAGACCCCCGGTTCAAATCTGTCAGGATTCGAAACTCCATTTCCTACACCAGAGGCTCCCTAAACCAGACAGGTCTCAGGGCCCCCCACATAGACAAAGATCTACCAGGCTTGTACAGAGGCACCGTCTATCTCCCAAACATCGGCCTTCCAAACATTCCACAACTTCAATTACCGGACATCGGCACATCGCGAGCTACTTCCAACCGGAATTAATTGTTAGGTGATGGTGTTGGGGGTGTTTGCTCCTTCTTCTGCTCCCCCCACACTCTCATCCTCTTCTTCTTTTATGATTTCTCGGCACTTGTTGCCTTCTTCTCTTCTACTCCTTTCTCTCTTTATGTATTGGGTGACTCATTTGGGTCCTCTTGCTGGTTCTTTTGGCTTTGTACTCTACGGTCCCATTAGCCTACTTTTGTGGTCACTCGTTGGACACTAATAAAATTATCTTATCTTATCTACTTGGGTTGCGAATCATGTTCCAGTGCGTAAAAAGAATGGTGAAATCAAACTCGGCGTCGATTTCAGAGATTTAAACAAGGCATCCTTAAAGGATCACTATCCTTTGCCTTCTATGGAGCAGATTTTGCAGATTGTGCCTGGCGCGCAGAGATTCTCCATGCCGGATGGTTATTCTAGTTTCAATCAAATCATGGTCAAGAAAGAGGATCAATTCAAAACAGCATTTACAACTAAATCGGGAACATATGCATATCAAAAGATGCCTTTTGGCTTGTTAAATGCAGGCACAACATTTCAGAGGGCCATCGACATTGCCTTCAAAGGATATATCAATGAGTTCATCCTAGTTTACTTGGATGACATAACTGTCTTCTCAAAACAATGCACGGATCATTTGGCACATCTGGAGAAAGTCTTTGAGAGATATAGACAATTTGGGGTATCTGTAAACCCCAAGAAATGCAACTTTCCTGTAGCACAAGGCAATTTTTTAGGCCATGAGGTCTCAAAGGATGACATTGCCATTACTCATGTGCGTGTTTCAGCCATCCTTGCTATCTCCTTACCGGCGCATAAGAAAGTCTTGCAGTCATTCCTGGGCAAAATCAACTTTGTTAGGAGATTCATCCCTAACTTTGCAGGACTGGTAAGGCCCATCATCCTCATGCTCAAGAAAGATACAGTCTTCAAGAGGACAGCAGAAGGAAAAGAGAGCTTCAACAAAATTAAGCAAGAAATTGCTTGTGGGCCAACACTCATCAATCTGGATTCTTCCAAGGATTTCATCCTTTATGCTTATGGAGTTGATGCGAGTGTTGTTGTTGTCTTAACACAAGAAAATGAACAAGGACTGGAGCAGCCAGTGGCTTTCTTAAGTCAGACACTGAAGGATTATGAGTTAAAATCCAGTCACACAGAAAAGCAGGTCTACGCCATCATGTGTGAGCTCAAGAAGTTCAAAAGTATGCTCGCCACCTATCATGTTAAAGTGTTAGTTTCACACTCAAGTGTAAGAGATTTCATCATGGGGGTAGAAATCAACGAGAAAAGAGCAAGATGGGTGACCAAAATCATGGAGTTTGATGTGACTATCAAAGCCACAAAGTTGGTTAGAGGTAACATGCTCTATAAGCAGCTAGCTGAGGACGGGCAGAATGATCAGGAGACTTCATTGTTCCTGAATGAAGTACTTCCGCACGCTGAACTTGAGCAGAATGAAGATCCTAGCGCGCAACACTTGGATGAAATAAATGGTCACATTCCTTTCCTATGGCGCATAACCTCCCGATTTGAATGAAGCAAAGAGGTGACATCCGAGGCTTCAGTTTATTCCATATGCATTGATTAATGGCGTTCTCTTCAAAAGAAATACTAATGGCGTGTTGCTGAGGTGTATTGATGGTGCACGGATTGACAAAGTGTTACCAGAATTTCATGATGGATTCTCCAATGGACACTTCTCTGCCAAAGAAACAACGATAAAGATCATCAAGGCAAGATACTTTTGGCCTACCCTGTTCACGGACACACACAAGTGGGTTATGAAATGCAAAGAATGCACTTTCTTTGCAGAGAAGAAGAAATTGGCAGAACTTCCCCTCCGACCTTCATAGGCATGGTCAATCCTCCCTCGAGCACTGGGCACAAGTGGGTGCTGACAGCAGCAGATTACTTCACCAGATGGACAAAAGTTGTCGTGCTCAAGGAATCGACCGAGTCAATCATCCTTGACTTTCTTAAGAGCATTATAACAAGGTTTGGCATTCCGCAGACCATTATTTCTGATAATGCAAAAGCTTTCCTTAGTACAATAATTTCTGATTGGGCTCTTAGCCTTGGCATCTATTTGAAAACTTCCACCAACTATTACCCTCAAGGTAATGGCTTGGCAGAGTCTACAAATAAGAACCTGATCAAAATTATGAAACGGGCAATGAATATCAACCAGAGACACTGGCACACAAAGCTCGCACACGCGCTTTGGGCAGACAGAATCACGGTGAAGAAGGGAATAGGTACTTCACCTTATAAACTTGTTTATGGAAAGAAAGTTACACTTCCTTTATCTCTTGAATTGTCTTCATTAGAGCTTGCTCAATAGCTACAATTTGAGCATGCAGATCAGAGAGAAATTAGAATGGCAAAGCTGGTTGAACTTGAAGAATTGAGAAACTCTGCCATGATCAAGCTAGAACAACATCAGCAATCGACAAAGAAGTCGTTTGACAAAAGGGCTAGACCTCAAGCTTTCAAAGTTGGTGATTTGGTCTTAAAATGGGATGCTAACAAAGCCAAACCGGGGTGCCATTCAAAGTTTGATGCACTTTGGAGTGGCTCGTACACTATCAGTTCTTGCAAGGAGGCTAACTCTTTCGAGTTGTCTCGCCTTGATGGAGGCGCACTACCAATCCCAGTCATGGGATTTATCTCAAGCACTTCCATTATGTCTTCTGCATCATTGTAAATATTAGCATAGTTTCAATTCCTCCAAGTGTGTTACATGCACTTTGTTTGTTTGTACATAGTTCTTTCCTTTCGCGCACTACTTGCGCGCTCTTTTATTGCTTCTAGGATGCCAGTTCAGTTCAAAAATCTTGCAACAGTTTTCAGCAGTTATATAGAGTTCAAACAGTGCTTCAAATGACTTTAAGGGTAGTTCTTCAAGTTGCAAATCAGAATTTCATATTTTCAGGCTGACTCCATGCCCAATGCATTCCCCAAGGCTACTGATCTCCTTCATCTAGCAGCAAATGGCCCCAAAAGTCGCCAAACTGTTGTCTCAAATATCTCTCCTAGTTATTTTGACAACTTACATCCCATTCTGGCTCTGAAGTTCAAATATTATAGGTTGCGCACACTATGGTTATTCCCGTGGCACATTTTCCTTGGTTGCAATTCCCCGCACGCCCTTACGCGCTATGCTCCCTCCTGCACAACCCCCGTGCCTCTTCCACCATTGTAATCAACTGTGCTTCTTTAAAAAGCAATAGAAGTTTGTTTTGTGGCTATTCTCTGCCCTAGCTCGTTTTATTGCATCTTCTTGCCTTTCCCCTTACGTTGATGGTTTGTTGTGCATTCACATGTCCCTTGCAGGCCTCTTTTCCATTGTGCTCCATGAAGATGAACGTGTAAGTGTGTTTCAGACTGTGGCATGCGTGTCTACCCTCTCTATGCATATTTTTCTTCATTTTCACTCAAAACTGACTGTGTTCGTCCCCTTTTTTGGTGTTATCGCCTCCCTTTAGTTTAGATTTCTCTTTTTCATGCATCTCACCCTGGTCCCTTGGAATCGTAAAGTAGTGATAGGTAGTTGCATTTCACTTCCTAGGAGTAGGTTTTAGCAGTAGAAGTAGGTAGAGGAACCAGCCTTCTCTAAAGATCTGTCTGAAGTGCACAAGTTCCCACAACTTGGAGATAGTCCCATGTTGCCTCAAAGCCCTAGATTATTGTGATTTAGGACGGGTGCAAGTTTGAGCTCCAACAGTTTCCACTCAAAGAAGACTAGAAATTCAAAGGAACCAACAGAAGAGGGAATGCGCAATTGAGTAACAGTGCTCTCACTCTCGGATACTGATACAGCAAAATACCAGGCTAGATATGGATAAAGCTAGGATACAACATATCCAACCATATCCTGACCATCCAGGTTGTATCCTAGGCATATCCAGGGCCAAATAAAAGTTTTTTTAAAACAATTCTAATCATTTTTCAACATTAAAACATAAAATGGGCCATTTTTTTGAAAACACTATGAAACCCAAAAAAAACTTAAGGGTTGATCTTGGGAACAAA
Organism: Taxus chinensis; assembly: GCA_019776745.2. Classification (NCBI taxonomy): domain Eukaryota; kingdom Viridiplantae; phylum Streptophyta; class Pinopsida; order Cupressales; family Taxaceae; genus Taxus; species Taxus chinensis. The sequence goes on from CM034146.1 coordinate 672,311,168, forward strand.
TCTGACCAGGAGGGAAGAATCACAGTCGACCCAAATACTCTTGATTTGATCACTTGCAGGTAGATTCAATTCTGGACAAGGAACGGTTGTGACAGTAAATCTGATTTTCAGTTTTGTGCTGCTCTAAAACCAGAAAAATAAGATCAGTAGCCCTTGATATACATGCATCCTCTGTTTTAATGATCACGTGAAGATACAGACCTTGCTGTATTTTTATGCAATAATAAAATTTAATATTTATTATGACATTTGTGACGTTTCATTTGGTATTTGGTTGGCAATATACAGATTATCACTAGTGTTTTGTGGTTATTTTGGTTTTAATATACATATTATGTGGTTAATTCTTATTTATCACACACACACACACACACACACGTGTGTGTGTGTGTGTGTGTGTGTGTGTGTGTGTGTGATAAATAAGAATTAACCACATAATATGTATATATATATATATATAGATAACGGGTTTGATAAAATCGGAAATGCTTAAACAATGGATAAAGTGAATATCCAATGAAAAAGGCTTAAATCATGGTTTGATTGGATTTTGCTTTAGTCTAGGATTTTTGGTGAAATCACAGACTAAGGCTGAACATGGTTTGATTTGATTTTGATAAGTTTTGTGCAACAATATAGGATTAGTTGGCCCCAGTTTGTTAAGCTTCCTAGGGGTTTGGGAGATACACTCAACATATATGTATATATATACCTAATAAATTATATGTGTATATATATATATATATATATATATACCTAATAAATTATATGTATATGTGTGTGTGTGTGTATACCTGATAAATAAGAATTAACCACGTAGTATATATATAGGGGGAGAAAGAAATTTGACGTATCCATGTATCGGATTCTTCGTATCTATACCATATCTGAAATGTATCAGCTATTTAGCAGTCTCACTTTATATTCTAAATGGAACAAAAAATGAAAAACATGTTCTAAGGAGAACAAAACTCAATTAATTCAGAAATTTCATATTGTCCTTTACATGAGGAAAATGGTTCTTAAATAGAAATAGGCTCTTCTTCAATTTCCATCTAACGTAATAGCATATATTCAAAGTTCTAAACACTAGTTTAGGTACAGAGAGGACAAACTATACTTATATATGGTTCCCAAGCCCTAGAATAAGGTACCCATCATTCCCTTTCTGCATTAAGAAGGTGATTGTCCCTAATTTTTGTCGTGGAACGGGAAAATTAAATCAATAGCTGGTTGAGAGAATTCACTTAGCTTGCAAGGTCAAGCTTCCTTTATTACCATAGTTACCATGTTCGAAAAGTTCGGGTTGTTCGGATAGGGAAAAAAGTTCCGAAGTTTGGAATTTTGTAAAAATTTGGTTCGGTACGGTTTGGCTCGAAAAAATTATAAATTTTTAAAAAATAAAAAATATGAATAATTACCAACAAAATTATAAAAACTAAAATACTTATTAATAATATACTAAAAGTTAAACCTAAAATAATTAAATTTATGTAACTAGTTACTAAAGTAACTTAAACATTCGGTAATAAATTCAAGTATTACTATTATTAAGTATTAATCTCTACATATTGCTATTAAATTATTAATGTCTCTAAATAATAAGAAGTTGCTTGGTCCAAAAAGGTGCAAAAATGGATTTTATGAAAATAAGAAAAATATTGCCATCAATGCGTAGAGCTTGAGAAAATATACACTTTTGGAGAAAACGGCACTAGAAACTGAGCCATAGAATGAAAGTTATGGCACATGCAAGTTTTTGCTGCTACATCTTCCCGGACCCTTTCCAAAAATGGCAAATTTTTTTCTATCCTTATTAGTACCGAACCGAACCTAGCGAACAAGTTCGCTTTTCCCTGAAAATTCGGTCCGAACCGAATTTCGCCTGTGTTCGCCCGAACATGGTAACTATGTTTATTACCAAGTAGGTAAGTTTTAGTTTTCTACTTAAATGATTTGATATTTTAGTGCTTGAGGAAATGAAGATTGGTGAATCTGAAAAGGTATCATGTGGACACATAATCTGCATTTCATCTTCAACAAAAACCACTCGCAAAATTGGAGTTCACTCCACAATCAGTTCTGTTCTTCCGCTCCCTCCCCACACAGTCATCTCTCTCTTCTTTGTTCCTGGTCTCTCGGCCTTCATTGTCTCCTTCTCTTCCTCTCCTTCTCTCTTTGTATTTTGGGCGACCCGTTTGGGTCCTCTTGCTGGGTTTGTTTGCTATGTACTCTGCAGTCCCATTGACCTACTTTTGTGGTCATGCGTTGGACATTAATAACATTATCTTATCTTATCTTATCTACAATTGTTCTGAAGTTTGCCTCATACCACTACTTTTGGAGGAGCTTATTATTGCTGTAGAATTTCACTCCTTCAAGCTGGGAAGAAGGATGTTCATTTTTAACAGACTTTGTTGAGTCCTCTATGATTATTGCATAAATGTGACCCAACATCCATTTTGGGTGAGCACAGGGCAAGACTGATCAGAAGAAATATTATGTTGAAGTTTGATTTCATTGATTTTGTAGTTGAGCTATCTCTGTAATAGTGCCCTGATACCCTTAGGTTCTTCAAAAGCATCAGTATGAGTATAAACAATGGTCTATGTTTTGTCAAGATTGTCCACTTATCTACCAACAAAATTACCAAATTACAGAGGCATTGGCTAGTTTGACTTCTCTGATGCTTGAGAAAGTTGTGTTCTCATGCAGCTTGTATGTGTTGCAGTATATATGGTCGGTCATAATAGAGCACACCAAGCATAAGATTGCACCTCCCCATGGGAATAATGCCACCATCCAGAATGTCAATGGCATGTATGTTGCAGATGTGATACTGCACACGATGTGTTCTCTTGTAAGTTCCCATTTGTCATGGTCCAGCTATGCATATTAAGTGCAAGAATATGGACGAGATTGTGGTGGAAGCTAGAATCATGTTACTAGACCTCACGAAACCAATACTGTTAGTACTGTCATTATTCATGGTGCAACAGAATAATCAGTAGAGGACTACTATAAAATTGAGATGAATTTGTGATGCTAGGATCACTGCTTATTGGGGATTGCTCCTCTCTCTGACTTTAGTTTGATTGCAAGTGTCAAAGATTTTGCATTTTGTTTAGGATTTTATTGGTTTGAAAGACTCTAGGTTTTGTCATATTTACAACATTTGCAAGAATTCATCCCACATGAGTACAATTTGTATTGTAACAGAGAAGAAGGGAGTGGTGAAGGAGGACGGGTTGTAGTAAGTGATCACAATTGCTTTGGAGTTGCTGTTATTTTCATCAGCTAATAAAATCTGGCACAGGTTTTACTCTTGTTGCTTCCATTAAGCCAAAGCAGAAGGCTTGTTTCAGAGACATTATGTGGAAATGATCCATCTCTCACTGGTGTAGGAAGAGACCCTCAATAGACTTGAGCTTGAAATTTTCATCAAAACTCAATAATCTTAAGATCAACAAACAAATTATTGAGAAGATCATTGCATTGCTAGACTGCTGGACCGTCAGTTTGGTAGGGATGTGGAAACTGTTTCGTAAGACCTTCAATTTTTAGAAGGGGCTGAATCTTTCTCTGACTATGATCTGGGTGAACAGCTGTTGAAAGCTAAGTGGCTCACAAAAGCGTGCTATCAAGTACAGATCCGTTCCTCCTTGTGCACTTCGGCAACAACAGTTTTCTAGGCATCAATAAGTTTTGTGCCTAGAGATAAACTTCCAACTAATTAGCAAGCATCTAACTACCCTGCATTGAAGATATCATCAAAATTTTAATAACTAACTTTTGTATCCAACATGAAAGTGGATTGTTGAATAGGGACATTCGTAGGAACTAGGAACCCATGATTCAGTCCCAACAATTTGTGGGATATGTTCCTCACCTTTTTCATTAAATTTTGCTAAAATTCGTGCACTTGGTTGTTGCTCTTAAAGTTCTTGTACTAGTAGATTTCCAAGATCTGAAAGTTGTGTTTCTTCATAATTTCTTATTTAGCAAATTCATTATAGTGTTGTGTGTGAGCCATTTGCAACATTAATCATCCCAGAGTTTGATATTAACTAAGACAAGGAATATGGGTTTCACATTCTATAGTGCAGTTATGTTAAATTTAGCGAAATTACACAAGGATGATGATGCAAACGAGGACAAGGAAGCCAAGTAAAGGGCTACCAAACTCCCAAGCTTAGGACTCAAAACCCACACTCAAGGACAGACACAGAGACATAGGCATAGTTCTAGAATAAACGCACTCTCTTTATTGATATTCAGCAGAATACAGCAACATTACAGATGCAAAAGCAAATACACACACTCCCTGCCCCCGTAGACTATAAAGAAATCACACTCTAACATACACACTCCCTACCCCTATAGACTATAAAGATGTCACACTCTAACATACACACTCCCTACCCCTGTAGACTATAAAGAAGTCACACTCTGAGTCCAATGACTGATTACAACTCATGAACGTCGCACTTTTAGGCCCTTGGCTCTCCTTTCATCCCTCTCTAAGCTAATCTATTTGGACTCTCTACTCTAATTCCTTACTTCGAGTTCTTTCAAAACTGAAGCTTCTTTTGCTCAGCTTCTCCTTTCTACAGTTACCTCCAACTCTTCCCCTTACTCTAACTTTGAATCTTAGTCTGACACTTATCATGGGCATCTCTTGGAGTCGCAAAGATCTTGAAAAAATCGGCCCATGTGTCAAAATTTGGAAGTTCGGGGCAGTACTCTTGTTTTTCATACGCTGCAGTGAAAACGTGACATTATAGCAAAAAACTGGCAGTTGCACAACCACCGCTTCATATCCTACTAGCAGTTATGCAGCCACCATGGCATTTTTGTAACCACCACCCATATAAAGCGGCAGTTTCGTAACTGTTGCTTATGTAAAGAGGGGGTTTCGCCACAGTCCCAAACAGGGTCACATGACTTCTAGGAGATGGTTGAATCATCCCTTCATCCTTTTTCCTTTGCTTTACTATCTAGTTGGACCCTTTGTGGTGCTTCCTAATAGTGTTTTGACCTTCCTCCACGTGCACAACCTTGTTTCCGAAGTCGACAAATCAGACAAACGCATGCACAAGCAAGCACACATAAGAACTTGAACCCATGTCTTTGGTTGATGCAAGATTGCTCGTGAACCTAGATGTTCCTACATTTGAAACCGAGGGTAATGGAATTTGTCTATGAGCTCCTACTCATGAACCTGTTGTGAGCTCCTCAATATTTTTTCTAGTTTTGGCCACTTTGGATGCACTCATCCAAGTCATGTTTCCAGCTGCTATGTTTTTCCACTTAACTAAGTACTCTTTGCTTTCTACCATCGTCTTCTTACTAATCCATGTATCCGATAATGCCTTAATCTTCTTCTCTTTCCTTCTCAAAGAACTATAGTTTCCAAACTGTACTTGCAGATGTTGAACTTTCTTCTTCGCCATTGTCTTGTCCCTCATAGTAAGAGTACAAATCCTCTATGTTAAAGATAAGTGATTTGTCCACCCCATATGTTAGCTCTATCTCATAAACATTTGCTAATAATCTTCCCAAAAATTTGCAAGGCCCAATTTTCTTCCACTTGAGCTTGTTGAATGTTCCTCTTAGGAACCTCTTCTTCTGCAAATGTGCCAAAACCAAATCACCTATTTGGAAATCTTGTTCTCTTCTTGTCTCATCAGCATGTTGTTTGTATTTCATGTTACTCTCCCCCAAATTCTTCACTTCTCTATGCACTTCATGCATACATACTGCAAAATTCTCTACTTTAGCACTTCTCATATCCATTGTACTTATCAACTCGCAAACACCATGAGGGCTACAACATACACTTTGAAACTGACTCATCACTGCAATTATATTCACTGAGTTGCTGTATTCAAACTTAGCTTGTGCTAGTGTCACATGTTATTGTCAAGGCTTATCTTCTACTAAGCATCTTAGCAAATTACCAAGGCTTCAGCTCACCACCTCTGTCTAACCATCCATTTGGTGATGATATGTTGAACTGAAGTCTAACCTTGTGCCCAACTTTCTCCACAATGTTCTCCAAAAGTGCCCAACAAATTTTGTATCAATATCTGAGACTTTTCTTCTTGGAAAACCACACAATTTTACCACTTCCTTGAAAAACAAAATTGCAATGTGTGTGGAATCACTTTTCTTACATGCTACGAAGTGTGCCATCTTGGAAATTCTATAAACAATCATGAAGATAGAATCATTACCTTTTTGAGTTTTTGGCAGCCCAAGAATGAAATCCATGCTCATCTCTTCCCATGGCCCCTCTAGAATTGGTAAAGGTTGATATAAACGGTATTCTGACTTTTTCCTTTAGTAAACTATACATCCTTGCACAAATCTCTTCACATACACATTCATCCTTGGCCAATAGTAACTCTTATTCACCCATGCTAGTGTTTTGTCAACATCAGAATTGACCTACAAGGCCTCTACTTTGCTTCTTTCTTATCGAGTTCTCAAGTTCTCCCTCATGGAACTTTTGAGTATGCACAACAATTGTCCTTTGAACAATAAACCATCCTACCACAAAAATACTAGGCGTGGAGTTCTATCCATGCTGGTTGAATTCATGCACATTGTCCCTGCATCTCAAAAATCCAAGTCTTCCTCATACAACTTTTTCATTGAGTTTACCCAATGAATTCTACTTTCATCCCATTCATCACAAGAACTCTTCTACTCAAAGCATTTGCAATGTTATTGGATTGACCACTCATATGCCTCAAAACAAAAAAAAACAAAAGTTGAGGAAACTCAACCCACTTCATGTGAAATTGATTCAACTTACCTTGGTTATTAATAAACGGTAGTGTTTGGTGATCTATGTACAACATGAACTTCTTGGGCAGCAAAAAGGCTCCACTTCTTATGGGTTTGTATTAGAGCATAGCATTATTAGTCATAGACTGAATACTTATGCTTTGTTTCATTCAACTTCTCACTAAAGTAAGCTAATGCATTTAGCCTCTTGATTCAAAACTCCACCAGCTGCTGTCCCACCAGCATCACAATCAACCTGAAAGACTTTAAAAACTCTAGCTAATAACGTTTGTTCAGTTACCTTTCTCTTCAAAAACTGAAAAACTCTGCTCTGTGCATAATCTCTGCAATGGGTGCACATGTATTGCTAGAGTTTCTACGGAAACTTGCTAACCCATGAAAGCTTCTTGCCTAAAACACAGTTTCAAGTGACGGTCGTTCCAATATTGCTCTTAACATTTTCGGATCCATTTTCAGTCACTCTCATGAGATTACAAAATGCAAATATATCAAGCTCCATTTTACATGAAGCAGCATTTCTTTAAGTTGACCAACAAATTTTCCTCCTTCAACCTTTGCAATACCAATTCATGAAGCTGCAATAGCAACTATTGAACCATGTTTACTCAGCTAAAGTCATCTCATGCTAGCACTATCATATTAGACAACCTGTAAAAACAACTTACCTGAATCTTCAACCATCTAGTTAGCTAAAGATTCTTTCATCTGCCTACTTAGCTGATTCGTATTAGCATTCTTGTCAAAAACAGAGCTTCATGAATGCTTCAAGTTCAAACTAGTATATGTTGTAGATCCAACATCGCTCAAAACTACATCTAAGCAAGAGCAACGTGATTCCCATTCTCTAAACCACAAAATTGAAACATGCTGAATATAGGAAAAATGCTTGATTGAGTAAATTCAAATCCCCTTGTGGGTACAGCATATTATAGAAAGCATTTTAAAACACTTTCATAAGAATCCAAGACAATCTTCAAACCTACCAAAGCTACTATAGGATCCCTTTCCTCTAAAAGAAGGACCCTCTATCAACTATGATTTGATTAGGCAACCGGCCAGAAAAAATTGCTACAAGTGCCAGCTAAAGGTTGGCTGTCCTCTACTACCGACCACTTAGAATCTGTCCTCTTGAGTATCTTCCTCTACTTGCAACAGGTATATTTGCTACCCGTAATCGTAACTTACTTCCCTTATGCCTTCAATGCACAATTCATTCCCCACAAGGAGTCAAACTAGACTGTATGAATGGTCCTAACTCATTCCTGGTTTGTCTTTGCAAGCTGATCACTATGGCACAAGTTACTTGTAACATCAATAACACAACTTTGTTGTCTGATCCAAAACTCTATGCCTCAACCCAAAACCTAATCACAAAAACTTAAAATCTAATCCCAAAAGTCTAACCCTAATCCCAAAGTGTAAGCCCTAATTTTGAAGCACTCTTGACACTCTAAGCCAAAAATGTACACCCCACGCCAACACCTCTGAAAGGCCCTACTCTTTTAGACATTCTTATCATGTTACATCCCCAAATTGTCGTCAAAGGGTAATGGCTATCCCTTGAACATGCTATCAAAATAAGAGTAGAGCAATGATTTTGCTCAACCATTCATTAAAAAATATTACAAAACATTAGTCTATAAAAGAAATTAGAGACAGACAAATATTCCCTAAATAATAGGATCTTAACTTATGGGAGTTGGAACTTAGCACCCAAATAAGATAAGATATGACAACCTACAAATATTCCTATGGGATTTATAATATCCAATTGATGCAGACGGAAATGAGGGGGGCACATAAATGGTCGTTAAACTCCTCACAAGGATAAACACCGACACAAACATAGCTCTAGAACAAACACGTGTTATCTAATGATATTCAGCAGCATATAGCAACATTACGGATATCATAAGAAAACATACACACTCCCTATCCATAAAGACTATAAAGATGTCACACACTCAGTCTAATGACTGATTACAACTCATGAAAATCATAATTACAAGCCCTGGGCTTTGTTTTCATCCCTCTTTAAGCTGATCTCTCTGGATTCTCTCTATTTTGCTCCCATCCTTTGAGTTTTCTCGAAATTGAAGCTGCTCTTGCTTATCTTCTCCTTTCCACAACTCTCTTCAACTCTTCCCCTTCCTCTGGCTTTGAATCTCTACTCTGACATAAATCATAGGCATCTATTAGAGCCCCGAAGATCTTGAAAAAATCAATCCATGGGTCAAAATTTGAAATTTTGGACATTATTTTATTTTGTTAAAAAATGTGCACAAAGAAGAAATAAAGTTTCATCAGAATGCCACATGTTCATCGTGTGTCCATCATTTTATTATGTGAGAGATTTTTTCAAAATGGTTGATGTGGTTACAACCGTTTATTAACTAATAATAAATTATAAGTCTTATATTTTAATACCACCTCTTAAGACTTACTCCACTAAAAAGAAGATAGAATTACAATCTTTAAAAGTTTTTGTTTTGAACAACAGTTCTTGGACCGATTTGAACTCCATCAAGTTGCCTCCCTAACCCTCATAAACGTGTAGTTCCCAAGTTGAATTCCCGAATTCCTAGATTCCACCTCCCCAAACACCTGAAATACAAAATCTCCCGAATTGTTGGACAACCCTCCATGCTAAGCTACTTCCACAGTGCTCCATCACGTTGTCTCGTGACCCTCGTAGGGGTAAATTCCCAAGACCCACATACTCCCGAACTATTTGGGTAGCCATCCATGCTGAGTTTTATCTACATTAGATCCCTTAATGCCTCTAAAACCACAGACTTCTTTGGAGTGCATATTCTTCTTCTTCATCAATGACATCTTCAGTAAATTCAACTTTTGGTGGATTGTCAACAAAGGCCACATTTGCTTCTTATAGGTTATCTTTGAGTTTGCCTTTGAAAACAGCATTAGCTCCAATGCAACAATTCCAGGCTATATGACCTTTTTTCTTGCGATAATAACACTCAACTTGCTTTGGTGTCTTTATATGATTTCCTGTGATTATTTCTCATGCAAGAGTATAGTGCATTTCCATGTACCATCCACAATTGTTCTCTTTTCTTCACCTAAGAGAGCTGAAATCATATCTTTCAAGCTTTGCAAAGGCATCTGAGTAAGAGTAAAAATGACATTTCTATATGAAGAAGGCAAACTATTTAACGGAATGACTTTAGAATCCTCCTCATCTATTGGATTTTTAACCTCTGCTAACCGAAAAATGTCCTCGAATCTAACTGATGTGCAATGTTAAAATGTTTGAGACAATGAAACCCTTAAGCAATTGTAGAACTTGTGAAAACAATATTAAATTCCGTCCCATGCCCCAGCAAAGGTTCACAACTGGGATATTAATGGAAAATGGAGGAAAGGGAGTGTATTTCCTTCGTTCCAAAGACTGTCCAACCCTCACGACTGATGTGAATGACATTTTCTATATTCGCAATTTTAGACAAATATTTTCTATCTTTGCGATTTTCATGCCGTTTTTCGATTGTAGATATACCCTTTGAAACTTTCATGATTTTCATGACCTTTTTTGACTGTATTTTATGCCCTTTCGAAGCTTTCACGAACCTTTATTTTGTGTCCTTTGAAACTTCATATTGTTGGTATATTAGCGACTGAAAATGTGATTGTGTTTGATATTTTTTGTACCTTTCACATGCTTTGAAATGATGATAGTAATGGCAGTAGATTTGTGCCCTGAACAGGACTGGTCATGATTATTCTTCCTTCATTTTGACCTTCAAAGAAACCAAAAATATTCTTAAGGTTTTACAAGTACCAACAGCTCAGATACCAATGTTAGAAAATGTGCACAAAGAAGAAATGAAGAGAAACCGGAATGCACACATGTTCATTGTGTGTCCGTCATTTTATTATGTGAGAGATGGTTACAAAATGGTTGATGCGGTTACAACCGTTTATTAACTAATACTAAATTATAAGTCCTATATTTATCATACGTTGCCGGCAAAACTACCTGTTTCAGCAGACCGTCTGTTGTGAAACCACCGCTCTGTGAAAAAAGGCGGTTTCACCATTATCCCCAAAAGAGGTCATTTAACCTCAAGGAAATGGTTAAAACTGTCTTCTCTACATTTTCTTTCCTTTTATCTCATTCTGAGCTTTTGGTAATGCTTCAAGACTATTGTACCAGCTTCCTCCCTATGGCAACCTTGCCATAAAGATCGACAACCTACATAAGCACACCACATATGCACAAGAAAACCAAACCCACATTTTTGTTTGATCCAAGATTGTTCATGAGCCCAGATGCTCTTGCATCAGATAATGTCAGTTCCTAAGGAGCTAACTATACAAAAAGCCTAAAATTTTTGCAAGAAAATCAAGCACTCCTCAAGCTGGGCCAATCACATGCAAAAGAAATGCCCGTGGATGAAGGAAACAATAGGTTCAAACTCGCTTCCAAAATGAAGATAGAAAATCACATAATTGCAAACTTGAAATGTGACAAGATAATTGTTTTCCCATATTCAGAGCTAGCAACTGCAAAGATTGGCAGCTAAAAGAAAAAATCTAAAATTGATCAAATTTGGATATAATTACCTTACTATATACCAAACAGTCTATACAGACCTAGAAAACAACAGTAAATTAACCACCAAACTAAACCTGATTGAAGCTGCTGTTACCCATTTGATGCAAATAATACATAATTCTGTAACTTAATGATCCTGTATTTTAATATATTAACGTTATAAGGTAAACCAGAACTCAAGCTCAACTCCACTGTGTCAAATCCAAACAGCCTTGATGATTTGCAGTAGATACCAGACATCAGTTTGAAACAATTACACAACATAACCTCCCAATGTTTACATCGTCAATCTAAGCTGTGGATTTCTTAGCTTATCAATTGCTGAGTACCAATTCTAAAAGATGAAACTATAAACAGTGTTCTCAATACCCTTTTATATTATCAAGAATTAATTCACATAGGTATTGTCATCCACTTTCCATGACATTCTTTCCAATGGGTATCAATGCCTAGCAGCTCTACACTTTAAATCACACACTATTTGCCACTTCTTGATTCAAACTAAGATAGGATTCATCAACCATTGCAGGGAACAGAAAAACAGATAACCTATTATTTGCACCTAAAATCCTGAAGCGCCCTTCTTGACCTCTAAGCAGAAAGATAGATGATATTGAAATTGGTATAAACTAAGTTAGAAAGCATACCTGATCCTTGTTCTTGCTCTGTACTCGATTGGTAATTTTTTCGAAGTTCTGTTCACAGCAATTTCAATTCTTAAGCATAAAACTCACTGATTGGAAACATCGGCAAAAAAGAAAGCAGGCAGCTGCAGGGCTAAAATTTTCATTCCCAAACATACTTTGCCAACTTGTCGTAATGCAATAAAAAAGTTTGCCTCTTCTTCATGAGTCCAAGCAGCCCATTGTCGAGTTGGTTTTTTGCCTGTAACAGCAAAGCTGGTAATCAACTTATGTATATTTCTTTCAAAAACAAACAGTCGTTAAAGAAACAATTATTGCCATCTTTCGGCCCCAGTGAGACTTTCTGATTATGTGGGTCCTCTACACCCTGTAAGCTTGTCTGGTCTCTGTTGTGTACATAGGCACAATATCTTTTTAGCTTTATGTTTGTAGGATGTTTCGTCCCTAAGTCCATAGTCTTAGTATTATTATCAAGTTATGTTTCGTTTTCGAGAACTTAGAATTAATGAAAGTTTAAGTCATGATTTAACTAGGCTTTCCTTTCCCATTGAGCATAAAACCAGGGAGAAAAGTAAACAAAGCATCTTTTGCCATTCTCATTTCCTAATGCAATACAGAGAGCCACCATTGAGAACTCTTGTGTGTTTACAGCCAGATTTGCAGATGCAATCCATCTCCGGTGAGCAAGTGCCCCCGTGTTTTTTTTATATAAAACATATTTTGCAGTTTGTTTTCTGTTGGTCGTTTAGGAATGCTGCAGCATCATAAGCCCATGACAAATGACTGTAACATTGTAATACTAAATGCATGCAGAACTACAATATTACTTTTGGTCTCTGTCTCCCATTAACCTTTTAATCTACAGTACTCAATGCATGTAAATGCTTAGGTTAATTTTTGGGGCCCTTCAAAACCTTTCAGAATTGCTTGTCATATGTTTTTTTGTGTCTGTAGATGGATAAATGGCCAGAAACAGATGTCTTATGGATTACCAATAATTGACCACAGGACAATAGAAAGTCTCAATACATTATATTTTCAACATACTAAAATTAAGAGACTGTTATGCGATAAATACATGCTTATCCAGGATCATACATGCAAAAAAAAAAATGATAAATGATTTTTGTCTAAAATGCAGGATTCAATTTGTGACACCATGACAGGTAAATGTCCGGCTACCGCAATCCCCTGCTGCATGCTTTGAGGCTCACTTTCCATGTTGTTGTTCATATGCATATACCGGTGTCTGTTTTTTTTAGTACTTGACAATAGAGATATGAATGTTACACAAAAACAGATGAACTAAGCATTTTGTACCTTGCTGAAGAAATGCCAGCCTCATTTTACTGCCTAGACAAGATCAACCTTAAAGGTAATCTTAACAGGCATTGGTGACAAAAATAACAATAATACAAAGTACAATTCTCAATCATAATGAAACTCTAAATGACAAATTAGATAAAACCTTTCTGAGCATATTGTGGCAAGATAAAAACAACAGTGAATGGAAATCCTCTTGACCTACTATCATGAAAATGTAGTATTTTAGCAGCACCCTAAAGCAAGGCCAGATTTGTAATGTGTTTCATACAAGAGCTGTCCTCAAAGGGAACTTAACAAATTAGTGATAATCTATGATTATTGATGCTCACGTATGTTTCTGCAATATCAACATCTATACATTCATTTACTCTAGGGTAGCCAGTACACCCCCCGGCACAAACCCCATCCAGAGATACCCGGGTACCAAGTACGGGTACAGTACCCCCTGGGTATGTCTTAGACACCCGGGTGCATTGCAGACGCACCCGGGCATACCCGTGCGTCCAAGACGCGCCTTGAACATACCCAAGGGGCATCCACAGTCAAAAACGAGTTTTTTTAATTTTATTTTTGATCTTTCAATGAAAAGTCAACATAAAAAAATTTAAAATATAATAAAAAACTAATTCTAAGCCCTAAATAGTAACTAAAACACAAAAAACAAAGATTAAAAACCACAGGAGACAAATGCAAAAAACTATCCTCTCTCTTTTTCTCTTTGCATGCTTACTTTCCATTGCTCGGATCCAAGGTTGAAGCTTCATCAAACTTCATTACAATTATATTCCTAAGGTGATTGAGGAGCTCATTCATTGCCAAGGTAAGTATTTGAATCTTGAACTTCTTTTGGTTTTTGTTTTTTTCAAGTTGTATGCTTCTTTTTTTTCCTTTTTTTTTGTGATAGTTTACATGTTTGGTCAACTTGCAGCTACATTTTTACAATCAAAATGTCAAGTAGTTTTGGGTCAGTGGCTCATGACCAATTTTATTTTCAACATGATGAACAATCACCACTTTGGAGACATGTGACAGTTTTGAAGTTTGGTTCAAGGTGGTGGTAGGGACTAAATAAAGATGCAATTGGTGCAATATTAGGCACCATAGTTCACATACTCAGGTGAAGGCCCACTTATGTCACATACCTAATATGGGTATCAGAAGAATGTAAGGGGAAACATAGCTTGTTCTATTGTTAAAAACACAAATTCTTGAATTTATCAAGAAGCAAGCGGAAGCAGACACAGCTTATGTCATGAAAATGGGTCACCCTTTGTTAAAGAAAGGGAGAGGATCAAGGAAGCCACCAATGGCCCCACCTACTGCTAGCAGTTCTATTATGGTGGCCCCAAAACATCCATTTTTGCCATCAACCCGCCACATTGGATGAAGATACAACTTTCAAGTAAGAGAACAAAATGACCATTGGAGAGGTCTTTTCAAAACAAGGTGAGAGATCTTGCAGATGAGCATATTGCTCAATGCTTATACGCCAACAGATAGTCCTTCAATGTGGTTAGGTCACAATATTGGAAGGAAATGATAAGAGCTGTGAATGAGGCCCCAAAAGGTTACCAAGGGCCAAGGTATGAAAAAGTTTGCACCAACCTATTGACCAAGGAGAAACAATATGTTGACAATTCATTGAAGCCAGTTAGGGATTCATAGGCGAAAATCAGGGATCCCCATCACTTCTAATGGATAGAAAGATGCAAGCAATAGGCCTCATATCAATGTGGTTGTAGTGTGCCCTAAAGGGTCAATGTTTTTTAATGGTCGTTGATTGCAAGGGATGTGTGAAGGATGGGGAGTTCATTTCCAACATCCTCATTGAATTCATTGAGGTTGTGGGGCCTCAAAGCGTTATCCAAGTCATTACGGATAATGCAAAAAATTGCAAGGCTGTGGGGATGTTGGTGAGAGGCGAGGTACCCGCACATTTTTTGGACGCCTTGCATTGTCTACTCGCTCAACCTCATGTTTGAAAAGATTGGCAAAAAAACATCCGTTGATCGACCAAGTTTATGCTGAGGAAGATGAAGATTCAGATGTTCATCACAAACCATCACCTCTCCCAAGCCGTGTTTAGAAACTTCTCATCTTTGAAGTTGTTGAAGGTCACTTGTAAATTTTATTTGATTGTGAAAACTGTAATTTTTTTCATGTTTTTAAATTTGTTTAATATTTAGTTTCTAATTGTAGATTTTTTATTTTTATAAGTTTTTTTTCCTTTTGTTTTAAGTTTATAATAGGTTGCTAAGACTAGGTTGCCTCTCACACAATCGTCTTGAGACGACTTGTGAAGTTGAAAGAGGCACTACAACACATGGTCATCAATAACATGTAGGCTATATGGAAAGAGTCGAGCAAAGAGTGGGTCCAAAGATTGAAAAATATGGTCTTAGATGATGATTGGTGGGGTCGTGTAGACTATTTGTTGAGTATCACATAGCCTGTCATGAGAACGATTTGTTTCACAGACTTGGATTATCCGTGTCTAGGAGAAGTATATAACAGCATCGACTCAATGATTGAGAAGATAAAAGTTGTCATTAGTGCAAATGAGCAAATCTCAAGGAGAAATTTTTCAAAGAAGTGCATTCAATCCTCTCTAATCAGTGGAACAAAATGACCACTCCGCTACATCTCCTTACCTTTTGCATTGACTCCTCGATTTTATAGCACAAAGATCCTTTCTTTGCCGATGAGGGTGGCACCACATAGGTACGTGGAAGTAGCCGAAGGGTTCAAGTTGGCAATATCCACGATTTTTCCCAATCCTGAGGTAGACAACACATTTATGACCGAGTTTGGGAGTTTCATCACCTCCCAATGTCAAAGCCTTGGTTCCATGCAGGACAAATACAGGAAGAATGCGCATATGTAGTGGCACCTCCATGGCCCAGCAAAAACAACCGTTCATCATCTTGCAATCAAAGTCTTGTCATAGGTAAATTTATTATTTTTTTAAGTTTTTAACTTTCTTTTTGTTTAAGATTTGAAGTTTAACTCTTACCTTTAGTAAATTTTAATATAGGTTGCAAGTTCATCTTCTTGTGAATGAAATTGGAGCACATACAACTTCATCCACTCACAGAAGCACAAAAAGCTCGGAGCAAAAAGACCGGGGACTTGGTCTACATACACTCGAACTTGCACCTTATCTCCCACAAGAATCCATAGTACAAGGAGGGATTGTCAAAGAATTGGAATATAAATCTCAAGGATGTTGACCTGAATTCTTCCTTTTCATGCCACTCATTGTTTGGCATTGACTCTCCTGGGAGGCATAGTATAGTTAGCAAGAATGGTGGAGCTAGTAGGAGTGGTAGTCCTTGTGGTTCTATTGCATCACATGATGTTGATATTGATGCTCTCAATGAGGAGCAAGATGACTGTGAATATTAATTTTGATGTAACAAATTATGATCAGCACATGACGTTTGAGTTATTTGATTATTATGACATTTGACATTCAGATAATATTTTCATTTTTGTGGTTATTTTGTTTTTTGTATGCATACTATATGGTTAATGTCTCTAATTTCTGATTTAATAGGCTATAATTTCTATAAAAAAAATGTTTTTTGTACGGATGTACGCAAAGCAAAATCCATATCCAAATCGCACCCAAACCAGCTACTTACCATTTACTTAAAGATATAATGTATATTCAGTATATTTATCTAAATTATTTGTTCTCTATCAACCGATATCAGAGCTTAATATACTGAAAACCTAGGGATGCTGCTGCAACAAACAATACCAAAACAAATCCTACACAAGCATTATTCCACGGCGAGACTGTGTGAAAATCTAATCAATTATCAATATGAAGAAAACAACTGCAAAATCGTCGTTGAAATTTTGGAGACACCAGTGTCAATGAAGTTTGAGCTCCAGAATGATTCTGAGACTGATTTTCTTCGTTCAGGATTGTGCCCTAAAAAAGAACACAGCAGTTTTTGAAACAGTTCAACCTGGATGTGACAGAGCAGATCAGTTACATAAAGGGAAACCCCTCACAAAACAGACTGGAAAAAATCATTTCTACTAGCCGTATCAAATAGCTAGAATCATTTTGGGGACCCCAGAAATCATTTAACGGTTTCATCAGGCACTGAAACCATTAGCGCCGTTACTTAAATTGATGCTGGTAAAAAGGATAATTAAAACAGCCATACCTGAAAAGTCAGGGGGCTGAACTACCTTTTCTCAAGGCTATCCTGTGTGGATATGCAGAAGCTTTTACAGAAATTAAAATGTATGCATAGATAATAAGTGTCAATTAAATTATATGCATGCCTATAGGATGTCTATACATCCAACATGATAACATCCTAATGTCTTGTAACCGTCATGCATCATCTGGACATTTCATGTCATTTTATACAACACACACACAAGCGCGCATGTGTGTGTGTGTATCTTCACCAAAGTATGGTGGTCAGAATTAACAAACCTCTAAATAAAAAGAACTTGGCCTAGCAGTATGGACCAAAGCAAAGAAGGCTGATGGGAGTAATCTGAGGAGTCATTGAGTTGATTGGACTTTGGCCTCAAATCCATTAACTTAGAAACCATTATGGAGATGTCATCTCCACTCTCACTTGCAGTTGAATGTACTTAGAAATTAAGACGACCTTTGGCATTGTTGGAGAGCTTGAATGTTACAATGGGTGGCAAATACTACCACTACAACAAGAAATGAAATATGAGATGGGATTCAAGATGTTGTCTGAAAGAGAAGGTGGTGCGGCACTCAGGCGCTTGGCTATGGTGCACAACAAGTTTCTTTCAAAAAGATGGAAATCAACATCACTGGTATCAGAAGCTGGGATTAATTCCCTCAAGCTTGGCCTATTATGATAACTCAAGTTGCAGAATTTTAAGGTTTTTAACAGTTACTTGAAGCATTTACTCTTATGTTAAAATTTAAAACAATTTTTTCAGGTCTAGATATTTCAAATCACTCTCATGTTGGTCTTCACTCTTGAAATTGGTAATTCAAATGATTAGGATGCAAAACATATCGTTGTTCCAAGAACTACACCAAACCATGGGTTTTAACTTTTTTCACATCTGTATTTTTCCTCAAACTTCCACGTCAATATGAAATTGAATATGTCCAGGAAAAATAAAATTAAAGACAGTTGCTTTTCTACCCTAAACCACAATTTTACGTTTTCTCTTTTTGCTTATGATTTTGCATTTTCAATTTTTTCGAATATGACTGCGTTTTTCAATTTTGTTGAATACAGACTACGGCTACTATGTTTTAGCTCTATGAAAATGAACTAAAAGTATTCTCTCAAGGAGTAAGTCAAAGTTTAGGATTTCAAAGGTATAACTTCCACAAGCACATATTGGCCTTGTCAGTATTTTTCTTACGGTCAAATCCCAAAATTTAACACAAAATTATCCAAGATACAGTGTTCAGTGGTTCTAGGGTTCAATTCATCATTACAATTTGTATTTCAAGGCTTTGCATTTTAACTTTAAGTATTCAAGTTCCTGGGACCTTCAAATTAATAATAGTATGTTTTTTCATTTAGCACAATTAGATAAACACGTGCTAGAATTCTTATTTAAAGCATTAAATCTCAAGGGTTTCTTTGTTATGTAAAGCATCTAAACTTCTATGGTTTTAATCTTCATTGAAAGTGATCAAATTCTTGAGAATCTAAAATTATGAAGAGTTTGTATTTCATTCGACGTGTTTAGATGATGTACTTCAGGTGTGTGAAATATTATTTAGAGTATTTAAATCCCAAGAGTTTTCTCTATAATTTAAAATGTTTATGATTCTAAGGTTTACGTTTTTATTAAAAGTATTCAAATGCATATAAACCTCAAATTGTAAATAAGTTGTGTTTTCATCAAGAACTTTTAGACAAATTACCCGAGGAGGTTGAAATCTTATTTATCGCATTTCAATCCCAGTAATTTTCTTTGTAACTTACAGTGTTCACATTTCTAGGGTTTGCATTTTCATCAAAAACATTCAAATTCTTGGGACCTTCCAATTTGTTTTGATTTAATTCAGCGTAGATAAAAAATAGATTTGAGGTGTTTGAATTTGTATTTAAATCCCAAGGGTTTGCTTTCTAATTTACAGCATTTATAATTCTAGGGTTTGCATTTTCAGTCAAAGAATTCCAATTCCTGCGACTCTTACATTATAAAGATTCTGTCAGCGTATATAGATAGCAGGTTTCAGGTGTGTGATTTTTATTGTGATCATTTTAAATGCCAAGGGATTGCCTTCTAATTTACAGTGTTTACACTTCTGGGGTTTGCATTTTCATTGAACGCATTTGAATTCCTGCAACCTTCAAATTGTAAAGACTGTGTTTTCAGTCAGCGTGTTTAGCAAATGAATTTCATCTGCTTGAATTCTTATTTAAATAATTTAAATCCAAAGAATCTGCATTCTAATTGAAAGCGTTTACACTCCTGATTTTTCCTTTTCATTCAAAGTGGTCAAATGCCTCAGACTTTGTTATTGTAGAAGCGTGTTTTCGTTCACCATGTTTAGATCATGTACTTCAGGTGTTTGAATTCTTATTTAAAGCATTTAAATCCCAATCATTTGCTTTCTAATTTAAAGCATTTACACTCCTAGGATCTCCTTTCTAATTTATAGCATCTACATATTTATGACTCCTTTCTATTTGACAGCATTGTGCTTCTAAGGGTCTCCTTTCTAATTTAGAGCATATGTGCTTCTAAGGGGCTCCTTTCTAATTTAGAGCATTTGTGCTTCTAAGGGGCTCCTTTCTAATTTAGAGCATTTGTACTTCTAAGGGTCGCCTTTCTAATTTACAGCATTTACACTTCTACAGTTTGCCATTTCCAGGAAAACGTTAAAGTTCCAGGGACCTTCAAATTGTAAAGCGATTGTATTTTCATTAAACACACTTGCATGATAAATATCAAGTGCTTACCCAAGGGTTTGTGGTGTAATAATAATTAAGTATATCTGGAATTAAAATATAGTGATTCCAATTCAATTCCCTTTGGGTAGCACATGCACTATCATGCCTGGATCCGCTAAAAAACTCCTCTACTAAAAGCTAAATAAATCTCAAGTGCTTGTAATTACAATTAAAGCATTAGAATTCCAAGGGTTTGCTCTATATTTTAAAGCACTTACAATTCTATAGCTTGCACTTTCCTTCAAAGTATTTATTTTTCAAGGGTTTCGGTTTTTATTTAAGATTTAAAAAAATCTTTATGTTTTCTAAAAGCTCTGTCAAAAAAAAAACCTTTGCGTTTTCTAAAAGCTTTGTAATTCAATTTCAGATGCTAAGAATTCCTCACTTCAGCTATAAAAAAAAAATTACAAACAATACATCAAATCACAAAAAAATCTCGCAAGAATGACATAGCATAAGCTCTGAATTCAAAACAGCAAACAACAGAAGTAATTAAAAAAAATACAAAGAAGGAAAAAACAGCCATGAAAATTTATTGTAAAAAAAAAAACAAAAAATCTACCTGGTGAAGAAGAAGAGGGAGCTTCATTTGCAGTAGCGGGGGGCTCCTCGCTGGGCCCCGCCTGCGTTTCATTAATCGTCTGCATGTTTTCAAGACATTCCCAGCTTCAAACCCTAGCTCTCGTTCGAAAAAAAAAATATTTATTTTTTTTCGAACACCCGCGGTCGCAAGATCGAATCCCGGGACGCATACAATACCAAAAACAGACGACAATCACAGTAGAATTGCGCAAGACGAGAGAATTTTCTGAAAAAATAAAATATATTTATCTACAGATAAAATGGATCCCGCGTGGGACGATCAAACATCAATGTTCAAACTTTTTCCTTTTTTGGATTTTTTATCAATGCTTTTTATTGCGTCATGATTTGCGGTTTAAGATTTGATATATCATTTATTTTTTTCCATCATTTTTATTCTTTCGTATTATGTACTTCTTCGCAGCTAATTTTTGCGAGGAACTTTGGTAATTTCTTCGGGGTTGCGCTAATTTCGACAGAAAGCGATGCAAATTCAAATGCTTTTTCTCTTTGCACTTTCCAAAGCATTTTTTCACCGCCCAAGCATAAAGTTATAACTTGGTTCTTCTTAAGGACCGAACGCCTTACTCCTTTCTTATGGGTCTATTCAATTTTTAAAAAAATTCCTTTAAATTTATGATAGGTAGGGAGGCAACTACAAGAGCACATTTTGCGCTAATGGCGATAATAGCGATCTTGTATGGTGAATCTCTGCGATTCAATAAAGTGTGTAGAAAATGTAATTTCTTTGAGTTTATTCAATGTAGACATGTAATTTTAGTATGGTGACATTTATTAGTCATAAAATTACATTATTTTAGGTATTTGCATGTTTGTCGATTATTGACTCGCATTAGACTCTCATTAGGGATTTTTTATCTTTGGATCATTCTTTGATGTGTTCCCCTAATATTTTCACTCTAACCCCCCCTCTCTCTCTTCCCTCTTCCTCCACGTGCTCTTCTGATTATTCCAAAACCATACATTCATGGTCCTAGCCTAACAGGACCATGCATGTACAGTCATGTCCTTGACATAATCATGAGTATATGATATTGGGCATTTTTTTGGGTGGGCCCTTCTTGACTCTCCTTTAGGCCCCCTAAGGTTTTTGGACCTTCTTTGTCATTTTTCCCACGTGTTGTGTATTAGTTTGTATGTCAATACGGTCCTACTTTGAATTCAAGAAGCGTATGAAAATAAAAGTGCATTAGTGCATTCTAAAACCATAAAAACATAAATACAATACATTCAAGTCAAGAGCAAGATAATTATCACAAACATTTAGAGCGGAAATTTGAAGAGCATTTAACATTTAATATTCATTGCATCAAGCATTCTTTATAACACTAAAAGTCATAAGGGTTGGACACTTGAATTACATTAGATTGTTTAGTTGAATTGCATGATATTTGGTATCTTATTTTTCAGATTGGATAAACATCCTTGGGGCATGATAATAATTAAGGGATAACACAGGCCCCTAATACATCCTTCCTTTATTTACTTTTTCTAAGTGTTGTTGGTCTTTTAGGGTTTTGAAGAAGGAGATCAATTTCCCATATATATGCGTTGAATTTAGGGAAAGTGAACAAGGTTTTTAGATTCTTGAAGTTGAAAAACATGATCATCAAATCAGTTTCTACCTCCACAATAGTTGTCAAAACTTCATATTGATAGTTTTGACATACCTTGAAGAGTGCATTGGCGATAATGGTCAAGCTTCTTTGTTTTTCTTTATTCTAGGGGTTTGTTCACCTTATTCTTTGGCTTTACTATACATTATTTGTTTCTAATTATTGCCTCTAGATTCACGATAAATATTATATTCTTTTAAACCCCTGTGATGATTATTACTCTAGAAATATTAAAAATAAATCAAGTTTGATTTAATTGTTTCATGACGGAATAGATTTTATTGCATATTGTAGTGTAGAATGTGTTGCATTTTGATGTAAAACCACTTTCTGCATCTACATTTTAGTGAACCTACATAGGCATACGTGTTTTGTAGTCCTGCAAGGTTAGATCTTAATTTCATTGGCAATAAATATGATTGTTTTAGGGTTTATTCCATTTTATTTATTCATGGTCCATTGGCCCTAGCTCTTGTGTATCGCATTCAAAACCCTAGTGTACTTGTAATGGCTCATCCTTTAGGCGTGTTTTTTCTATGAAATTCATGTCTTTTTGTAACGATGTAGAATATAGTGATTATGATGGTTATGATAACAATGATGAAAGATTTGGACAAATAAGATTTACCCCGATATAGCCAAATGAGTATATTAACGGTATGTCCATATTATTGGTGTTGGTTATCATAAGCCTTCATGATTATACAAAATTGATTTTTGATACGAGAAAATTTGTTAGTAATAAAAATGGTTAGCCTCGCATAACTAAAACTAGAGAAATGTGGATTTGAACTTGGATGTGCACAACAACATGTTGATTCCTTTGTAGGATGTGAGAAGACTCTAACAGAAACTATAAGGGATAACCAAGATTTGAATGCATGTTGTTGTGTAGAGATAAATGCTTCTTATTTAAATGTCATGATAATTGTAATGTGAATGTTAGAGCCTCTCAAGATGTTTATTAGAATAAAAATGCAAAAGATTGTTATCATGAAATCGAATTAGAAAAACAAAATAGGGACGAGACAATTAGTAGTCTTGAAAAACATGTATAGAAAATCCTTCTAATATCATTGGAATTATGTATGATGTGGCATAAGTTGCTTGTTGAATATCCTCCCTTATGGGTTCCATTCAAAATTTTATCTTCAACCTACTCATGTTTTACTTCTTATTCTATTATTGCTTCGTAAAATTTCTTATCAAACATTCCAAATGGTTTTATTTCATATCCTTCGTCTAAAAATTTAGTTCCTCTAAATTCTCAAAATGATTGAGTGTCTTCACAAACTTTTTCAATATCTTAACATGCTTCTAAAATTTCCCTAGTTCAACCATCCATTATTTCTCAAACTATGTCTAATGTTGTTAATCCCTCTTTGATTTGTTTTATTCTAGTGTCATCCACTTTTTCTATTCCTAAGCAAAAATTTGAAATGGGCACTATGATGCATATATTGTTTGGTTTGTAACAAGTTAGAATGCTTTCTCAAGGGTCTCAAAAGTCAAATGGTAGATTTGATTCTCATGATATACTTTAAAACCATTTGAATTGTGATGTACTTGATTATCCTTTTCTAGTATATTTTATTACTCACAAATTTGCATTGTATAATGGAAAAGAGACCTTTCTCGCTATATTAGATTATTTGTGCCTCTTGCTTGGACATTGCTCATGATGATGAATTGTTAACTAACTATTTTTCAAAAGCTTAAAGGCATAGTCCCTTTATTAGTTTACAGTGTGGATCTATTAAAAAAAATTGTATTCTTTCGTATTATGTACTTCTTTACAATTAATTTTGGTAAGGAATTTGGTTATTTCTTTTGGGTTGCACTAATTTCGACAAAAGTGATACAAATTCAAATTCTTTTTCTTTTTGCACTTTTAAAAGCATTTTTACACTACACATAGTACTATAACAACTAAAGGATGTATGTCTCGAAGAACCTTTGTGACCAACGAACTACTCATTTCAAAGTTTCTTCTTTAAATTTATAATAGGTAGGAAACTTCAGTCCAGTACATTTTGTGGTAATAGTAATCACTATGACTCTATGTTATACAATAACGTGTGTAAAATATGTAATTTATTTGAGTTTACTCATTGTATACACCTAATTTTGGTATGTTGACATTTATTAGACATAAAATTGCATTATTTTAGGTGTTTGTTGATTATTGGCTTAGATTAAACTATTATTAACACATTTTCTTTATTTTTTATCATTATATATTGTGTCCCCCTAGTATTCTCTCTCTTTCCATCTCTTTGTTCTCTCCTCCATGTGCTCTTTTGATCCTTCCAAAACCATGCATTCATAGTTTTTACCTGTCAGGACTGTACATGTATAGTCATGTCCTTGTCGTAACCATGAGTATATGATTTTGGCCCTCTTTTTTAGTAGGGCCTTCTTTAGGTCCCCGGGGGTTTAGGACCTTATTTGTCAGTGTTCTTGTGTGTTCTGCACTAGTCTATATGCCAATAGGGTTCTGATTTGAATTCAATAAGAGTATAAATATACAAGTATGTTAGTACATTCTAAAAACACACAAGAGATAAATATAAGGCATCTAGTTCAAGATAAAGATAAATATTTCAAGCATTTAGAGAAAAAATCTAAGAAGTGTCTAACATTTATTATTCATTACATCAAGCATTCATTATAGCAATGAGATTCATAATGGTTGGACACTTGCATTACACTCGACTACTTAGTTGAATTGCATTATATTTGGTATGTTATTTTCAAGATTATACAAACATCCTTGGGGCTTGATAATAATTGAGAAATACCACAAGCCCCCAAACATGTATTTATTTTTTCTAGGTGTTATTGATATATCAGGGTTTTGAAGGAGTTTAATTTCCTTAAGATCCACGTTGAATTTAGGAAAAGTGAACGAGGTTAAGAGCCTAAAGTTGACAAACATGACTGTTAAATCAGATTCTACCTTTGGAACAATTGCCAAAATTGTACACTAATCATTTTGACCTACATAAAAGAGTGCAACGATGATTTTGGTCAAGGTTTTTATTTTTCTTGATTTTTAGTTTTTTTTCACTTTTATTCTTTGGCCCCACTCTACACTACTTGTTCTAAATAATTGTCTCTAGATTCATGATAAATCATATATTCCTTTTAACCATTTTCTTAATTATTACTCTGAAAATAATTAAAACTAATTGAGTTTGATTTTATTGTTTTAGGTCGGATTATATTTTATTGCATGTTGTAGTGTAGATTGTGTTTCATTTTGATGTAGAACCACTTTCCACATCTACATTTTGGTGAACTTGCATTGCATTACATGCTTTGTAGTCCTCCAAGATTATATGTTACTTTCATTGGTGATAGATATGATTTCTTTAGGGTTTGTTCCATTTTATTTATTTATAATCTATTAACCTTAACTATTGTGTGTTAAATTCAAAACCCAAGTATGTTTGTAAATGGCTTGTCCTTTAGATCTATTTTTCCAAGATGTCATAATTTTTTTGGTGAAAATTGTGTCTTTTCATCATGACGTAGAAGATAATGGTTACGATGGTTATGATAACAATGATGAAAGGTTAGGGAAAATATGTTTTACCTTGATAGGACCAAATGATTATATTGATGGTGTAAATATTTATTGGTGTTAGTTATCATAAGCCCTTGTGATTATGGAAACTCAAAAATTGACACAATAAACCAATTAGTAAGGAAAAAACTGTTAGCCTCACTCAAAGAAAACTATATAAATATGAACCTGTACTTGGATGTACACAACAACATGTCAATTCCCTTGTAGAATATGACAAGACCCTAACATAAACTATAGCGTACAATATGGATTTAAATGCATGTTTTCATGTAGAGAAAAAAATTTTCTTATTTGAATGACATGATTATTATGATATGAATGCTAGAGCCTTTCAATATATTTATTGCAATAAAAATGGAAAATATTGTGAATATGAAGTTGAATTAGAACAACAAAATAATGATGTTAAAATTAATAGTATTAAAAACATGCCATTGAAAACTGTATGTACCCAAAATTGAAGGGTATTGTACTACCGAAACAATAGTGCACATGCTCCAATGATGATACAAGTCGCCTCGCAAGGTGTTCGAATCCATAAAAGTTCGCGAAGTATATGTTAGCATCCAAAACACTTTGTCCATGTTCCTCGTGCTTTGTTTTATTCCTCTGCCCTTCATTTCTTAGCGTTTTGACATTTAGTGACGAAACCGCCACCCTGCTCAGGGCGGCGGTCCTTCACAGGTTTTCCAGCACGTTATTTCGATCACGACTGGCGTAATTTTCAACTTTAACCAGCTTTCTCAACCGCCTTAGCTTGTATTAATGTTTTATGTCCCCTGGAATAGTGTTTCTTCATTGTTTGATGGTAAAAGAGTTATGATTGGAGCTACCTTTGGGTGAATGTGAAATCTATAAATAGCTGGTTTGTTTTCAAACAAGTGGCCCCTCAAAACTGCCCTTCAAATTCTCATTTTCCATTGTTTTAGTCTGTCAATTTCTTGTTTAGAGCTCATTTTGTTATATGTTTGCATCCAGGGTAGTTTTTTTTTGTTGTTGGAAGCCATTCAATCTTCTTGCTTCAGTCTTGTTCATTGTTGTTCATATAAATTAGTTTAGAGCAAAGTAGTGTCAGTTATAGATTGTATCCATTAGAGTTGCAGGTTGTGTTCTTCACAGAACGTGGATTCTAGAATCTCTTAGTACACTTGCGTTATATTCCTGCAATAAATCCCACTAGGATTTGCATATGCCAAGCTCTGTCTCTTGCATTGTCCCTCTCCTACTCGCATTATATTCGGTCTATACCCAAAGCTACCATTGTTTGAATACCTTCTTCTGTTGATGCTAGCATATACACACTCTTCTAGATTCACATGAACACGAAGGAACGAGGAGATCATTCTGAGGGGACAAAGTCATACACTACTAGATTCACCACTGTTCTACAAATTCCATGTTTTATCTGTCAAAGTTCTAGTTAAAATATATCAAATAGAGTAGTGAAATATTTTATTTCAATTAAAATTCATTTTTGATATTGCCAGGGAAGCTGTGGGGATTGATAGTTTATGAGAAACTATGATTCATTCCTCACTTCTGAGGTAGGATCGAGAATCTTGCAATTAAGTTAATCAGCTATCTAGTTATTTCGGATAAACTCACAACTGCACAGGCAAATAGCTACACCAGGCTACCTTGCTTGTTTTAATTTTGTTATTAGATTAGTTGTCATTTTCTGAATATATTAGATTAGTTGCTCTTTCGATTCTTTTAAAATTCTATCAAAAATAGAGGAATATATATATATATGTGTGTGTGTGTGTGTGTGTGTTGTGGATATATCTTGCATAATTAGTTTATTTTGTTTCAGTTAGGTTTGTATTAACCTTGTATGACAATCACAGGACCTAGGGAGCCCAGAGAATACATTTTCGAGCCAATCGTGCCACAACCCAATCTTGTTGTAGCATTAACTGATATAGACCAAAATCTCAGAATTCAAGTCTTCCAAACAAAAACAAACCTACAAGAAATCAACACACAGTTAAGAGGATTAAACATAGAAGACGATAAAGCGCACACGTTCTGGTCAAGTTAGCCAAATTATAGATTGCCTTGATAGATATCCATATAACTGTAGAAGGACCTGAAAGAGAGCAAACATTCGGTTGTGATCCACTAGTCCCATAGCCAGACACAGGAGACCTCCTCGTTGATATAGACACTAGCTTACGTATCCAAGTTGCCAGAACACCTGTTAGATTCTCTAAGAAAATCGTGCAACTTCTAGTTCTAAACGTAGAGGCCAAAAAGGCATATGATTACTGGATACTCAGAATTAGGGATTGATTCTTCACATGATCATAAGAGGTCCACAACAACCACGAACTTACGGTTCTGATCCACAGGTCCCACAACCCAACGGGCCTAAAAATCAATCCAACGTTGACGCTGGTTTGCGAACATTAGTATTCAAATCCTCTCCACTTCCACCAGACATTATCACACAACTATCATTATTAAAGGTAACAGCTAATCAAGCTAAAGATTTATGGACTAGACCAGAGAATCGTCCATAAAGCACCAAAAGATCCATTACACATTTAGCCATCCATTTTCATGACCTTGTCAGGAGACATATACGAAGCACCCACAGGTTATCTTCCATGTATCCCACAACCCATAGATCAAATCATGACAGAGCTTGATATTGATTGGAGCCTTCGAGCAGCTATCCTTGCTGAACGATCTATCACACCGGTTCAGGTTAGGATGGCCTTCTTTGCCTTAGATTCGCAAACCCCCTTATTGCGTGTTGAAGACATAAGATTACCTAACTAGCTTATCTGTACCTCGCGTGTATTCCATCCCCACCGACTGTCTCGGCATGACCTCGGGAGGTCAGGTGTGAAGAAGAGTTACTTGTAGACTCCCATGCTCGCATGTCACTTTTCCATCGTACAAAATTAGTGAACCCGACGTGAACTTCCTACCTTCTGGTTCGGAGTCTTATTTCTACTTGTTCTACCAATTAGTATACTTTTCATCTTTTTCACCTCATCAGCCTTCACATCAGCTTCACCAATAAAATTGGTGAACCCGACGTGAACGGATCAATTACTTCTCTTGCACACTCTTCTTTTAGTTTTATCCACCTTCGCTTCTTCCCATTATTCTGCGGGTATTTATATACCCCCCGAATATGTCGGGATATGATGCATATGATAGACCTCTCCTAGGTCTTGAAGCATACTACGATCAATTAAATAGACAACCATCACCCTCGCTCTCAGCATGGGGTGACAATTATTCAACTAGCTAATTCTCAACACAAACTCCACCTCAAAGGACTAGATACAGTTCTTCTTTCCAAATAAAGGAGTTGGATCAGCTCACTCAAACGCAACAAACAAAGCCTTCAGGCTCAAACAACATGATGCTCACTGGAGAATTTGGTTCATCTTCTCAGATGTTGCTTAGACCACAAATTAGTAGGCAGTCATATTTATATCAGTTTTTAGATGACGAATACTTAGCACCTTATGCTAGGAGTGAACAACGCTCTCAAAGTATGTACCCACCTATAGGAGGTTTGTAAACACAACCCGAGGTCTCGTTCTAAGAAAATACCCCCATTCCTCCACCTATAGGGAATACCCCCGGTGAAACTTGGCAGGGCAACGATCAGTTCATAGCAAGGTACCATATGCCTATACAACCTTAAGGTATACAACAAACACCACTAAGGCAAAATAACATGTCTTCACCAAACGAGGTCATCTCACCCTTAGTTGAGAAGGTTAGTGGGTTGGAACTTGCTCAAGCGAATCAAAATTCACAGTTCATGCAAGCAAGAACTTCCAATCCTCCACATCATCCCAGCCAAGTAGACCTCCTCATAGGAATAGGAACATTGGGCATGCCTCCTCAGTATTCACAACAAACACCAACTAGAACCATGTTTTCTAACATCGTTCTAGTGGAAAATATGATACCACCCAGCGTAGTACAAAACAACCCATTCATGAGTAATGTTCCTCCATACTTAAACATGTATTCCAAATCACCACAGGGAGATATGTTCTCTTCTCCTGGCATGTTCGCTCAACCACAGGGATTTCCTTATGCCCCTGCGAATACATATGCTATGCCACATCAACAACCCATTCCACCTCCACCCCCTCAGTAAGCACCATCTGTGGTCGAAATCTATGCGATAAGGACTTATTTAGAATATTTGAAAGAACCTTTGGACTTCACTATACGAAGAGTCATGCTCCCGAGACCTCTCCCCGATCTACCCAAGTACAAAGGGGAGGGAGACCCGAATGCATATATTAAGGCCTATGCCACGACCATTCGATAACTACTCCCTTGGGATGGAGTTGTTGCTAAAATATTCCCCAAAACTTTAGAGGGTATCGCCCTCGATTGGTATTACAGAATACTTGAAGCCTTGATACATTCATTTAAACAACTCATTTCAGAGTTCATCGAGGTGTTCGACATGAACAAATTGTTGAGAACAGGAATCAGGAAATTCGTGCATATTAAACAAGAACACAATGAATCTGTTGCTCATTTCATTCAAAGATGGCATACAGTCCTCTATTCATCAGCAAGCACTCCAAACATGGATCAGATGGAACTATGCTATTTATTCCTTCATTCCCTCAGTAGAGAGATAAAGGAAGAAGTCTAGAAGTTCCCACTAAGAACTTATAATGAAGTTCTTGAGAGCGCTCTCTGAATAGATCAAGCTGCAATAGATAGCGGTCACAAGACATATGGAACAAATAGGAGATTAATCATCCCCAACCAAAACACTACGACTTATCCTACTACCACAAACGCCAATCAAGGACATAAAATCCTTAACAAAAACCACAGAGTGACAACAGATGGAGTGACTGACCAAACCAAGGAAGCAAACGTTGTAAATGTTCCACCACCGGTTAACAATCAGCGAAACAACAACTTTACCCCAACAATCAACGCAGTGGATTTTAATCGTCCACAATGACAACATCAACAACAACAGATCCAAACATCAGGTCCAAATCAGAACTCAACTGGATATCAAAACCAAAGGCAACAAACGCAAAACTTTAGTCCTAATAGTCAACGGTTTAATCAAAGTTTTGGACCACAACACATGCCAAACCAACAACCTAGGAGTTATAATCCCAACTCGTATTGTGGTTTCCACAAAAATTGAGGCCATGGCACTAGGACTTGCCGCGATTACAATAAGTTCACGCAACGTTTTCCAGAAGAACAAAGACAACTCTTCATAGATATGTTCTTAACAGATTCTATGATACCTATGCCAAATACCTTCACAGGGGCAGTTTCCCCTCAAAACGCACCTCTTAAGATCTTTAATGATCCACTTCCAAATCACAATAGCAATAATAAATTAAATCCAAATGGGACAAACAAACGTGTAATGATAGGAAATAACGATCACGAAGCCTCAACTTCACTAAATCCACCTGTCGCACCGCAATTAGGAAATCAGCCACGAACCAAGATAGTTGGTCTAGTGGAGTTAGATACTAAGCTGCACGAAGAAGCCATAACATGAACACGAGAATATTCTTCTCAACCAAATATAATCTATCCATTAGAATCAGATAACATTCAACAAACATTGGTAAAACCCATAGGTACTTATGATTTAATTAATGACTCAACAAAGACCTTCTCTCACATCTCCTTTTTGGATTTGTTGAAAAACTCTCCTGCCCATAGGGCTACTCTTTTAGAAGCACTGGGTCTAGGTTATTTAATTAACATCACTCCACCTCCCGAAACACAAGTAAATCATATAGACTTCTATATCCACCCTCCAAGGCAGTCAGATAGGGATACTGAGTTTATATTTGACATAAACAAAATGCCAATAGATGCTGAAATTACACGTAGAGGCGATCCAGCCTTACATTTACAAGTGTGGGTTTACAAAAATTATGTTAAACACACAATGGTTGATGATGGGGCAACAATTAACATTGTCCCCTTCTCTTTCCTTCAAAAGCTAGGATATGGAGAAACAAACTGTTCCACAACAAGAAATATGCTAAGAGGTTATGATAGCCTTAATGCTACTTCAATTGAGACTATAATATTACCAGTCACCTTAGGACCCAAGACAATCCTCATCGAGTTTTATATCATAGATCAGGAAACCAACTATAATATGATCCTCAGTAGACCATGGATACATCACATGAAAGCAATCTCTTCTACGTTATTCCAAGAAATAAGATTCTTACACCTAGGAAAGATATTCGTAGCAAAAGGTGACCCAAAACCATTTGACATACACTTAGCAGACCTGAAGAAAAGACCAGGCGTTCACTATGAGTTTGAACTCTCAACAAACCAATCAACTCCAAACCGGAAGAAAAATTAATACCTACAACAGAACTAGAAATTACAAACCTATTCAAGGGCATCCCAGCCCTCAAGGATGAAGCTAACATTGTAGAAATAGTGTCATTAGGAACTACTGCAAAAAATTTCGAATTACTGGAACAAGATCTACTAATTTTCCTACCATTTGATTCCACGGGTATGGGATGTACCCTAGGAGTTGGTTCTCTTCCAGCAGAGGAACTTTGCATGGTAGAAGTAACCGAAATGAAAGAAACAGACGTGAAGAATGTCCGAGCATCCATCTTTCCTAGTAAATATTGGACTCTCCATTTCGATGGAGCTAGATGTCGCTATGGAGCCGAAGCAGGCATAATCTTTACTTCTCCTGAGGGAAAGATCCTACCTTTTGCTTTTAAGTTGAACATTGAATGTACAAACAACGACGCTGAGTACGAATCCCTCCTCCTTGGTCTCATCACAGCCAAAAGGATCGATGTTAATGACATCAGAGTGTTAGGAGACTCTCAATTAGTTGCAAACCAAGTCTCTGAAGTATATGAGACTAGAGCCAAGCACTTATAACTCTATAAAACAACGGTATTAGATCTAAGAAAAATATTTGACTTCATATCCATTGAGGCAATCCCACGAGAACAGAACCTTCTCGTAGATTCAATAGCAACATCAGCTTCACGTTTCATCCCAAGTAATGAGTTAGAAGATACAAGTTTCAAGGTATCACTTCGTACTGAACCATTGGTGATGAAAATATCAACAAATCCTCTTCTAACACATACAGTTGAGAATGAATCTCCTATCTTACATCATGTTAACAGTGATAAAATCACTCTCGAATATCTAAATGCCTATGTGGAGCTACACCTTGCCCACCATATAGTTGATCTTTCCTCAATACCACATTCCTCTTCCTACTTTGGAAATCCCAAGGTAGAGTCTCCTCCACAAAAGGATCTCAATATCTACGAGATAGAAAATGGTGAAATCCTGGAACTACCTCCAGCCCCACCTGAGTTTGAAGAAGGTAATGCTTCTTTAATAGAAGAAACCATTGACATAAACATTGGAACGGAGGAAGAACTGGGAATTTTGAAGTTAGGATCCTCACTAACTCCGAAAGAAATAAAGATACACACCCAAATCCTCAAAGAACATCAAAAGGATTTTACATTTAATTATAAAGAAATGACAGGTATCACACCACAAGTTGCGGTACATAATCTCGTCACTAAACCAGATGCGAAGCCAATTAAACAGAAGTCAAGACCAATGAATCCAAAAGTGGCTCTCATGGTGAAAGAGGAAGTAATAAAACTTCTCCAAGTAGGATTCATCAAACCCGTCGATTATTCACAATAGGTGTCTAATATCGTTCCCGTCCTCAAAAATAATGAGAAGATACGCATTTGTATAGACTTTCGGGATATTAACAAAGCTTGTCCCAAGGATGATTTCCCATTACCATCCATTGATGTTATCATTGATGCAACAACTGGATTTGAACTGATGTCCCTCATGGATGGGTTCTCAGGGTACGATTAGATTAAAATATCTGAGCAAGATCAAGCCAAGACCATGTTTATAACTCCTTGGGGAACTTATTGTTATGTTGTCATGTCATTTGGTCTTAAGAACGCTGACGTTATGTATCAACGGGCAATGACTTATATATTCCACGATCTTATCCATAAAATTGTGGAATCATATGTAGATGACTTGTTAGCAAAGGCCAAGAAATGTTGTGATCATCTGGAAGTACTCTGTATCATCCTCTCATGACTAATTGAGTATGGTCTCACATTAAACCCGAAGAAATGTGTTTTCGGTGTAACAGGAGGCAAGCTTTTAGGATACATTATATCTTCACGAGGGATTGATGTTGATCCAGCCAAAATATGGGATGTTCTCGAAATGATCCCACCTTCGGATGAGTCTGGAATCAGGTCATTTCTTGGGAAACTCGATGCAATCCGAAGGTTCATCCCAGATTTAAGCTTTGTCATTCATCCAATCAACAATCTACTCAAGAAAGATTATAACGTCGATTGGACTGAAGATTGCAATGAGGCCTTCGAATCAATTAAGCGCTTCTTCTTGTCACCACCCATGCTAATGCCTCCCAAGCCAGAATGCCCTTTGATCCTATACTCGCAAGCCACTCATGTCTCACTAGCTTGCATGCTGGCTCAAGAAGACGATGACAAACGAGAACACGTGATCTATTTCATTAGTCGAACGTTGCTTGATTATGAAATGCGTTACACACAGGTAGAGAGAGAATGCCTTGCCATAATTTTTACAACAAAATGTTTGAGACATTACATGTTAAACCAAGAAACAAGGGTCATTGTAAAGACATACCATTTATGAACATTTCTCACACAAGGATCTTTATCTAAAAAAGTCGGTCGTTTCATAAACCTAATGGGAGAATTCGAGTTAACGTTCGTAAACCAAAAATTTGTTAAAGGAAAAATCATTGCAGACTTGTTAGTTGACAATCCACTAGATGGAGGTGAGCTGGTAGATCTAGACTTTCCCGATGAATGTGTATACTTTTTCAAAACCAGACCCCCCATTTCTACATGTCCCTGGTATACCAATGTCATCAATCTTATCATGGACCATACATACCCAGAAAGTGCCACGTCACAACAAAGGATGTGGTTATGCATTATTTTCACTAAATATGTTGTTTTAGACCAAGTGCTCTATCGCAGAGCCTTCAACGGCATGCTTCTAAGATGCGTCGACACAGAAGAATCCAAGAAGCTTCTTCATGAATCCCACAATGGGATATGTGGGGGCCACTTCGGTGGCCACACCACCGCTCACAAAATACATTGAATGGGCTATTTTTGGCCCACTCTCGAACATGACACATTGGAATTTGTACGTAAGTGCCACAAATGTCAAGAATTCTCTCACGAGATTCACATGTCAACATAATCCCTACAACCAATAGCAACTTCGTGGCCCTTCTCCACTTGGGGTCTAGACTTAATAGGGAAATTCTCTCCTTCATCAACTGATGGCCATAATTTTATAATCATAGCCATGAAATATTTTACCAAATGGGTGGAGGCTATGCCTCTCACCACCGTACCAGGTTCGGTGATTGCCAAATTCATTTTGAACCAAATTATCTGTAGGTATGGTGTCCTGTAAGTCATTATCTCAGATAATGGCACATCCTTTAAGAACAATGAGGTTCATGAGCCATGTAGCAAGTTCAAAATAAACCATCACACGGCCTCTCTTTACTACCCTCAAGCCAACGGGAAGGCTGAGGCGACAAACAAGACGTTGAAAGCCATTCTCCTCAAAATAGTTAAGGAAAACAAACAAGATTGGCATTTAAAATTATATCCGGCCTTGTGGGCCCACCGAACCTCAATAAGAACACCAACAGGAGCAACTCCTTTCTCGCTGGTATTCGGGGCAGAAGCAGTTCTCCCACTTGAGGTTGAAATACCCAATCTCCGCATCTCACTACAAGGGATTCTAGATGAAGAAGCTTACAGGGAGGCATGCCTCTCTCAACTAGAAAGTCTAGATGAGGCCAGGTTAAACACCGAACAACGACATAGAGCCTATGCTGACCGGATGTGCCAGCAGTATAAAAAAAAGGTCTATGAATGAGAAATATATGAAGGAGATCTAGTTCTAAGACTAGACAGCCATATCAATAAGAAAACCGGCGAAGGAAGAAAGTTCCGGCCCAAATGGTTGGGCCCATATCGAGTCATGAAAGACTACAGAAATGGTGCATATCTCTTGTGCACACTAGAGGGTGAGGAATTCAATGAATCAGTCAATTCCTTGCATCTTAAACGATTTTACGCATGAAGCATCAACACTATTTATATAATTATATCTACATTACATATTCATTTAGTTAGGTTCATTATGTTCACTCACTTCATAAAACTTGGTGATCAAGGGAATTATTCTTAACCAATTCATTATAAACTTCTGATGGTATTGACAGGAGCATTCAAATCATACTTCTTAATTTTTTCATCAACTGTTTCAGAATCATTTCATCAATTAAAGCTAGATATGACAAAGTCTTAACAGTAGCCATACCAAGGCTTGCATGCTTATTCTCACTTTTGGTTTCTTCCTAGGATAGGTGTCTCGCCTATGGTCTGTTCTAGAAGCTTCATGGTGTCACATCTATCCCATATATATATATCTCTTTGGAAATAAGAACATACTGACATTTTGCTCAGGTAGTTAAGTCAAATATAGATCAAACAAAAAAAATTACTTTTACACATTTCCTTGCCCTACCAATCTTCAGTGTTGAGCTTGTGTCTCTTACTAGTGATGTAGGGTTGGGAAAGGATGGGAATGCCATTACTCGCCTATGCCTTGTCCATGACGATAAGCCCATGCTTCCTACTAGTAGCATGGGGCAAGGTGTAGGGGGTCCTCTTGACAGTAAACGTTGAAAGTCATAAGCAAAAAGTTCAAACAAACCTTTGAAATCTTGAGTCAAAAACAAATGAATCAGATGTCCAAAATTCCAAGAGAGTTCAAAACCCTGAAAACCAAATTTTGTCAACCAAGTAGCCATCTACAGATCTAATTCTGGATAAACTGCAAAGCAAGTCGCATTCTAAACTATGGAGTCACTTGCGTAGGGTAGGTTTGTAGCATCCTAATTTGGTTCCACCAACTCTTCGTCTATCTCCCATCATTACCATTTTAACACACCTCATAGCTTGTGCCCTTTCTAGCTCTTGGTGGTGAGCCCTCGAATCTTACTAGTTGCATGGAGTTAGGAGTGGGGCAAGTGCATCTGCTCATCATACCAGTTCGTCATCACGTTTTGTCAAAACAATATGAAGTACCAGAAAATTGCTTATGAAAGCTAAAGTTCAAGATCACAAGTTCATTTGCATCATCATACATCAACATCATGAAATACAAAAAGAAAACATTTGTGATATTTGTCCTCCATTGCATACATTCTGAAAAGCATATAAAAACAAAAAATTTATAAGCATCTAGTACATGTGTGAAAATGAATCATAAAACTCTAGGTACAAAGAGATCTAGATCCAAAAAGAGATGAATATATATAATATCATGTTTTATGTACAATGCCATCATGCACTAGGCATGGTCAAAACACTCAATGAGCCTGGGAAATACAAAATGTTCGTATAAACAATCTAGCAAGAGTCACTACAAAAAGATCCAAGTGGCCTCTCAACCCCTATGAAATCCCTCAGAAGGCACATGACCACGTCTAGGACTCCGGCTATGCTGGCGCTCTGAGTGCATTGAGGGATCATGGTCCCAAATGGTAGCTGTAGCCTCGCTATGAGAGCGGCTCCTCATTAGGCGCTTTGCAGTCCTATACCCGGCTAACTCAGTACGGAGGGAAGTCACCATCTTGGCCACATGCCAGACAGGGGCAAAGACATCGCTATGCTTACCGACTGTTGAAGGCTCCCCTGCATCCACAGATAGCTTGGTGCAAGTCTTCTCCATGGGGAGCATCAAGGTATCAGTACATACCCAGCGAATCAAGTCTCGCCACTCATCAGCAGTCTTTGCAAGCAAAGTAGAAAACAAATTAGAAAATAATCAAAAGATAAAAACAAAGATGAACAAAAGAAGAGATAACAACTAAGGAAATCCAAGCTAAAAACAAATATTAAAAGAAGAGTGACAACTCACTCGGATCTTCGGGTCTCCAAGAGGGATCCCTAGGATCAACGCCTGCCACAGATGCCACCGCTAACTGATGTCCTCCTTTTGTGTCTGGGGCAACATAGCGTCCTACTAAGGACTCGTCCTCTCCGCTTAGGTCCTGAGAAGGCAACTCCTTTGAGACTAGAGTCACCCTCTCCACGCCATGCTCTGCCCTCTCACTGTAAAATATTCTGAGTGTCATGCCACTCGAGATCGCTATCCTCTCCCTCACCTGACTCGTTGACCTCCATGTCTTCAGTCTCCTCCTCCATCTCTCCCCCTGTGAACTCCTCAGACTCGGAGTCTATATCAATAGGGTCATCACTGCTATGGGCAGGACCGACGGCAATCCGAAGTAAAGGTGCCTGGGGAGCACCAACTCTCTCTCGAGCATGTACCACCCTCTTGGCTGTAATAGGGATGCTAGGAGTAACAATAGTCCAACCACGGCCCCTAGGACCTCCCCTAGCCTCCTGAACTGATCTGAACACTGACACCACTGGGGGAAGCATATCAACGTAAGCAAGGCCAAACTGCTGAGGCACTCAATCAAAGGGGTGTGTCTCTACCTTCCCCGTCCTGTCCACAAGCTGCCCTGTAGTAGAGCAGGAAATCAAAGTGAAGGTCTCCTCGCCCCACAACCCTGCCATGGCCTGATAAGGTGTCGCCTCCATATCCACAGTAGTTAGGGAAGCAACTGGATGGTGGGGTGCTCTAAGCACTGACATATCTGTCCATCTAGCTACCCTCACGGCCCCGGGATCTGCCACCTCTATGCCTCTCCCATAAGGGATGATAGGCTCATAGACCCAACTCAAAACCAAGGTCAAATGACTCAAAGATTGTCCTTGTAAATGAACCACCCTGTACAATTCGTGATAGGTGGTCCCATTTATATCAGCTCCCCAGGCATAAATTCGACCACGTGCCTCAATATGTGCGATGATGGGGGGCCCCAACAGTAGAGTAAAGTATCCCCTCCCTTGTCTCCGATCAATCTCAAATCAAGGATGCCCATAATGGCCTGACGGATCAGAGGGATGGGCAAACCAGGAATAGAACGGACCTTCACCCCCTTCTTCGAACCAGTGGAGACAACTGTGTCTCCCATATAGGTGGCCCACTGAGTGACCTGAGCTCTGGATACTACTGTATCAAATGAAAGTCTCCTCCTAATGATCGGGACTCCCAATATGTGGTAGACATCCTCTAAGGTGATAGTCCACTCACCCCTGACACCTGGAAATCATACATATATATCATAAGAAGTATCAAAAGCCTAAAAAGGAGAATGCAAATGAATGGGTTGGAATGACCTCAGTTGCCACAACAGTGGGCTTACTAACTGAGCGTTGCACTACATTTCAGACCCAAATGTAGTTCTAGTGTGTGTGTGTGCATCATGTGCCCTAGGTGCTCTTGTGTTAGTCACACTTTGTGAAGTAGCGAGCAATAACTAGATGTAAAAATGTAGTATAATGGTGGATGGAATAAAATAGAATCCCCTCCTATGCTTGTGTGATGCAGATGAACCATCCTTGTCCTTTTTGATGGAGCTATGTGTATGCAAATGATCTTTAAATGCCTTAGATGAATGCAACCCTAGGTGGATTATAGTAGTGACTAGTGCTTGGTCCCTCATTATGGTCTCATAACTTTATATTTATAGGGTTCTCTTGATCTAATTTCATAATTAACCCTGAAATGGTTGACCACCAAAAAGATAAGAAGCTAAAACAAGATAGAAAGTTTCCCAAAAGTGGTGGGAAAGTGGGAAAAGGATCAGGGCACCCATGGTGGGACCAGGGCACCATGA
Organism: Taxus chinensis; assembly: GCA_019776745.2. Classification (NCBI taxonomy): domain Eukaryota; kingdom Viridiplantae; phylum Streptophyta; class Pinopsida; order Cupressales; family Taxaceae; genus Taxus; species Taxus chinensis. The sequence continues at coordinate 672,351,143 of CM034146.1, forward strand.
CAGGCACCCCAGTACTAGCTCGGGTGCCCCAGTCAAGGCTAAAATGACAGAAACTGTGAAAAAAATATTGGGCACATGTGTGGTGAAGGTTAGGAATGATGACAGAAAGTAAATAAAAATGGCCAAGAGACAGGGGTTAATTAGTACTTTCTTCACTCAAAAACCTTATAAATAGTAGTATAAGACCGAGACTCAAATAATGTCTAAAGTGCATGATTTTGTGTCTACATTTTCCTCCACTTTATGTTGGTGAGTGAAAAGTTTGATAACATAAAGTAGATAGAGATGTGTACCTGATAATCCATGTAGAGTGATGTAGAAACGCATGTTGAAGGACTAGAAAAAACATGGAATGATAAAAATATGATGGAGAGTGGAAACTAAAGATGTAAAAAGTGCAAAAAAGTGATGAGAGTGAACCTAGGGTAGAAACACATGTGTAGTTGCTGATGTGTGTAACGTACCTGTATGGTTAGTATGGTGTGTGGTGCCACAATATGTTATTGTTGTTTCCCCCATTTGACTTCTTGTTTCTTATATGGACAGACCTACAAGGAAAAAATGATCAAGTAGTCAAATAATACGTATGTATGTGTAAAAACACATGTAAAAGACGCATGGATATGTATGTGAAAGCATGTAATTGTAAAGAACATAAATGAAAAATGGAACATGTGAACCTAATCCATGTCGAGAGAGAGAGAGAGAGAGAGAGAGAGAGAGAGAGAGAGAATGTGTAGAAGGATATCCTATACCACTGAGTTTTTTTGGGCGATCTGACACCATAGGCTCAAGAAGTATAGGAAGGAATTCCTTTGTATCCTCCAACCTTTAACTGCTTCCCTAAACATGTGTGAAGAGATCTTTGTATGTCCTAGTTTCTTTGGGCGATCCGATGCCATTGGCCGAAGAAGTATAGGGAGGAATTTTGTTGTATCCTCCAACCTTTAACTGCTTCCCATAATGCTAAGGACTACCATGTCTTGTAAAATCTGCTATGTACAGGACACGTAGATAGCTTTGAACCCACATGCTAAATGTAACCCACAATGCCAAGGGCGGAAAAGTGCACAAAACTGAACCGATGTAAATGCATTGTGTAGTATGTAAAACTCCAAATGATGTCACCCCTCTTTGTGGCCACACGCTGATTGGAGTCGCTAAAAGAGGACTAACCACATGAAATCTAAAACTCTTCCCTGTAGGGGGAAGGGATGTGCACTTGGTAGAAACCAAGGCATGCACAAACAAGAAGGCTAACCAAAGACAAGTGTTAGTACAAATAAACATGCATGTATAAAAGTAATGTGTAATCTATACAAACAATGTATAAGCTACCAAGAAAAGTGGTAATGTAAAAATGACAAGAAGACAAAGTAAGTCACACAAAGAGGGCTACAAACATGGGACATCACTCACGATGTTACAAGACACGCAAGGCCATCATGACCGCATAGAACAAACAAGTGTGCACACAAAACATAGGGCAATGCCGCAAACATACAAGAACAAACAATGGAAGCAAATAGCATAAAAAATGTAACAAATGTTAAGTATGGAAGCAAATATCCCTGGCCATAAAAAATAGTAAATAAATAATTTACACATGAAGCACCTTGGTATTTATAGCCTCTTAGCATGTTAGAAAGATAACTAGTATGTCAAAAAAGTGGGACACAGTTATATAACCAAGTAATGTAAAGTGCTAAGTACAAAATGAAACAATAACACCTATGAGAGATGAATGTGGATGCCCCTAGCTACCAGTGTAGGAAGGGTTGAAGGTGAGCATTTTTCCTACGTGTAAGAGACTTGTATCTATGATCACAACTAGAAAAAGACATGAACGCACATGTGTGGATGGTAAAGATAAATAACATACAAGTGATCTAACTAGCATGTGTAATAAAATGACCATGAACAATCAAAAGTAAGGAAGCGTAAAAGCAACCATAATATGCAATATGTTATGGATGGATGGAATGGAATGCAAGATGGATGATAGGAGTCACGTGCCCCCCCAAGTGAATGGAAATGTATGCAGTGATGTTCATTTGGTTTTCCCTTTCAACAGTTAAGAATGAACCGTAAACAAGAGTGCATCATCGGGAAATAGTCGAATAGTGTGTGTTGTGTCTAGTGCATTGCGATGAATATGTATATGTGTTGTGATGATATGCAACCGAGAGATGATGTGTGCATGATCCTTATAGTTGAAGCATATATCATGGCAATATGATTGAAAGAGTGATGATTGTAGCCTAAAGTGTATATCGCTACTAGATAAATATAGGGAGAGGTGATGTAGCCTAAAGAGTATACCACTACTAGATTACTAGATGGAGTGGCTATATAGTCTACAACATATACCACTACTATATGAATAGAGGGAGTGGCCATTTAGCCTATAGTGTATGTCACTAACCTAGTAATGTCACATGATGGAAGGTCGAATGATAAATGTGTGAGTATGATAAGGTTCATTTGATTTGTAAACCCTTGGCAGTCGAGTATGGACCAAGGAACTAAAGTGTGTCATAGGGTAGTGAGTGCAACACATAGTAGAAGATGAATTGTATGCAATGAAGATGATAACCGACCATGTGATGTGTATGTAGTGTATAGTATTGAATGCAATATATGTAGTGTGTCTAAGAGCGTATAATATGTAGGATGCAATGCTAGATGAGTATGATGAAGACTAATATGATGTATGATGTATAGATATGCAAATATTGAAATGATATGGACTAAATATAGAATACATGATGCAAGATGGGAACACTATATGTGATGTCTGTAGTGCAGTCTATGGGGCTCATGTGTAGTAAGCCCTCAACAGTCAAGCGTGAACAGAAGCACAAGAGCGTGTCATCAAGTAATGACGATACTAAAGTATAAAGGAATATGTGTATGTTAGGAGATTGATGTACGAGAATGCAAAGATGATATTTAAGTATATGTTAAGAGTGTAATAGGTTGGGGCTTGTCTATAATATCTATGTGTGGAATAGGAAGATCACTATTAGGAGCCTGATCGCAATACTGGAATGGATCACGGTCACAAAAAATGGTGTACTCAATGCTTTCATGTAAGAATTTTACACAATTATGTACGGTAGAGGTGACATCTTGCATGGCATGAAGCCATGGCCTACCAAGTAGACAGTTATAGGAGACTGGGACATCAACAATGAAAAAGATAGTCTGGACAGTTTTTGGACCAACAGTGATAAGAAATATAATGTGACCAAGACATGGACGGACATAACCATCATAAGCATGTAATTAAATACTAGATGGACTAATGTCACGAGTGGAATGACATAAAAATTCAAGGAATGACATAGGACACAAGTTAAGTTCATATCCATTATCAATCAAAGTGCACTTAACACCTACATTATGAATATAACACATGATATGCAGAGGTGGGTCATTATCAAAAGTATGAACATCAATGAGAAGGTTAGACTTGAATACCACGTGTGAAGAAAATGCATTCAACAAATGCTTGATAAACTGAGTCTAGATGCATGTCAGCACGAATGTGAGTAGTAACAAGAAAATATTAGAATTTATGTAGTAAATCAAGATTTACAAACAAATACTCATTGATTGAGATACTCATGATGATGAAAACCTAGGATGACAAGTAATGCATGAAGAACCTAGAAGCGTGAATGAGTGTGTTGGGTTCACCAAAATGATTAACTAAAAATGGAGAATAATAATAGTTAATCTAATATAGAACAACATGTAAATATAGTAAATAAATGTAGTAAATGACTATCGAAAATAACCCAAACAACTAATCTAATGAAAATGGAAACCCTAATATGCAAGAGAAGTATGGAAGTGACTTAGCTGATTTGATGATCTCGCTGGACTGTTTCATAGAATAAAAACATAATCTAGAAGTAGGAATGACTGTGCAGAGGTCCTAAAAAGGAGATATCTGGATCTGATTCTCTAGACTGGGGGTGCATGTGGGTAACTTGTTCTCTAGTCTGTAGTATGTGTGCTTTTGTTTATGTAGGAGGTCCAAAACTGAGTTTTACATGTTCGGCAAGTGGTTTGAAACCCTTGTTGTGTGTCATATCATATTCGTTGTAGTGCGCCAGGTCTTACTGATAATCCAAGATGAAAGAAAGACCTGCAAGGGATCACAAGAAGAATCAAAATCCTAAAAAAAAGAGAATGCAAATGAACGGGTCAGATTGACCTCAGCTGCCACAATAGTGGGCTTACTAACTAAGCGTTGCACTACATTTTAGACCCAAATATAGTTCTAGTGTGTATGTGCATCATGTGCCCTAGCTACTATTGTGCTAGTCGTACTTTGTGAAGTAGAGAGCAATAACTAGATGTAAAAATGTAGTATAATGGTGGATGTAATAGAATAGAACCCCCTCCTATGCTTGTGTGATGTAGATGAACCAACCTTGTCCTTTGTGATGGAGCTAAATCTATGCAAATGATCTCCAAATGCCTTGGATGAATGTAACCATAGGTGGATGATAGTAGTGACTAGTGCTTGGTCCCTCATTATGGTATCATAACTTTATATTTATAGCATTCTCTTGATTTAATTTAGTAATTAACCTCAAAATGGCCGACCACCAAAAAGATAAGAAGCTAAAATGGCTAGAAAGTTCCCAAAAAGTGGCAGGAAAGTGGGAAAAGGATCAGGGTGCCCCAATTGTGACCAGGGCACCGATAGGCGCCCTAGTACTAGCTTGAGTGCCTTAGTCAAGGCTAAAATAACAGAAAGTGTTAAAAAAAATAGGTATATGTGTGGTGAAGGTTGGGAATTACGACAAAAAGTAAATAAAAATGACCAAGAGATGGGGGTTAATCAATACTTTCTTCACTCAAAAACCATATGAATAGTAGTATAAGACCGCGACTGAAACAATGTCTAAAGTGCATGATTTTGTGTCTACAATAGGTTTTAAAGCCCATGAAGAAGGATATGGGGCCACTATTCACATTCAGACACAATATAATGGGTTCCATAGGGGAAAATGAGATAAACAAATAAAGGACTTGAGGAGCCCCATGGAATGACACGTATCTTGTCAAGAAAATTACATTTCAAATTAGTTTTTCAAGTTTTTAGGAATGTTCTACCCTAAATTTGGTCCAAAGATACTTGGCAATAGTTATTTTGTATTCATTCCAACCCTTTCTCATTTATGTAATTAATTGATTTAATCCTACATGCATCTCACGCAGTTCCATACTACAAAGCCAATAAGTTAGTCCCTCGTCATTAAATTTATCTCATCGAGGAACCTCAAACTATATAAATAACACATCTTTTGGCTTATAGCAACCTATCTCCACTTTTAGATTTGACCCAACACTAAGCAAAGGCAAGATTACTTGATCGGGGAAAAATTGACCAGCGATTCTAATCATGGTTGGAATTTTTGTCCTAAGTACTTCCCATAGTTAATTTTTCAAAAGAATAGGTTACTTTGACTATCTTAGGATCAATTGAGTGGAGAAAATCATTCACAAAATTTTTCTTATAAAATCATATACACCCTAAGCCATTAGGGGCATCTTTGCACATTATAGAACTATATAGGGGATCTCGCACTCAAACACTCTAAGAAGGGACTATCATTCTATTGTCACTCCTTAAATCACATCAATAGGTTATTAAGTATGAATACATCTGACATTTTTTTCCTATATCATTCTCACATGTTATAACTTGCACCAAAGATCATTACAAAGTTTTTGGAGGCCCTATCATGCTCATTTCCAAATCATTGTATATTATACATTTACCTAAAGGGAGAACTACGTGCGACATGATCCCTCTTGGGATTATTAGTATATGGTGAAATTATCATTGGGTGGGGTGAATTCGACCCATCCCGATCATGCTAACTAATTTTTATGTCATTTAGAGTGCTAGAGTTTTTCATAAAGAATAAGTTGTTTACAACCATAAAAGGACAATCATAAAATTTTAATCATCGATCATGAACCTAGAGACAAATATGAACCAAATACTAAAATATAGATTAAATACAAATAACCATGGGTTAAAATTAACCATATAAGGAAAAACCATCCAACAATTTTGCTTAACTTGAGTTATTCTACCTTGCACTTAATTTCATCCTTCCAAAATTTTACAAACAACTCGATGATACTCTACACTCCTCATTTCTACTCTACCAGTTCTCTATTCCACTTATATATCCTATGAAATGGTGTAATCTTTGTAATCCCAACTTCTAATCCATATTTCAAAGATCTTGTATATTTCTATATTTGATTATAACATAATTTAAGATATGTGTATTCAATGTATGTTATTATATTTCTAATTATAAACTATCGTACTTCACATTATGATTTATCTTAATTATATCAAACCTAATTTTGACATTACATTTTCTTGTGAACATGTTTATTTAATTTTACATGCATCATACGGTTTTCATCTTTTCTCTTATGGTTTCAGATCTTAATCCATTCTTAGTGATTTTTAGGCCTGATATTTTTCTTTTGTTGGTTTTTTCCAAAACCCTTATACCTTTTGAAGAGTTACTAGATGTTACCTTATTATGCTATTTAAGCAAATGAAAACAACAACCATAACATAATGCATTACTCAATTAGGTGTAATTTTAATTGATCACATTCAAATACCCTTTATTCCTTGGCATCCTAATAAAATGGCCCATTTCATTGAAGCTCTTATATCCTCCCCCATTAAGGCTACTCCTAACATAGCTAAGGGTGACATTGTTTATATTCATGGTGATTCTACACACATATTGTTTTCATTGAAATTTTGTGTAACCATGAATGTGACAAATTTGAAGTTAATGTCTATCAAGCACCTATAATTCAATAGAAGCTACCTATAATTCATATTGATACATTCACTCCGGTTCTCAAAGATAAGCCACAAAATATCGATAATGTTCTCATAGTATTACTCACAACCCATAGGAAAATAATGTGGACAAAGAAAAAAAGTGGGGGGAAACTCGAGTTGAACCCTCAATCGATACAAACCCTCCTTCTAAGGGATATCATCCCCCTTTAGGCACCATTACTCGAGTGTCTAATCAATCTCTACACGTTCCTTGTGTTCAAATTACGGGGGTATCTCACATGGCCCCCCCAAGATCCTATGCCTCCACGATTGGATTTATTACCTCGCACATGGCTCAAGCTCCCATTCCTAATACTCATCTCCAACAATTTTAAGGCATGCAAACACAAATAACTCTTATATCGTAAAAGTGATCACGAATCACCATGAGTTTTTATTAGGTTACTTAATAAGTTTCCCATTAGCCCTATAGTTTCTTGACCATCCACTACCACCTGTGTTTTCTCCACCAAAATTCTCATTTTATGATGGTAAGACTGATCCACAACAGAACTTTTGCACCTTCATGGCATATTGTATGGACTACATAAGTAAGGACATCCTTCTAACCAAGATTTTTCCATGTAGCCTAAAATATTTCAAGCTTTAGCCAACACATTTCTTATCCATTTCTTGATTAATATTGGACAACACCTATCTTTTGTACAAATAACTTAAATCAAGCAACAACCTCATGAAAGTGTTGTAGATTATGTTTTATAATATAAATTTTTGTTTTCTCAAGTGCCTAAACACATTAATGGGATAAATTTTGATTGAAGTGTTTGTTGTTAGCCTTGTCCCAAAGCTCAAATAGAAAGTAATGTTTTTCAACTTTACATCCTTTGAGGACCTATGTCATATGAATAAAGTCTACGAGAATAATTAGCTCATGACCCTCGTGACCACCAACATGTTGAATTATAAGATCATGCCTTCATCTAGTAGGAAGAAATTCCAAGCAAAGCCCTCAAACAAATACAAGCTAACAACAAACAAGAAAGTCAAAATCATTAATGTCACACAATTGTAAAATGACACAAATCTTATAACATCTCCCACATAATGACATCAATATTTATGATAACCTCCTTACAACATTTTACAACAGCTCATTGAGTGCAATATGATTCAAAAACCTCTGCTTATTGTTATTTACATGACAAAGCCACAAGGTTTGAAGTTCAACAGTAGAGAATATTTTGATTAACACCAAATTATTGGACACACTATGAATAAGTGTTTTATGTTATGTAAAAATATCCAAGATCTCATTGACAACAAAATTATCTGTCTACAAGATCTAAAACCACCTGCTAATTATACAATTGTATCTCAACCCAACACAAGATTACAATTGTTTATTGAATGATTATCAAAACATGTATAAACCAAAAAATTAAATCAAGTGCATATGACTTATCATATAATACCACCCCCTCCCCGTCAACTTATGTGGTTGACCATCTAGTTGATAACACCATTGGTTTCACTCAAAGTATATCACTTGTAACACCACGCATTACCTTTTTTAATTTATAGATTCTTGTAGTTGATGAAGAATCATTCAAACCAATATTCATGTGTACACACATTGATTCTTAACCCATTCAAAGCATCGTGATAGAAAATCGATATAGTTAAAATATTTGCATTAGGAAACTTCGTACATCTCTCGAATATACTACACGAGACCTTATGGGTACCATGGAGATATTTTAGGGATTTTATAGTCAACTACAAAACCCACTTGTAAGCATAAACTTATTAATATAGGTTGGACCTAAGAGGATGTCCACCATGTTCCTTATAATCCCTTCTAACAAAATAATATATATGCTACTTGGATGCCCATGGATCCACGAGATGTGCATTGTTCCATTTTGTTCCACACTACATAAATGATTGAAGTAAGTGCACAACAACACAATGGAAACTATTCTTAGTATATCGTACAAGTAGCCTATTGAATCTAGCTCGATTCTTTCTTTAGTTATTAATCCACATATTGTGTCTCATACTAGGACACAATCCTTGTAGACCACTATACCAAAATTTGATGATATCCCTATACATATTTTATAAAACCCACTGATACAACATCAACATGAGCACATAGTGAATTTTATTTATCCTTAGATGTACCTTTTTATATCTAACTATATATGAAACACATGAGTTTAACAACAATTACGAGGTCGTGACCCTCGAGGGACACCATCTACTATGACTACATGTGACCCTATATACACACACAATCAAGGATGATAACACAAAGTATCGCACTGCACACAATTATATGCTAGATTAGAGAGCTCATTACCCATTGAAAAGTACTACTACTTTATATTTTCATAAACTACACCTGTTAAAACACAAGATCTTTTCTAAATGATTATTTGTTTGCCCCTTAAACTTTATGTACTGACTTGTATATATCTTATTACATACATGCACTCTTAGCATAGTTACCGATCATTTGACACCTTATCCCCTAGTTCTAGACTAAGTAGTTACCCATCATGCAACACATTTCATGGGTCTCATGTAGTTGTTGAGGGAAAAATTATTACCCATGACCCAATCCTTTTTGTTTTATCATTTATAGCCTATGCCCTTGGGCCATGAGTACTAATTCCACTTAGTAGTTCTATCTTTTGAATATTGTAAGTTAAATTTTTATGTAATGGTTCCAATATCGATGCACTAACCTCAAGACAAATACCCATATACATTTGTATACCTACGAAACATAAAATAAATATAAACACATCTATGATTGCAGTAGAATTACTACCAATATATTAAGGTCATATGTGTAGGAGGGCTAATGGCCCCCCTTCATAGGAGTATTACAATGAATCTCTCTTTCATAAAAGTTTTTCTCTAACACTGGCTCTCTATGTTTTTATAAAAACAAGTGGAGGCTGTTATTAAATTTGGAGAGTAGATTACTTATAAAACAAGACTTTAAAGTAGAATTTCTATTGATAGTCAAAGTCAACTAATTCAATTACTTAGTTGATACACCTCTCTACTTATATTATATGGATAAGTGTGCACACCCATGTACCTATCCAATTTTACAATAAAATAATAAGAGTGCGTATTAAACACATACAATAGTGTATGGGTTATTATATATACTAACATCCTATATCAAAAATACAAAAATAATATGATATTATGAAAATTAAAACTGGTACCTGCACGTGACATGTTTGTTCATTTCCTAGATTTGAGCCTTATGACCATTCGGATTTAGCACTATAGATTTTCATTGTCTTTTAGGACTTGAGATTCATAGTAAAAATTAAGTGATTACATATACCTTGACCCATACACATCACACATCTTACAAATTTTATATCCCAACACCCTAACGGAATGTCTACGTCAGGGGAATTTTATATATTAAGAAGGGAAGGCTATTTATTTACATATTATGGCTTCTTATAGTCCTCTACTTGAGTGACTCCTAAAACATTGGGGGTATACCAACACCAGAGGCATCAAACCAATTGATATTATAGTGATCATATTCCTCATACAAAAGTATGTTATGGACACTACACAAATATTTCTTATCTCACACTATTTTTTTCCTTGTGATGAATGTTATATTGTGCTTTATCCAATGGTTGCATTACTTATCTCTACATAGAAATTTGACCATGCTTTGTACTTACTTGGATTTATCTCTTATTGTTCATGTTTCCTTTGTTGTATATTGTTATACTAGTTGATTACTATTAGCCTTGGGATCTTGTCTTAGCCTTCTAAAATTATTATATATATCTATGTAAACTTTTATTTGTTATATACTTATGTGTATTATGTGATTTGACTTCTCTAGGCACTTAATTGTTATATATTTTGTGTTCTTATCTGTCATTAAAACTTGGGTGTTGTATGTTTTGATTGTTATGTGATCTTGCCTACTTCGTTTCCTCTAAGTGCTTGCATGCTTTGTGTTTTGTATACTCTACGATTTTGTATGCTTTGTGCTCTACCTTCTTTACGAACTTTTATGCTCTATGCACTTGATTGTTTTATACTTTGTTTGGTTTATGCACTTGTATGCTTTATCTACACTAGGAACCTGTATGATCTATGATTTATTTGTTTGTATGTTATTATTGTTTTGTTCCTTATCTTTCATTTATTGGTTTCTTATGCACACATATGATGTATATCACCCCTCCTATTTCTTAGAATACATTGCTTACTTCATATTTAGATTCAAAAAAGTCTCTAATGACATATTGCTTATCTTTCTTGAGTTATCACCCTTAGATACATGTTACTAACGAAACAATTTGCTTATGATTCACATTGCTTAGGACACACTTTTTTTATGACACATATTGCTTATGGCATGCATTGTGTATGAACACTTTGTTTAGAACACATAGATTATTGACATACTTTCTTAACACACATTCCTTGTTATATTTATGGCTCTAAGTCCATTGGTTAATACATATTATGATTTACAACTTTCGCACAATACACTACTTATTATATTACTTTTACACATCGATTATTATGCTTATTTCTATAGAGAAAATGATTGGACGCATACGTATTTTGCACACACGAGCTAATAACTAACAAATACTAACACTGGTCAAGTCAATCATGTCTCGTTAGTTATGATGGTCCTATCATGTCAAATCATGTCATGTCACATCGCAGGTCATTTATGGATCCATTAGACATTGAGTTATGTGTTATTTCCATATTACTCTACAAAATATTGCTATGTTATTTACTGACTATTAGACAATCTCGAGATATGCTTCATCCTTTAATGATAAATGCCACTTTATTATAAAATACTTATATATGATGCACATAACACATTTTACCGTGTTAATTGATATATTGTATATGGTTTATATTATTGATGTTGTGATTATGATATATATACAATTAACAATTTCTCTTCTGAGTTAAGTGATCTTTTGTAACATCCCTCCTCTCATATGGGGGCATATTGTGGGAATTTTTTGGCAAGTTCATGAATATTACAACAAATTTTTAGTTTATTCTATATGATGATATTCACAAAATTTATTTTGAACACATTACAAATCTTTTTACACGTGCCAAAATATGACACATACACTAAATTATCAGTTATACACAAAGATCACAAAAATGACCCTATATCAATATCAAGTGCTACTCTTGGTTCCATATCAAGCTCAACAACTACGAAGGCTCCATAACATGCTTAAGTGCTACAATGGTTTTGTTGTAGGCTCAAGTTCTACAAAGGCTCCATAACAGATTCAAGCTCTATAATGGATCATGACAAGCTCAAATGCCAAAATTTTGACATACAATAGTCACATCCCTTATATAAGACAACGGGGGCATGCATGTGTAGTCATTCCATGCTTTAATCTCAATTATTGTTATTTACTAATTTTATAAATATCTCTATTGAGCATTAATACACATTTTTGCAAGTGACTTGTAGGTTCACATGTATGGCATAAAGAGAGAGGGGAAATGCACATTCTGGTCTTGTGTACACCATACTTAATGGGAAGTTTGTGTTTACATTTCATTTTATTTTAATCTAGAAAATTTCATTTACTACAAATTGAAATGGGGGAAATTATGGTACCCTAAATTTAGGTGAAAGGCACATGATGATATTCATTTATCATTTATCCCCCTTTCCCATTTACATAAATATTTGACTTACTCTAGCATGCATCACACTTAATTCCATACACCAAAGACATTGTGTTAGTACTTATAACTAATTTTAGCTCATCAAAAACCTTCGCACTGTATATAGAACACACCCTCAAACTTACAACTGCATATATCCACTTTTATATTTTCTCCCAAACTAAGCAAGCATATGAGCAAAAATCAACTGAAGGTTTTGACCTTGGTTCAATTTTTTGTTTTAAGCATTTCCAACAAAAAAAATTCAAAATCACGAGTTACCTCGGTCAACTATGGTTCAATTGAGTGGGGAAAATTATTTGCACTAGTCACCTATAAAACAATATACACACTAAACCATTATAGGCATCTTTGCACATCTTGAGCTATTTAGGGTATGTCACACACAAACACTCTTAAGGAATTTCATTGCACTATCACTCATTCAAGCACGTCAATAGGTTATCAAGTATGAATACATCTTATGTCATTTTCCTAAATCATTATTACATGTTAAAAATCACACTAAAGATCATTTCCAAGTTACTGGAGGCCTTTTTAGTATCTTGCCAAATCAATGTTTATTACGCATTTACTCACATTCATCGGGAGGGAGAACTATGTGTGGCTTAATCCCTCTTTAGAGTATTGGTACATGGTGCAATGCTTATCACACCATTAGGGGTGGAGTGAGGTTAGTCTATCCCAATTAGACTTACCCCACTTTTAAGTTTGTAAGAGAGTTATGGTTTCACAAAGAATAAGCTATTTATAGTAGCATAAACATGATCCTAGTTTCAATCATATGTCTTGATATTAAATAAAAAAACCAACTAATTGTCAAAATCCAGATTCATCTCAAACCACCATAGGTAAAAATAAACCCTAGAGGGAAAAAACATTCAACGTTTTTACCTATCTTGGGCATTACTACCCTGCCCTTAGTTTCAATCCATATTTTACATGTAACCCGATGACACTTTGCACTCCACATTTCTAAAATATAATTTCTCTGTTTCACTTCTAGATCCTATGCAATGTTATAATCTTTATAATCTTAACTTCTATTATAGCTTTCAAGAGCTCATATAGTTATGTATTTGATAGTTATATGGTTTAGGATTTGTGTTTTTACTATATTTCCAATTCTAAACCATATTATTACACAACGTAATTTATATTAAATAGATTAACCCTAATTTTAAAATTATAAGGACACGGTGACACTAAGTTGACAAAGAAGAAGGATACCTAAGAGATATGTAGGCATGAAGAACTCAACAAGAAAGGGTTAAGAGGGAAGACACAACTGAAGGAGTTATAAAGACCTCTAATTTTTCTCAGAGGGCACCATTCGAGGCTTAATAGAAAACCCTCAAAAAGAGTAATCAACTAGAATCAAAGTGAAATATAAAGACCAACCAAAAGGGAGAAAATGGTGACTATCTACAAAATTCCATTTGGGGCACAAATGGAAAAGGGAGATTTCAAAGTTGATTTTTGGGTGTGGGGTATACATTTATAGGGACTCTATTAATGGGGTTAGGTATTTTGAGCCCAACATAAGTAGGAAAAAGAGATAAATTACATTTATTTTTGTCACATAACCATTAAAGGTCATTGGATTGTGCAAGGACTTAGACAATTTTGAATTTGGCTTGGAGGGAAGTCTGAAGGGGGGCTTAAATGATCGAGAGACCCTGTAATATCTGTAAAAGGGATAAATTTTCTTTCACATCTAGGGAAGTGACACAAAACATACTATAATGTTGCCAATTTGAGTTTGGAGCATGTTAGAGGTCACAAAGAGTTTGTTTTTCAATAATATAGTTACAATGAGTCTATATGTATACATAGATTTTTACAAAGTGGTTTTTGGAGTATTGAATTTTTTTTTTTGTAAACTTCTCAAGTGGATTTTTTTTATATAGTTAGAGGGAAAAGATCCACAAGTTTATAGATATCATAAGGCTCAAGTAAATTAATTAAAAGCATTTTTTCAAGTGTAAAATAACTCTGAGACTCTGAAGATTGCATGCATGATCTCTTGTAAAGTTGGGACACCATCCTTGGTGACTGCGTCAATATTCTTCTTAAATCTTCCAAGACTAGTCCTAGATTAGCCAAGACAATAATTTTTGGGCATGGAAAGTCTTAAAGTACATGTTGTCAAGTAATAAATTCAAATAAAGGGTTTTATTGTAAACACATTATTCTATATTGCTAGTCGCATCTCGTCATAGGCTTGGGAGAACTATGTGGGTTTGATCCCTCTTAATAATATTGGTATATAGCTAATGCTAAACCATTTTTTGGAGGTTGGAGCCAATCTAGCCCTAAATTATAAACCGTTTTAAGGTCTCTCATCTTTAAGGAAAAAGAAGACAAAGTTTTGACAAAGAAAAAGGTAAATCAACTCTATTATAGATCATCACAACATTGGAGGTAAATGAAACAAAGGATAAAATCTAGGTGAAACTAATTAGAGAGTTCAAACTTTATATAGTCTATCCTAGACACATTCAAACCTGATAGAGTTGTGGTCACTAAAATATGAACTTATTACTATTACATTATGTTTCTAATATGTTCTTATATACTTTATTTCTAAGTATGGAAACTAGGCACTGGTGACACCTCTTTGGTCCTTTTTCTTGATTTGTTTGGCTCTACTCACGTCTTTTATATGAAATTTTCATCTTTTTGGTTCAGTCACGGGGATCCATGTTCCTTTCTTTCATTTTGTTTGTGTTTTTTTGTTACAAGACAATACCACCTAGAAGGATGATAACGCCTAAGTGCTAATGTCCTTCTGTCATATTTGTTTGGTTTTCTCCTTTGTCAGTTTGTTTTGGCTACGAGTCTTTTATTATCTCTTTTTCATGACTTAGGTCATCTTTTGGTATCACTATGTGTTGAAATTCAAACAAATAACTCATATATATACACAACTTACTAATTGTTCTAAAGGGGGTGATTGGGCTATCATTTTCTATATCTACCACAAACAAAGAGCAACACAATTGACTACATTTTTGGGATGCATTATTCACTTCATAGGGGCAGGATAATCTGAATTCCATACCACACATTTTTCATTTGGGCAAAGTAGTTATAGCCTGCTATTCTTTGTGCAACTGACACTAGAGCAACCTAGCTCAAGGGACACAATTTTAATCACACACAACAAGAACTACATGGAGTCTAAAATGTAGTTCAGTGCTCGATAACAAGATCACATCGAGGCAACTGTCAGGTTCAGTTTGAATCTCTCATATACAATTTTCATTTACTCTAATGTGCACTTGAGTCTTGTGCATGTAACTAGGGTTTGTTTTGTAGGTACATGTGTGACTGAGCAATTATACAAAGAATGTGACATGACCTACAACAAGCTAAAAGTGACAAGATGTGACATATAAAAAATCAAATCTAGAATTGTCCCACATACACCAGTGCCCAAAATAGATGCTAACACCTAGGCGGTCGTGTCCTCTCCCAGGCACTCCTGTCCCTGAGATCGTCACATGTTAATTTCTAAACCAGAGCTTACAAAATCCAGAACTAGCCTTTTCAGATCAGTCACTAACCTAGAATAAGGCTAGACCTATAGTTACAAATCGAGTCATTCTACAAACCGTATCTATCACTCTTGCTTTTATTTCCTTTTTTTGATCTTACATGTTTACTTTTTATCTATTTGATCAACAATGTCCTTAATTTATATTTAATTTTGTTAAATCAAGAGTCTGAGATGAACATTTTTCAGACCAAAACCTATATGTTATTTTAAAATCTATCTAGAGCACAGTTTGAGATCTTGAATCCTCTTACACATCTTAACGACTGTATTTATATATTTTTTCCAACATTTTAGGACTTTGTTTTTTCTTGTACAAACCCAACTTGGTGAGTTTATTCCATTTACATGTTCTAATAATTGTTTATCGATCAATTTATTTTAAACTCTCAAAATAACATAAATGAGGTTATATTAGGATTGTTACTTATTAGAATTTGATTTATTACATGTAGTTTTAACATGGTTATGCTTTGATCATGTGATTTTATTAAAATATTAAGACACTCGAACCATTAGCACACATTAGGCTCTTTTTCACACATTCCCCCTCTTTAAGCCTATCTCACATCACTTATATCACCTCCAAATGTTCATAGTTATTCTTAGGATAAATTATAGTTGCCTAGGACACCTCTTTCACCTTTTAAGACTAATACATCCATATTATGAGATTTTCCCATCATTTTTGGTAGAAGGATGTGATCGACAAACATAGATACTAGTTTAACACGCTATCGACAAGAAATACTACCCCCTTTTGAAAAAAAACAATCATTTTTACATTCGGGAACTTTTATGAGATTGACATAGGTTGTGATTAGAGTCGATTTGTGTGAGAAATAAACTTAGAGACACTTATATATACAAAACCCAAAAGGTTATTTTTATCATTCATTATCACCAAATACTTCATCATAGGAACAAGTAGAGATCATTATTAGTAGAGCTATACACACTCTTAAATGATTCAAATTACACAAGAAATACCCTAGAACATCTAATCAAATTTGAAATTTAATCCATAGCCTAACTTTGGTGTTGTTGAGTACCTTGTACTAAGAGAAGGATTAATATTTTTGCATTGAGTGAGCATATAAGGAGAGTGAAGGAACAACACTCTACTTGAAGGTAAATATATAGAACTATATAAACCCTTATTTGTATTAGGTATTTATGACAATGATTGCCTCCTTTTAAATCCATTAAAGGGTATTTACGGAACAGTCTATGTTCGTTGACTTAATGTTTTTTGAGTGACTTTTAAGGGAGAAGCCAAAGTCAAAGATTGACATGTTTTTGCACATATCGAAGATAGGTTTTCATATATTAGAGCCAAAGAAAATTGTAAGTTGAATTCAAAGCCCTCACAATCAATTCAAGATAAAATTAGGGGCACAATTATAAAATATATGAGTGAAACTATCCAAGGTACACTATAGCCCTATCAAATTCATTTAGCTTGATTCTCATATGTTTTTAATCCTGTTATGAGTATTTGAGTATTATTTAAGTAATTTTCAAGTATGATTTTTGAGGTAAGGTTTTACTTGTACTTCGATACACTTTCCTCTTTTCATTTTCAGTCAAATTTACCCTAATTTAGATCCAGAGTTTTCTTTTTGTTTGCCATAATTCCCAAGTCTTAAATTGTATGAAATTTTAGTTAATTTACATCATTAAGTCTATAATAATCAAAACACACTCCTATGCCCCTAGATCTATAGACATGTGCGCTTGTCATGTCCTTGTAATCTACATGCAAGTAAATTTTAACATTGATGATTTGTGGAAAGCTAAGAAAGACAATTTGGAAATGATGCATCTAGTTTGTTGAAAAATGTGAGGGTACCACTTTATAATATCCTTACATCTCAACATTTATTTTCAATAAGAATACCCTTATGGAAGTCCAAGTCTCGAAATATTTGTTAAAAACATTGCATTAATTTATGAGTACAAATTTCGTTAACACAAAATTGGATCTATAATAAATATAAATATTATAATATATAAGTACGTGTGTTCACGCGTGTGTTAGGAAAGTGTGTATGTATGTATGTATGTATGTATATGTTTGTATACATACATGTGTGTGCGTGCGCGAGTGCGTGTGTGTATATACATATATAACAAAAATAATAGGGGTAGGAATTGTACTGAATATATCCCATGGTGGGAATATCACATGTTAGGGATGTTAACCTATAATTATCCCCGTCTATAAAAAAATAATACAAAAATGTGTCGAATCCTAGAGTCTGGAAAGAAGAATAGATTGAGTGTATGCCTCCTTTTGAGATGTGGGATAGAATTATGAAGCACATACCTTAAAATAAATGTATTGGGTGCATCATGTGTAAGATATGAAATAAATTTACTAATATATAACATAGTAAGACATCACAATGATATCATGTATTCCATTAATAAATTTCCTTGTACGAGCCTATATTGGAATCACTGTAAACGTAAGAGTAATATTCCCCACATATGCCAAATGTAAGCAATATATATATGGGAATATGATTCCTTTCACTGTCGAAATCTAAGCAATGTAATGTCCATGTAATATGCCTCGTA